>CM028678.1:4967500-5397500 GCA_016760335.1 Gastrodia elata | reverse complement strand
ATATTTCTCCTGCTGCATTCTCACACTTCTGGAAGACCAACGGCCATTAGCACAGTATAATTTGCAGGTTCAACCTCTACTTCTTATTTTCCTTCTTCTTCTTCATCTTCTACTTCTTATTCTTCTTATTCTGTATTTTCTTATCTATTAAGTTCTTTAAGGCGTGCAAAATTTCTTATACTTATTTCCAATCCTGCTTGATGAACTTAAAAGAGTTGCAATTATAAAAGTTGTTTTATCAAAATTGTAATCCTTAAAAAGTCTTAGCTCCGACTCTTAACTTTCATTACATTACTCTTTAAATTCTTATCCAAAATAAGTCATTCTTATGATAGTTCTTATTTGAGTTTATCAATTTAAAGCCTAAATTATAGGTTTATTTGAGTTTATCAATTTAAAGCCTAAATTATCGGTTTATTTTACTTTTTTTCACTTCATTTCTTGTAGAAATAAAATATTTACTCCTATTAATCATAGTATCTACCAAAAAGTATATCAGTGAGAATGCCAGTATTTCAATTATTTAATTTGAATTTAATATTATGGATTAGATTCTTTATAAGTTTTCATCCATAATGTAAGAATCCCTGGAACCCTGCTTAGTTGACACCACTTTTTAAGGTGTTGATGCAGTAGGTATTATTATTTACAGGCTTTTCAATATATGCAGCAATGCAATGCTTCACTTTCATTAAGATGCCCAAGCTCTAGCACAATTTTTTAAAGGTTTAATATCATAAGATGGATCGACAAAGCTTTAAGCTCCTCCTAACATAGCCCTCTTTCTCATACAGAATTTGGGAACCGGCAATGAGTTATACGTTCCCCAGCCTTCTTCTTGTTCTTCATCTTCTCCTTGTCTTAACATCCTTCATTTCCTCTTTGATTTTCTCCTTCTTTTTCTTCTTTTTGTTTGTGAAATAGACGAACAACAATACATTTGTTTTTTGTCTTTATTTGTTTGTTTCAGGTGCTTTCAGTCCTTATGGATAAAATGAGTCGGTCCCCGGATGCAGTGGTGCGAGCAACGTGCTCATTTTGTTTGGGGCTTCTGCTCAGGTCCTCCTCCTGCGCCCATCTCTGGACTTCACATTCCGAACAACATGAGAAGGAGGATGATTCTTCAAAACTGTGACATAAATACTACTATTAATCATAGTATGCTTGTTCATGTGTATTTAAATATCTAGTTGAGGTGGTTGTAAATAATAGTATTATTGACATCTTTTACTGATGCATTTGCATTCGCTTGTAAATTCATACTTTTGTAGTTAATGAAAAGTTGTAATGGAGGGCATCATATTATTATGTTGTTGCTATTGGGCCACTAGGATTATATATATGAATGGTATTGTAGTTCAGTAGTTGAGGCTCATGATTTGTTATCTCAGATCATAGGTTCAAATTCTATCGATCAATACATATAATAATAAGTATAATGATTTAAATACTTATTATTATTATGATTTATTATTATTTTTAATTTTAATGATGATTTTATTATTATTATATAATGATAATAATAATAATAATAACAACAAAATAATGTTATTATTATTATTATTATAACATAGTATAGTTATAATAATTATACTATAGCATATATATTTGTATATTTATAATATTATTAAATAAATAAATAAAAAGAGCAGAAAAATTAAAGAACAGAAAAATTGCATAAAAATATTATGAGCAGAAATAAAATTAAAAGCATAAATAAAAGTTAGGACAAAAAATAAAAGTGAAGAACAAAAATAAAAATTAGTGATTAGTAAGTTATTTATGTTAGGAGTCAAAATTAATATTTATAAATTTTATCTTTCATTTAAAATTTTAATATTTAAAATTATTCATAAAATTTTTTTGAGTCACCTTTTTTTTTCATTTTTACGATCATTCCTCCCATTCAAAATAAGTTTATCGCGGGGAGGAGGTGACTGGTTGAGGAAGTGGGAACAACTCAGGAAAAATTTGGTAGGGTGTTGGCAAGGTGTCGACACAGCGAGGTGGAGGGGTGGTTGTTGGCTGGGAAAGGAGAAGGAAAGTGGAAGAGGAGGGGGGAAGGCTTTGACGTTGCCAAAGGGGAGGTTATGAGTCGTCGATGAGGTTGGGAAGGGAGGGTGGCATGCTGGAGGAGGATGGGCGGATTGTGTGGAAGAAGAGGGAGGGGGAGGGGCCTTTATATAGAGGAAGGAGAAAGGAGGGAGGGGTTGCCCGCCCAGCGTTGGGCAGCCCCAGGAAGGGGGAAGGTGTGGCCACAGCCCTCTTCAGATTGCCTTCAAATTGAGCATTATGATCGCAAAAATATACTATTTCTAACGGTATATTTGGTCTGATTAATTTTGAACTTGATTGAGATCCTGATTTTGTTCTAATTAAGTTAATAATTTGGCCATAATTGTTTTAATCATATTTTGAGTTGTTTATAGCTTCATTTTGATGAATCACATTTATTCTTATATTACTTGTTCAAGCATATATTCTTAAAATATATAATTTTGATACAACTTGCTTGCTTATCATAAATCAAATAAAAATTAACATAAGTATAAAATAATATCTCGATAGACTCACTATAGCATTCATGATGACTTGAGTTTATTATCTAACATTTAGTGTTATATTTAGAATATCAAACACAATCACTATGAAAAATATATATTGCATAATAATTATATGCATTATAATATTAATTTTATTGTGCTATCAAAATTATGCATATTTGCATAAATCTTTTGAATATATATAATAAATATTTGCATGAGAGTAATTTGACATCATGTTCTATGAGATGAATGAAATGAAATGAAATATTGTTGTTTAAAATGAAAAATAAATTTTGATTTGTGATGAACCAAGCTTTTATCATATATTTATTTATTGCATATTTAATTGACATATAAATAATTATTTTAATTATTTAGTGAATATAGAATTAATAGAGAATAGTTATTTTTTAATTAATATATTATAATATGATTATTTAATTAATATATAAGCAATGAATCCAACAAAATAACACACTTAATACTAATTATTTGGTACTGAATATGTGATTTAATATGTTAATTAATAATATATATGATTAATAAAAATTAATAAGTAATATCAATTAATAATTAAATTAATGACATAAAAATTATATAGTTTAATTTCTTATGTCCGGTTACATTTAAATTTAAAATGTATAAATAATCATCAAAAATATATTAAAGCACACTCTTGCAATAGCATAACTCTCGGTAATTTTGCCCTTGTGCACGTGCACGAGGTTGCAGTGATTGTGCACAACACTTCAAGCACACTCTCGCAATAGCACAACTCTCACAAATGAGGAAGAAAATATTTTTTCATTCATTATCTTCTTCTATAAAATAGATATGATATATATAAATGTATGGCACCCGATTATATATTAAGGTGTTATTTCACAGATTGCGGCCAACACATAAATATAACATGATTCAACTCAAAAAAAAAAAGATGCAACACGACTACGATTACAACACAACTTGAAACAAGAACAACTCAATAACAGAGCAATTACAGTAATCTAAGCTTCATACAAAGGCTCGAGGTGGATCTCATCTTCGCTTGCACTTGTTGTCCTGCATCACTTTTACTTTCAATCTTTTGACTAAGGGAATGTTTGATATGAAGTAAAATTGGTATACGAATTCAAGAATATTGTATTTGGCATGCAATAAAACGAATGAAAATTTTTAACAATTTATTAGTATTTTACGGTATTACAAAAGAGACCTATGTAAAATTTTTTGGCCAAATCGGTCGAAATTGCACTTTATGCGAAGGAAAGCAGCGCGAAGTAGAGGTTTGTTCATGCCTCCGAAGTTTGCCTCAAAGCCTTGGTCCACACTTTGACTTTGTCCTGGGGTTCATCATAGGAAATCATTTGATTAGAACGATTCATATTCGAATCGAGTGAAATTGATTGATTCGAACAAAATAAATCGAATTTGAATCGGAATGATTTCGCTGGATTCGAATGAAAAAAAGATGGAGCAAAAATATTTGAAAAAAAGGCGAAAAAAATGTTTAAAGGATAATCTTACAAAAACCAATATTAAAAATATCATATATCCATTATTTCATTTAAAATAGAAAAGTCATAAATTTCTTATAAAACTAATACACAATAATAAAATAATATCATTAGACTCAAATTAATTAACACTCAAATTTACTATATTTCCAAATTCCCCTAGCAAATCAGTTCTTCTTCGGCTCTATGCTCCTGCTCTCCGGTCTCTTTGGTATTATTTGGGAAGGGCGTAATTTTGGCAATCATGACTTGCCTAAACTTAGAGCATATTTCTCGAGAGAACAACAATGGCAAAACCTCACTTCAACTCACTCATCGAGCTCTCTCCGACGTAAGTTCTATATTTCCCCTGCATTGGACTGCCTTGCAATCGGCCGGGCCAATTTCTTTGTCGATTTTCTGTTGTTGGAAGCTTCCCGTTCAGTTTTTTTTTTAATGTGAAGGTATCCTATTTGAAAAATTTCAACAGCTTGGAGAGACTTGACCTAAGCTTCAACTGCCTCACATCTCTAGAGGTACGCCGTTATTTTTGCTGTTCAATTATGGTCTGTAATCATTTAAAATTTAAAATTATTTTCAACGGGACAAGCTTTATTTAATCCAACGTTATGAATTTTTGTTGTCCGTTTGAGTGAAAGTATTTTTGACGTATTGAAGTTTTCATCTTGGTCTTGAGCTATTTATATAATGTTGCTTTTATTATGTTATTAGATATTCTCTTTGTTGATAATCTCAGGGATTATCTGCCTGTGTCAATTTGAAATGGCTACAAGTTTTGGATAACAAACTTAGTACTTTAAAAGGTATTGAAGGCCTTTCCAAGCTAACGGTGAGTAATTGTGTAAGCAGTGCTTTCAGCACTTATTTTATTTTTCAAACTAATACTTAAATCGTTTTCCATTCATTGAATTTATCCAAATCATTGACTTCTATTTCAACCATTTACTTTTAACCTTTAAAACAACTGATATTAATGGATATAAAAATAATATTATTGCACTTTCATTCGATGGATTAGTAAAATTAAGATTTGAAATGCTTTAAAGAGGATGAAGTGTGGAAAAATTGTCGGATAAGATGGCATTTGTGTGGAAATTTTTGGGTGAAGAAGTAATTTCTTAGCCTATCAAGTTATTTAATATTATTTTAAAGGCTAAAAAAATTTCAGATGAACTGACTTTTGTTGTGCTTATTTACTAGAATAAATGCGCTACTCAATAATATGCAAACTAAAGTGGAATTAAATTGATGGGTCATAAGTTGAAACTTTGGGAGAGGCTTATTGAATACTAATTATGAAGGGATACATGCATTTCACAAAATCAAACTGTTTTTTTGCAAATAAATATTATTTTGAAATTGTAGATTTTCTAAAAGGTTTGATGGAGAAATTTATAGAAAAATATCTTCATTTAAGCTTTATTATTTTTGAAAAGGTTCATGATAGAGTGCCAAGAGAAGCTTTTTGGGAGTTAGGATAGACAAATGATTTGTGTGGCATATATATATTAATGTTATTAAATATATGTATAACGAGGCTATAACATGTGTTCAATTGTGAACATTCTTGTTGCTATTGGATTATATCAACTCTTTGTTTTCAGCCCAAATCTTTTTGCTTTCATACCAAGACATTCATGAGGAGGTTCTTTGGTGCTTTCTATTTTTAGATGCCTTCTCTTATTAATAAAACTAGAGTTGGATTCAAAGCAAAAATCATGTTATGGAGGACTACTTTATAATTTAAATGGTTTCATCTTAATAAATTTAAAATAGAATATATAGAATACAAGTTTAATCGTAATAGAAGCCAAAATCTCTAGGATCTAATTATCAATGACCATATGATCAGGAAGGGTGAGAAGTTCAAATAGCTTGTTTAGTTATTCTAAATAAGGGTAAAATAGAGATCAATGTGGTTAATATGATCTAGATTGATTGGATGATTTGGAGGAGTTCTTTTGTAGTGATTTGAGATTGGAAAGTACCTCTCAAACATTAAGAAAATTTTATAGAGCGTATATATGATCGACTATGTTTCATGAAGAAGTTTACCCAATAAAATAAGTGTTAAAGACTAAAGCGGATGAGTGTTTGTATTCGAGAGGATAGAATGAGAAATGAGTTCATTTGGAACAAGGTTTGAGTGGTTCCAATAGTGGATAAGATTATAAAATATCATATTAGATGGTTTAGACATATTAAACATAGACCATTTGATTCCCTTGTTAGAGAAATTGAGTAATTGAATTTTACCTATGTTGAAAGAAGTAGAGGAAGATAAAATAAGATATGGACAAACCATTACAAAAGATTTTCTCTCTTTGGAACTTAGGGATGGGCTTTGTTTGATCTTGTACAATGGAAACAAGGGATTCACATTGCCGACCACACCTAGTGGGACTAATGTTTGATGTTGTTGTTGTATTTTTAACTAATGATATTTCTTTTGTTAGAAAAATTGAGTGTAGAAATTTTGCTTATGTTAAAAGAGGAACAAGGAGACCAAAAAAGATATGGAAGAATCCAATACAAAAGATCTTCTCTCTTTAGAGCTTATGAAGGATCTTCTATTTGATCAAATACAATGGAAACAAAAGGTTCATGTACCTGACCTCACCTAGTGAGACTAAGATTTGGAGTTTTTATTGCTATACTTCTTATGTCATTCTAATATAATGACTTCTCAATTTAATTTTCTTAGTTTCTCCACTGTTAATACGCACAATTTTGTTTTGCACAGTATTTTAATATGGTTTTCTATAATTTTATAATTTCTAACACTGGAATCCATGCAACATTACCTCCCTTCTTGCAAAAAATACTTTTGAAGTTTTATTAATGACGTGTTGCCCATAGTAATCTAAAAACACAATTTGTTTGATTTGAGCCTAGGTTAGTGATGGGGACCATCTTCGACGCGGGTCCCGCCGCCGAGCCCGCCCGGACCCATACCGGGCTTGATATTTCAGTTTTATTTTTATGCATTTATTTTCGTCCGTTTCAATTTTATTTTCGCATTTATTTTTGTCCGTTTCATGTATTGATCGGAGGGATGAATATTAGCCCTCCGATCGTTTATTAAAAACACTCTTAAGGTCTAGATTGCTTTGAGGGTATTATAAATACCCAAGATGTGTATGTTAATTTCAGTTTTGATAAATAGAAATTCTGAGTTTTCTCCAAACGGCTCTTGTTCCCCCGGAAAACCCTAGTTTCCAAATCCTCCCTCTCCAAACCCTAGCCGCCACCTTCCGGACCCCTCCCCTTGCTGCCTTCGGACCTCTCCCTGCAGGACAGCCGCTGCCACCACCCCAGTCGCCGCTGCCCAGCCGCCGCCGCTGCCCGATCGCCGCTGTCCAGCCGCCGCTGCCGCTGCCCAGCCGCTGCTGCCAGCCACCGTTGCTGTCCAGCCGCTGCTGCCAACTGCCGTCGCCGCCCAGCCGCTGCTACCAGCCGCCGCCGCCGCCCAGCGGCTGCTGCCAGCCGCCGCCGCCGCCGCCGCCCTTGCTGCCGCTGCCGCTGCCGGCCACCACTCGCCGCTGCTGCCGCTGCAAGCCGCAGCTGCTGTCGCTGCCCCTGCCGCCGCCGCCGCCGCTGCCCCGGCCACCGCTGTCCAGCCGCCTCCACTGCCCAACTGTCGTTGCCCTAGCTGCTGCAAGAGATGTACTCGGATCACCCTTCTTGCTCCCGGTTTAAACCGGCGTGTGTTCGTTCTTTCCATACCCTAAACTGAATTTATTCAATTAATTTCTTGTGCGATTTTCGGGTAGAAATTATTTGTAGGAGCGCAAATCTAAATCCGGTCGTTGCGAGTGGTTTCGGAACGGAAACGCTTCCGAACACATCCGCATGGCAAGTACAACTCGAAGTGCGAGTTACCTTTCCGGACCGGAGCCTTTCCTTTGATCTGGAACCAGTGCCGACCGCTCTTTCTGTTCGTGGCTCAGGACACCCCTTTGCCAACGAAAGTTATTTTCAAATTACTGTGAAATCTTCGTAGGTAAATGCTGAAGCTTAATTGATCTAAAGTGGCTGCGTGAAAAGTGCTTAAATTTCCAAATACATCTTAAAGAAAAACATCTGCATTCACAAGCATTCACAAACCCTAGGATTGCATTAGAGCCCAGCAACACCAAACCCTAGTGTTGCCCTGCATCAGTTAGCTTGTTTACCTGATATATAATTTGCAATTTTTATGTGGTTTTTTATTGCTCCTATTGATTGTGATGCCTTAAGTTTTTTTTCTAACAATGTTGCTAATCAACTTGGCATAAAAAATGAAGGCTTGATGTGATGAAATTCCAAGTGTCAAGAATTAATTGGTGTCATACACTTTTAAAAAATCATGATAGTTTTTCTCGCAAAATATTTTTACTTTTTTTTAATTTCTCCCATCAAATCTCTATTTTTAGCATAATTGTGGCTTTAAAACAATTTTCATCTGCCAATTCTTCACTGTTAAACATTAATTCCTGCTCCTCTTTAAAAATAACTTGCCTGCTATATAATCATACAATTTTTCTTCGTAGTGGGATTCACATGATTTTTTCTATGCTTTCAATGATAGGGGGGAGTGCTAGTCCTGTGCCACTATTTTGAAAAAGATAAAAATAATTGAAATTTACCTATGGCTCATATCTAAATCTAAGTTATAGCTTAATCATCTTCTTATCTAGAATTTGCTAAATCACTTTTATTCTTGGTAGGTTTTAAATGCTGGCCGGAACAGGCTTGAGAAAATGGATGAGATATGTTCTCTTTCAAATTTGCGGGCAGTAATTTTAAATGGTATGCGATTATGAAAGTTCTAATTGGAGATTTGGCTGCTTGCTGAAAAACATTGTCATTTTACTCCTTGCATCTGATTAATACTAATCTTTCTCTGCAGATAATAACATATCTATCATTTGCAAGCTTGATCACTTGAAATTTTTGAATACTCTTGGTATGTGATCTATTTTCTTGTGTTCCAGTTACAAAAGTGCTTTGGTTAAAGCTGTTTAATAATTGCACTGTCTGTAATTCTTGATTTTTAATATACCAGTTTTTGTTTGGATGCACGCTTGCAATTGTATGCAAGAGAAATGCTTTTGTTATATAATAATCTTATAGGATGGGATCGAATGTGATATGCTGAGATTTTAGTACATAAATGTTGTGAGTAAGTGTACTATTTGATAAAACCACTAACCTTTATAGAAAAAAGTCGTTCTAGAGCTTCCTTGGTATATATTTTGAAATATTCAGATCGAATGTGTATTTTGACATGCTTTACTAGGATAAATTGACTTGAGCTTATAGAACTTAACCTTTAGTTTAATACATTCTATGGAATATGGTTATAGAGTGATGCTTGCATTTAAGAATGCCGATATTTATTGAACCAATAAAGATATGAAAATAATGCATTTATTCTTCTATTGAGTGAATCAATGGATGTTGTAAGTTTGTTAATTATGCTTTTATCTTTCCAGCAATCTTTTTTTTGAATACGTGCAGTTGATTACTTTTTTTTTTTGAAACTGATAAGGCATAGCCCCAATAATGCATTCAATCAGGAAAAAAATACAAGCGTTATTATGCAAAAGAACTAAAGACCAATGAAATTAAGAGAACAAAATCAAATCTAAGAGAATGATAATGATGATGGCTTGAAAAAAACTGTTAATGTATCACAGCATTCTACCTTGGGTTTGGTTTGGTATGCTATTCTGTGTTTGGCTTGCTTTAGTCATTAGCACAGCCTGAACCCTGCCTCCTTTCTCTAGTGATCCCGGCTGTAGCTTGCTTGTTGCATATGATGTACTCTTGCTCTCTCTTTCTTTGTATAATAACTTGTTATTTCTTTTTTTTGAGAGCTGTGAGACCTGCTTTCTATTTTGATTTATAGAGGTGCGGGCACCTACTCCCTATAAACTGCCTAGTATTTGTTTTAATTGCTGAGCTATTGATAGGAATTAGTCTTATTTATAATTATATATTCACTTTTTATTTTAACATTCTAATCAAGCTTTATGTTGAGCCTAATATAAATAAAAAAATAAACATTATCTCGGTTGTACTAATTAATCTAATTTCATAATTTTTAAAATAAAATTGGGTTATTGTTGCCATCTTCATTCCTCCTGACTTTCTCGCTTATATGCTTCTCTCTTTGCAGGACACCAATCTCCTCCAAACTTCTCTTCTTTGTATTTTGCATTGATTGCATTCTAACAATATGTGTATTGATTATAATTGAACTTCAGCTAGTTGTTTAAGTTATATGATTGAAATTGTGATCACTGCAGTCTGTATAAAAATTTAATAAACGCACTTCATATTTATGTACGTGTGACGACCCAATGTTGTTTCTTCGCAAAATTAGGTCAAATCCCGACTCAAAAATTAGGATCCCGAGAAACTTCAATTTAGGGCAAACCAAATTACCATTGGATAGAAATAATTTTTAGATAACAATGCCCTAGTTTGGGAGAAATCTAGATAACGAAAACTTGTGCTTTAATTTCTGAATTATTTTAACTCAATAAATTAAGAAAATTAAATATAAGTTCAAATTCATCAATTTTTATATCATCGTGTTAGGTGTATCATATAAAGGCTATGTTAAAAATTTTATCAAATTCGGAGCTCCGGTTCAATCGTGATTAAATTTTGAAGTTTCAAACTCCAGAAATTATTTTAAAATAAAATAATGCTCCGAATCGAAAATTTTTGGCACGAACACATCAGTGTTAAGTTTCGTTATTTTGGAAGTCAAACGGTGGAAAAATGCGAAAATTTTAATTGAAATTACATTTTAAAGTTTTCTTGTTTTCTTCTGTATCTGTTTTCCCTCCCCCCTGACCCTGACTTCAAGGCACAGGCTCTGCCGCTCGACAGAGCTTGCCAGACAGACTGCCAGAACCCCATGCGCGTCGCCCTGGTCGGTGCCCGGTCGGCGGCTGACCGGCCGACCAGCTGGCCGGCCATCCTCCCTCACCTTCCCTCCTCCTATTTATACCTCCCCACTCCTTTACCTTCTCCCACAGCAGCCTCTTAGCCCTCAACCCTCAGCCAGCCACAGCCAGCCAACTAGCAGCCTCCGGCCACCCCACTTTGGCCACCCCCTCCGGCCCCCTTCAGCCACGTCCGGCTCCCAGCAACCATATTTCTAGGTGAGAGGAAGAAAAAAAAAGGAAGAAAGAGGAAAAAATTTTGCATTTTTTTTTTTTATATTGTTTCCTTTATTTCTTTTTCATTTTTCTTATTGATAATTATAATATCTCTATTATGTCATTGCATTAGCATTGTCGTCATTAAGATAACAGTACAAATGTTATATTTGACTGCTATTTTTATTCTGTCAATTTCAATTCAGTCATTTTTATTTTATCTTTTTCTTTCATACATTATTATTATCATTATTATTGTTAAATAATGATAATAATAACGTTATTATAAATATTATTGCTACCCTCAGTAACTTAAAATTCTGTCTTCTATCAAGAAAGAGCAAAAAAAAAAACAGAATAGAAAAAAATATAATAATTACTCGTAAAAATAATAGCTTAAAGTTAATTTAAATATCAAATTTATGTAGATTCAATCAATTTGCATTTTGAACTTAAAGAAAAAAGTATTCAATATATATATGTATTACTTTTTGCATTTTACTGTTATTTAGTTTCGCTTTGAACTAAATTCATATTGATGCTTGGTTGGTTGTTTAAAACCAACATCCTTTTATAGCGTGGTTGGTTACTGGAAAAATGACATTAGTCGTATGTGGTTTGTTACTGGAAAAATAATATCAGTAATATACGTAGTTAGTTACTGGAAAAATGACATCAGTAACATACGTGGTTGGTTAGTAAAAAAATAACATCAGTAATGTACGTGATTGGTTGCTGAAAAAATGATATTCAGTAACATACATCTTTGTGATAATATTTTTTCCAAGAAATTAATTATCCCGTTTGCTCTATTGCCTTATTTCTCCTGCATTTTTATCACATTCTTTTTTCGCTAATCGCATCTCTACTATTGTAAAATATAATATTTTATTATTTACTGCGGTACTTAGAGTATTCTCTAATTACTGGGAATTCTAATTCCGATATTGTTTTCTTTACAATACCAGGTCAGGTGTTCTGGGAGAATTCAAACGAGAACCTTAATTCATAAATTTTCAAATTGTTGATGGATCTACGACACTACTTATCATTTTTTATTTTATTTTTGTTTCAGTTTCACTTTTATTTAAAAGATGAACTTTGAACGAGATCTGTGTTGGCTATTTTTGTAATATGGAATTTTGATGAATGAGAAATATCATTTGGAATTCCTCATCCCAAATTAGCTAGGGGTGAATTTTTAGGATTTTTTAGAGCGCGTTTATTAAATCTGAATTTTTAATAAATAAAAAATTGGAAATAAATAAATATTTATTTCTTTCTATTTTCTTATTTCTTTCTCCCCTTCCTATTTCTTCCTGCGCTGGGACCCGCCTCCCACTCCTCCTTCGCCTGTATTCGGCACCCCCTGTCCTGGTGCACGCAAAGGGGGAAAGCCCCTCTCCTTTCTTCCATAGGACATGCCTCCCACCCTATTTCTCCTTCTTTAAGAAGGAGCTCAGCTCCTCTTCCTTCCTTTGCACTCAAGCTGAGGTCTTCTCTTCTCCTCCCAAGCTTCTCCTCCTTCCTCCATTGTTGAGCTTTGTGCTGAAGGAAAGTCCTCAAGCCCTCCATCCTTGCAAGATAAGGTACCCATTTGCTACCATCTTCCTTGGCTACTCTTTTGATTTATCAAAGTACTGTGAATGGCATGATCATTAGCTATTGTATGGAATCTATGTATGATCGTTGAGCCTCAATCAGACTCAAATGAGTTCGATCGAAGCTTGTTTCTCCATTGAAAAATGCTGTTAAAAATTATGAAATTTCTGTATACTTGTAGCTAGGGTATCAATTTTTGTCTGTTAGGATAATCCATTCATGCCGATTTTGGTATAATGGAAAGGTCTCGGAAAGACCTTTCCATCGGTATATGGCACCACATATGAGGTGCCCAAAATTGGGAGTATTTGAGTGCGAAAGGAGATCCATTACGGTTTTTGCACAGGCGAAATCACCGTCGGGCGATGCAGTGCGTCGCAGCGCCCGAAGTTTCGAATTTGGGTCCGTCGTAGCGCGCAACTGCGCGCCGCAGCGGCATAATAATTTGATGAAGCATAAAAAATTTGATAAAATTAAATTAAATCAGCCGCAGCGCGCCATAACGCCTAAAAGCGCTGTCGCGCGCCGCAGCACTGTAATCCACTGAAGCGCGCCGCCGTGCTTGAAAGCACTGCAGCACATCGGAGCGCGCCACAACGCCTGGAAGCACTGCAGCGCATCGGAGCGCGCCACAACGCCAAAAAGCACTGAAGAGCCTGAAAGCGCTGCAGCGCATCGGAGCGCTCCGCAATGCGCCTGACTTTCGACCAGTAGGCGCCACAGGAATGTGTAGGTGAATTTCAATGAGAAATCTACCGTCTTACCCTAAAATGGCATGTCATAAATCTCTTGAGTATTTATTCATATATTTTTGTGCCAAATATTAATGTTAGAATCTTTGATTACTTGTATGATCAAGTAGAACTAAATATTCAAATTACATAGAATTTAATTGCTTTACATTTATAATCAAGTGCTAATCCTTTTTTGTGTTTGATTTAAAGATTTGATTAGCCTTAATTGCTTATTATTTTAATCAATGCAATGTTTATTGTATTAGAGAACTTAAATGTTGATTTGGATACCGTGATTTACTTAACTTGATGTTAAACTAAAATTGAACATAAGAATCCTAAGAACCAGTAAATGATACTTAATCTAAATTTGAAAATTATCATCAATAATACATCAATAATGCATTAATTGGTCATTGATCTATAAATCAACAATTAATCTTAATTGGGTAAGGATAGGGGTTAAACCTTAATATGTTTGATTAAGACTTAAACTCTTAATCACTTAATCAGTTAACTTTGATTGGAAGGTAATTCAACTGACATTATTCTAATAATGCATCTAATTTAGTATTGACCTTAAATCATTAAAGTAGAAGTGCTAAGGTTAATAATGAACTTATGTGATTGAAATATCTGAATCTAAGCTTAAGATCCTTGATTTTCTTTTATATAAGACTCTTAGCATAAAAATGATAATAAAATTATGTTGATTTATGGAATAATCTAATCCTAATAATATTATTGATTTTATCCCATGATTATAGAATAGGATGTGATCAAATGGTTAGACCCATCTAATTTGATCAATTTAATCCAAGCCCAATAAGTGAACCTCATGAATTTAGTTTAATTGTTAAAAATATAAGATCTTGATGATCTTGCTATAGGAGTATTTTGAAATATCTAAAAAGCTTAATTAATGCTATTACATTGAGGTAGGAAAAGTTTATTTTGATATATTAAGATAGGAACTTAGATGATCCTCCTTAATCTTAGAAGTTGATCTTAAATCTTGTGGTAGAATTCACCTAAGACATTAGAATGAGATTTATCCCAGGTTGTAACCCATATTGAGTGACATTTTGGTCACATCATTGGAGCATTGAGTAGGACTCACCCAATTAGAGTAAGAATTTATAGTCTCTGATAAATCCTTGGTTATTAAATAGAATTGACTGAGCTCGGATCATTGGTTGGTTATGATTATGCATACCTATGGTGCTGAGTCACTTCAGTAATATTCAGGTTTGGATGAGTCATTCCAATGTGGACTTATGACCAGGTGCTTTTTCGAGGGATAAGCCGAATATAGTCCCGCTAGAGTAAATCCTCTAAACTTAAGAGTGTGAACTAGAATCTTAGTTTGGGAGAATAATAACTTTAATAGGGTTCTACCTCCTATCTTGTGTGCGTCTCGATAAGTGCAGTTATAAGCAAACTAAGTGCTAAATTCACCTACTTGAGAACATACAATCATGTGTATATAACCTTTCCAATTGATTATTTCAAGTAAAAACCCTAAATAAGAGAAACTAATTATTAAAATTAGAATCTAGGAGTTAAAATTCTTCTAATAGGATTCTGCACAATAAAGACATTTGAGTCATAATCTGATTTTAAAGCATTTCTGAATGTTCTGGATTTTTAAGTCATGTAGTGTAGAGGCATGAGCATGAGCATAAACATGATGTATGAGTATCAGTGATGATTTGTGAGTTACAGAATGTTGCATACATCAACAGGGAAAACTCAGGATGTTCAAATATCACAGTAAACTGTATTTTCCAACATGATGTATGTAGACATTAGACCGTACAGTTCATAGCAGTTCAGTGATAGTTCAGCTGCATATCAGTAGTATACAATATTGTGGCATATTCAGATGCATAATTTCAGTGGCATACAACATAGTTTTACATGCTATTTACTCAGTTTTCGATCATATACAGTTTTTATTTGTTTTCAGTATTCAGTATACAGTCAACTTTACCTTACTTCAGTTTTATACAGTTTCAGTTATTTAGTTACTTTTACAACTTTTTTGCAGCTTTGTTTACTCTACTGTTAAATGTAAATAATTAGAACTGTTTAGATTAGTTTCCAACAAATGGATTTCGACAAAGCCTTTCTCGCAGTAACCTCCGCAACCCCATTTAAAATAATCATTTCTTCAGCAACAACAGACAATAGAACGGACAGACTATTGGAAGCTGTATTGTTAGCCTTTTCAAATCAGGGGAGAACCTCTACCTCCCTGCTCGAACCAGAACCCCCTCAGGGACAAAGATTGAGGGTAGATGATGCCTTGCAAGCCTTTCTTAAACTAAATCCTCCTACCTTCAATGGCTCAGCCCGACCCATGGAAGCCGAATATTGGATTTAAGCAGGTGAAAGTAAGTTGGACAGTTTAAAGTGTTTTGTAAATGAAACAGTTAAGACTGGCAAAATATTTGTTAGAAGGTGAAGCTGAAAGGTGGTGGAAAATCACTTATGAAACCACATTTAAGGGCATTTGCTAGATGATATACAGTGGGTGGAATTCATGGCAGCGTTCAGAAGCCGCTACATTCCTCACTCAACGCAGAGGATACTTGAGAGCCAATTTATAAAAATAACTCAGGGCAATCGATCGGTGGCAGTCTACGAGACAGAGTTTACAAACTTCTCTCGTTATGTACCTAAGTTGGTTGATTATGAAGCAACAAGGTGCAGCAGTTCCTAGAAGGATTAAAGGACAACATTCTCACTAATCTGATCTTGCTTAAGCATACAAAGTTTGCTGAGCTTTTAGATTGTGCAACAATGCTTGAACATAACGAGCAAGTGATTGCGGAAGGACAAGGAAAAAGGCCAATCACTTCCGTTAGGGACCAAGAGGCGTACAAGCGTCCTCATTACCCTTCCCCAGCCAAGGCATACCGAATGTCTGCGGAAGCTTCCAGGACCAATGAACGTTTAGCTTGTAATCGACCTCACCCGATTGGGAGGTGCTATTACGAGCAGAACCGCTATTTTACCTGTGGGCGCCGGTCACAGTTTTCATTTCTGTATTGCCAAGAAGACGATCGATGGAGATGTTATTCCTGGGGAAAGATCTGCCCCAAACCAGAGGTCATCACCATCAGACCCCTTGCCAACAATCAATGGAGAGGAGCTGCTCCTAGGCAAGTTGCAACAACAGCAGCACCTACCCAAAGGAATGGTAGCCCCTCGGCCCACCATTCCAGCAAGGATGTACGCCCTCACACCTATCATAGCACCCGTCGACAACAACGTGTTGTCAGGTACATTCCCTTCCTTACTTCAAATCTCTCCACACACATATATAAACTTTTTTTAATAGTTTTTTTTTCTAACTAGGCGCCATACAAATTAATAGCAAATCTTTTAACGTTTTGTTTGATGCGAGACCAAGCCACTCTTTTATTTTGGACAATTGCATAAGGGCTCTCAATATTCCGTGTTGCAATCTAGTCAACACTCTTAATATTGGGTTGCCCTCCGGTGTCACCATGAGCGCTCAATAATTTTGCGTTTGCAACATTCCAATCAATGATGTGGTATATGAGGCTACTTTACAAATCCTCCCTATAATGAACTTCGACATCGTTTTAGGGATTGATTGGTTGAGTATGCATGAAGCGATCATTGATTGTCGAAAGAAGAATGCCACTCTTAAAGGAGAAGGGAAACCAGAAGTATTCATAGGTAGATTGGGTATTAACGCCTCTAATCAACGCACTTAAAGCGGAAAAGTTAATTCGCAAAGGGTGTGAGGCTTACCTTGTCTCCATGATCAAGGAAGCAGAAAAAGATACCTTTTTATCAGAAACCAGATTAATCAGAGAATTCCCCAATGTCTTCCTATACGAGTTTCCTGGTCTACCTCCAATAAGGGAAATATATTTTTCTATTAACTTAGTGCCTGGATCGCAATCACTGTTAAAGATACCTTATTGTCTAGCCCCAAAAGAGCTGCAAGAACTACACGAGCAATTGCAAGAACTAATAGATAAAGGCCTTGTAAAACCTAGCATGTCACCATGGGAAGCCCGGTTCTTTTGTAAAAAAAAAGGATGAATTGATGCGCATGTGCATTGACTACCGAGAGCTAAACAAAATAATAATCAAGAATAAGTATCCGCTACTAAGAATAAACAATCTATTTGATCAACTCTCCTGGGCAAAAGTCTTCTAAAAAATAAATCTGTGATTAGGATATCATCAAGTCCAAGTGCGAGAAGAAGATATTCCAAAAACAGCATTCTGAACTCGTTACAGACATTTTGAGTTTTTTTGGTAATTTCATTTGGATAATCAATGCTCCATCAATTTTCATGAATTTAATGCAGTAAGTTCTTAGATCCTTTCTGGATAGATTTGTGATCGTGTTTATCGACGATATACTTATTTACTCCAAAAGTGAAAAAGATCATGAAAATTACTTAAGACTCGTTGGGCCCATTGAGCAACAACTGTATGCAAAGTACGTAAAGTGTGAATTCTGGCTGAAATTTGTTGCTTTTCTTGGTCATGTAATTAGTGCTGAAGGAATAAATATTGATCAAAGTAAAATAAGCGCCATTTAGGAATGGCCACAACCCACCTTTGTAATCGAAATTTGAAGTTTTTTAGGACAAGCAGGCTATTACCAAAAGTTTGTTAAGGGATTTTCACTATTAGCCTCACTTTTTTTAAGGATAACTCAAAAAGCGGTATCTTTCGTTTGGAGCCAAGACTGTGAAGAAGCTTTTCAGAAGTTAAAAGAAGTACTGATCATCGCTCTAATTCTGATCTTACCGCAAGAGGGAATTAATTATCAAGTATTCACTGATGCATCTAACATTGGATTGGGATGTGTCGCAATTAAAGAAGCACGAGAAGAATTACCCAGTTCATGATCTGGAATTATCATCAATTGTTTTTGCCTTAAAGATCTGGAGGCACTACTTATATGGGGTATGATGCGAGATCTTTACAGACCACCAAAGCCTAAAGTATATTTTTACCCAAAAACAATTATACTGTAGGCAAAAAAGATGGCTTGAATCAATCTGCGACTACGATCTTAGTATTACGTATCACCCTGGTAAGGCCAACGTTGTAGCTGACTCAACAGAAACTGTCTTTGAATGAATTGATCATGGCAAGCCCCATGGTGGAAGAGTCCAGAAACTAGGGATAAGACCCATTTCCAGCAAGCAATTAAGCAATCTACTTAAGTTAAGTACCGTCGAACCTATGCTCCTGCAGCAGATAACTATCGCTCAAGAACAAGACCCAGAGTATTCAAAGTTAAATAAAGACATAGAAAATGGATGCATATCAGACTCACAGCTTCAGCAAGGGATTTATATTTATCATAGAAAAAGAGTTTGGGTCCCTAAGAATGCATCTATTTGAAATCAGATTCTAAGAAAAGCTCACAATTCAGGGTATACAGTTCACTCTGAAAATAACAAAGTGTATTGAGATCTAAAAGAGGTATTCTGGTGGCCAGGACTCAAAAGAAGTGTGACTAAATTTAATGCTAAGTGCTATGTGTATTGTTTAGTAAAAGCTGAACATCAAAGACCAGATGGACTTTTGCATCCATTAGAAATCCCAGAATAGAAATAGCCTGATATTTCTGTGGACTTTGTCTTGGGATTACCCAGGAGTCATTCAGGATTATATGCAATTTGGGTAATAGTGGATCACTTGACTAAATCAGCCCATTTTATTCTTATTAAACAAACATACACCATTGAAAAGTTAGCCAAAATATATATCTAAGAAATAATCAGACTCCACGGAATTCTAAAAGTCATAGTCTAGGATCAAGATAACAGATTTACATCCCGATTTTGACAAGCGGTACACCACGATTTAGGAATCATGCTAGCTCTAAGCACCGCCTTCCATCTACAAACAGATGAGCAGACTAAAAGAGTTAATCAAATACTTGAAGGTCTGTTGCGTTTGAGTATTTTAGATTTTGGTGGTAGTTGGGAAGAGTACATACCTTTAATAGAATTTGCGTATAATAATAGTCACCAGTCGAGCATTGGGATGGCCCCTTATGAAGCGTTATCTGGGGGAAAGTGCAGTACACCTCTAGCCTGGACATAAGTTGGAGATGTATAAATTTATGGATTTGAGTTAATTGAAGAAACAAACGAAAAGATAAGGCTAATCAAGAGCCGAATTGTGGCAGCCCAGGGCCGACAATAGAATAACCACGACGCAAAATGTTGGAGGCTAGAGTTTCACATTGGTGGCCGTGCTTGTCTAAAAGTTAACCCTATGAAAGGGATACATTACTTTGGGGTAACTGGCAAGCTGTGCCCCAGGCATACTGGACCTTTCGAAGTAACTGCAAAAATTGGAAGTTCGACTTCTAGACTTGAACATCCTAAAAGATTTATAGTCGTGCACAACGTATTTCACGTATCAGTACTCCGCAAATGCCTCCAAGAATCCACTCAGCAAACTTCAGATTCGATAATCGAAATTCAGTCTGATTTGACATATGTCATGCAGATTCAATCAACTTATATTTTGAACTTAAAGAAAAAAGTATTTAGTATATACACATGTATTATTTCTTGCACTTTATTGTTACTTTGCTTCGTTTTGAGACAAATTCATATTGATGCTTGGTTTGTTGTTTGAAACTGGCATCCTTTTATAATATGATTGGTTACTGGAAAAATAACATCAATAAAGTACGTGATTGGTTACTGGAAAAATGACATCAGTAACATATGTGGTTGGTTACTGGAAAAATAACATCAGTAACATACGTGGTTGGTTTGTGAAAAAATGACATTAGTAATATACGTGATTGGTTACTGGAAAAATGACATCATTAACATACATCTTTGTGATAATACTTTTTGCAAGAAATTAATTATTCTGTTTGTGCTATTGCCTTATTTTTCTTGCATTTTTATCACTTCTTTTTTCGCTAATCGCATCTATGCTATTATAAAATGTAGTATTTTATTGTTTACTGCGGTACTTATAGTATTCTCTAATTATTGAGAATTCCAATCATGGTATTATTTTCTGTACAATACCTGGTGAGATGATTTTGAGAGAATTCGAATGAGAACCTTAATTTATAAATTTTCAAATTGCTGATAGATTTACGATGCTATTTTACTTATCATTTTTTATTTTATTTTTGTTTCAGTTTCACTTTTATTTTGAAAGATGAACTTTGTACGAGATGTGTGTTGGCTATTTTTGTAATATGGAATTTGATGAATGACAAATATTATTTGGCCATTATATGTGTATCCTTTTTTTGTTAAATTACGCAATAGGATCATGCTGTTTATGAATACCTAATGTCGGGATAATTTTTGCTGAACTGGCATTGGGCTATCACAGTATGATTATATTGATAATGCTTGAAAAAGATGCTGCACACTGCAAAATATTGTCTGTGTATTGATTATAACTGAACTTCAGCTAGTTGCTTTAGTTGTATGATTGAAATTATTATAACTTCAATCTTTATAAAAAATCAATAAGCACACTTCATATTTATGTATGATTATATTAATGATACTTGAGAAAGATGCTGCACACTGCAAAATATCGGTTAAAATTACTGGCCACTTATTCTTGTTTTTGTTTTTTTACTGCTGATGAAGTTCTTTCTAGAAACCCAATTCATGCCATTGGCAGCTCTCTGATAAAGTTGACATCAATGACAAAAGTAAGTGAATGCTAATTACTTAATTTATTTCTATTATTTCAACAAACAAGCATTTTTGAACATGCAATGCTCATGATTTTCTATTTTGTATCTGTAGCTATCCCTTGCCCACTGTAAGCTGCAGACCATTGCGTCCTCGCTTGTGGGCTGTGTTGACTTGAAGGAAGCCAGATTTTCTTACAATGAGATTACTGTATATATCATTCCAATTTTAATTTTCTAGAGCTACTTTCGCTAAAGTTAGATAGGATATTTAGTCTTCAATTCTTCCATTATGTCAAGTTTATTATTTTTTATTAATTTTTCTTTTGTTTTGATATTATCAGTCATGATGTGAAAGCTTTACTGATAGATATTATTAGATGTATCAATGATGAATTTTTGCATTTGCAAAGAGACAGAAGTTTGTGAGAGTCGTAAACTTTGTTAATGGTTAGTGAAATATTATCACTGAAAAGGTGATGTTGCATCTTTCTAGTAGATTCTATTCTTGCACTACTTAATGCTTGAATGCTGTCTTAATTAATAGTATCAACATTTTAATCAGATGTTTTTCTTTATTCACACCAAGTTAAATCCTTGCAGTGCTTCATCTTGCTTTATTCAAAAAAGGAAACTTCCTGGCATTCAACTATCATAATACTTTTATTTTAAATCCTAAATTTCATTTCAGTCTCTTGTTACTTTATTGATTGACTTGTAAGCTTGCTCTGAAATAAAAGTTTTCTTACCTATTTTGTCTTATGTTAATACGGACAACTTTTATTCTTATAGGTCCTTAATCTTCAAAATTTTCTTAAAAAATATTTGATAATTAAGTTATTACAATCCCACCTTAATACTTGTTTCTCAATAGCTAATTTGTTTAAATCTAAAATTTACCTTTAATTGCTTCAGTTTTATTTTTCAGTGGATCAATCTAAGGTATACCATTTTATTTTGCTTATTATTTTTATGTCATTGTTTTCATATAAAATTCTTTCTAGTAATTCTGCAAAACAACTTTTCTTCTTCTTTTTTCTTAATGCTTTTATTTTTGATATCTTGTTTGTCTTATGAAATCTAACATCATCAAATTCTCTAAATTTCTTATCTCGTGCTTAGCAATTTTGTTGAGCCTTTTCACTTAGTTCTTATCCTTTATAAATAGCTTTACACTAACTATTTTTGTTACAATTTGTAGCTATCATATAATCATTTTGTTCTTCTTTTACAGTATGGTTTTTTTAATCTTCTTTTATTAGCTCTTAACTACCACATAGACTCCTTTAGTTCAAAATTTTTATTAACTAAATTAAAATATGATTGTGCTAATTTCTTATCCCTTATCAAGTTGGTACAACTAAGGCACAATTTTTATTTTTAACAATCTATTTTGAAAAACTAAAAATTTCTCATCATTCAATTTCTTTAATCTTTGTACTTGGGCAATTTGTTTATTTTTCTATACATTCCTAGGAGAACTGCTCCATTGTATGTTATAATGCTTGTAAAATTATTCTAAGTAATTGTTTGATGATTCAATATTAATTAATGTTTTTACATTTGAAAATAAGGAGTGAAAAGTAATATAAAATCTAAGATTTACTTAAAAATAGATACTAAGTATTAATAATGTGATTTATATATTCTTAGAAGTGAAGTTTTAATACTTGGACAGTGTGATTTTGAACAAAAAGCTAGTTGTATGTGGTATTTGGTTATTTGTATTAAAAAATTAGCTAAAATTTTACTTGGTGAAGCAAATGGAATAACACCTAATGGTAAAGATGCTTGATTGTGAAAACAAGGTGCTCAATATTAAAAATGTTATAAATAATGCTTTAACTGTAAGAATGATGAGAGTGAGAAGATTATAAATGAATCCAAAATAACAACTCATTACTAAGATATTATATCATTTGATAATTTATATGAAAATTAGAAATTATTGATGAAGAGACACATACTTCAATTAGACCGATCAAGAGATAGAGGAATTATGTATTTTATTCAAGTAAAATATATTAAAGATAATAATAAAATTTTTTCTATAAATATATTTAATATAGATAAATGAATTTTTTTATTAAACTTTTTAATGAAAGTTGCACAAATGCAAGTAATATGAATGATTTAATAATTTAAAAGTAATTTTAATTTTACTATCATTTTGTGGGTTAGTAATATTGAGGTTTGGAACTCTTTAAGGATGAAGAGTAGAAAAGTTGTAGGATCAGATGACATTCTCATCAATGTGTAAAATGTTTGGATAATGAAATTCTTTGCCTACCAAATTATTTAAGGTAATTTTGAAAAACTAAACGATATATGATGAATGGTCTAAGAGTATTGTTGTGCATATTCATAAGAATAATGGTGATGCTCAAAGCTTTGCAAATTCTAAGGAAATTAAGTAATAAACTATACGTAACTTTGGGAGAGCGATTAAATACAAATTATGAATGGATATCTACATTTCCCAAAATTAATTTGGTGTGATGTTAGATAAATTTACCATTGAATGCATTTACTAAAATATTTTTTTGGAGAAATTTAGAGAAAATCTATTTTAATTTTAATCGATCGGAGCGGAGGAGACGGCACGATCTTCGAGCTGTGTGGATTTGCCAAGAGCTAGCCTGGCATAGCGAGAAGTTGACTCAACCTATAATTCTAATATAAAGTAAAGGCCGCCCTTGAAAAGGTTTATGATATAGCACTAATTAAAATTCGTTGGAGAGTTTTGGAAAGAAAAGAATTTGCGTTGCATATAGATATCTCTTTGCTTTATTTATGGATATTCTTATTGAACATATTCAAGAGGTGGTTTCTTGGTGCATGTTATTACTAGATGATATTCTCATAATTGATAAGCTTAGGGATGGGTTAAATCAAAACTTAGGACTACTTCAAAATCTAAAGGATTTCATATTAGTGGGTTTATAATGGAATGCATTGAGTGTAAATCTGATTGTAATTGAAGCCTTAATCTCTAGGACATATCTATTGAGGATGGTGTGGTAAAGAAGAATAAATGGTTAAAATACCTTGGTTCAATGTTACAAAATAATGGTGAAATAGAGGATGATGTGATTAATAAGGTCCAAGCTGGTTGAATGAAATGGAGGAGTGCTTTTAGAGTGTTGTGTGATAAAAAAAATTACTCAAATTTAATTAAAACTATATAGAGTGTTATATGGTTAGCTTTATAGTGGGATAAATGTTGGCCAGCAAAGAAAAAGCTTGATACTAAATTAAGTTTTACTAAGATGAGGATGCTAAGATGGATGAATTGATTTACTCAATTGATAGTGAGACGTGAGTTCAGCAAGGTTTGAGTGGCTCCAATAGTGGATAAGGTTTGAGAATGTCGTCTTTGATGGTTTGGTGGTCATATCAAGCATAGACTGATGCCTTTGTTAGGAAAACTAAGTGTATGAATTTTGCTCATGTTAAAAGTGGAAGAAGAAGTTCAAAGAAACATTAGGAAAAATCTTCTCTATTAGGAACTAAGGGGTTTATGCTTGTTGGAAATAAAGAATTCATGTAGCTGATCCCACTTAGCGGAATTAAGGTTTGGTAGTATTGTTTCATTTCTAGGAGATACATTTGGAACTATGTTTTCTTGTTAAAGAATCACTACATAATATTTGACAAATTATTTTCTTTAACTTAGTGCCAAAATAATTTTAGCTGTTAGTTGACTGCTTTGCTTTTTCAAGTAATTATGTGGTTTTATTAACCATACACTCACTATCTTAAGATCACATGCTGCTGTGAAATATGGCTCACACTACTTTTTCTATCTCTTAATTCATATTAATAATGAAATTTGTTGTTTCTTATTCTATTGGAACTTATATATTCATTAAAATCACCTGTGATATTTATCCTTTTTCTAAAAGTATGGTTTATGTTTCACACATCAGTTCCAAAATTTGATATTTTAAACTTTCCCTCTGATCCGACTTGAGAAACATTAGTGCTAATCATAATTGTAATGTCGTAACGGATATTTCAGTTATACAATTTACCTAAACAATGTTTCTGAAGTATTTTATCTCATAACTTGTTATCTACTTATAAGAAAGTGTAAATATTTTTCGGATATTTGGTACTTAATAGTGTATTAAATATTTTGTATTTGCTTGAATAAAATATTCCACTAGAAAAAAAAACTAAAAGCTCAAGACATGGCCCTGCTAGGTCTTGCAATGACCCAATTGCATATGACGAAGGTTGACAATGGCCGTTAAGGTCTCTGTGCAGGTAGCTAAAAGGTTGTTTGCAAGTGCAGGCATCAAAGGCGCTAACGTTGTTTGCGGTGGCCTATCCATGGTTGGTGATGGCTCAACTAGGATTTGCAAGCTTCTAGTGAAGAACCAATAACAATTTCACATGGCTATTCTTGTTTTTTATTTTGATGTGAAATCGATGAATTTAGATTTTGCTTGATTTGTGTAGATTCCAAATCTCATGTTTTGAACCATATGGGAGATTACATATTCCCCACAATTTTACTTTGTATTTCAACTACACCTAGGATTGTCATTGAGCTGAGTTCGAGCAAATCAAGCTTGATTCAAACTCAAGAGTTATTTAAGTTCGACTCAACTTAAACTTGAAATCGATTCTAGTCTAGCTGTCACACGACTTTAAATAAATTGATTTCTAGTTGAGTTTGAAATTTTGAGTCGGCCTGATCTAAAAAAGTAATAATATGAAAGCATATGGACCTGAATTGGGTACAATCTATAACCCAAACTCAGTCCAAAATGAGCTCTAAATTTCCATTGTGTTAGAAATAGAATCTGTGACCTCAATGCTACAAACCACCATGTCTTGAACCAATTGTGTCAATCTTTTTGTTCTGCTTTTAATGAACATATTATATTTTTGTTATTATTTTGGCATAAACTTAGTTTATAAATTGAACAGGTTGATCGATTGAGACTTGTAAACAGTAAATTTTTTTGAGTTTGAGAGCATTTCAACCAGGAATTTTTTTAATTGATTTAGAGCTGAATCAAATTTTCGGTGTTTTGAGATAATGTGCTTACAACAAATTAAACTATTCTTAAAAGTAGATTCATTACATGTTTTGGCATAAACTTTGCAATTGGTTGCTTTATATGTTTTTCCCCCTGACTTTGAACTAGTGAAAAAGGTTGTGTTTCTTATTAGTAGAGTTGTTATTTTATTTGATATTATACTTTTTATGACATATTTCTTCTTCCAAAATTTTCTTTTGTTCTGAAACTATGAGCATATATATGTTTTTGTATGTGAACAAAAGTTAATAGGATTTGTGAACTCTGAGGTTGCATAGCTTGTTAAAATAGTCTTTCCGGCTTACCCCATTCTCTTTTCCAGGCAAATATGAAGCCCCTCTTTCATGCGTGTCTCTCTCTCGTTCCTCTTTTTTGGGTTATTGTCTGTTATTTTACTGTATCTTAGTTGCTCGGTTGCTATCTTTAAAAAAATATTGGAATGTTCCAGATAACTCTAAAGTGCTTTTGGGGAAAGTTTATATGACATCTAAGCCTTTAAGAATTTGAGGGATAGGGACTTCATCTATTGCATGCTTTTAGCAGTTGGATAGCCAGAGCTGGATAATAGTAAACCTGATTGTCCTTACATTGCGGTGGCAATTATGTTTGCTAGTCACACTCTAGAAAGCCTTATGTGTTATGACGGGCTTATTATTGGTTTTATGGTGCTCTTAGCATTATTTTCTTATACTTTTCTGGACAAAATGAATAATAGAGATTTTGTTACTTCTCTTGGATTCTTTACTAGCTCTGCTGTATTTTTCTGCATTTTGATTTTTTTAATAAATTGAGAAAGTTTCATAAAGTCTTATGAAGGTATTACTAACTGCTGTTGAAGAGAGTAGGTGAGAGAACAATTGGTAGGGGACAGCAATGTTTTAACTGAAACTTTTGGTATTAGGTTTGGAAGACTATTTACAAGAGTATTATTATAGAGGAATCAAGCTATACCTAATTATAAGAATAAAGTTGATGCTAAAGACTATGCTAATTGTAGAGGAATCAAGTTATTGTGTCATACTTTGAAATATTGGGAGAGAGTATTTGAATACAAATTACAAAGGATACTTGCATTTTGCAAAAACAATGTGGTTTTATACAAAGTAAATCTACCATCGAAGTCATATATATATTAAAAGGTTTGATGGAGAAATTTAGAGAAAGAAAAGAAGATCTTCAATTAATTTTTATTGATCTTGAAAAAGTTATGATAGAGTACTAAGAGAAGTTTCTTGGAGAGCTTTGAAGAGAAAAGTGATTTGTGTTGCATATATTGATATTCTTAGTGATATATATATATATATATATATATATATATATATATATATATATATATAATGGAGATGTATCATGTATTTGATCGCAAGATGGCTTGTCTAATGATTTTTTTGATTCTATTGGATTTCATCAAGGCATAACTCTCAGCTCATATCTTTGTGCTTTAATTATATAAATGTTTTTACTGAGCACATTTAAAAGGAGATTCCTAGGTGCATGTTATTTGCAGATGATATTTTATTAATTGATAAAACTAAGAATGAAGTCAAAGCAAACCTTATGGAAGAATACTTTATAATCCAAAGTTTTTTGTCTTGGCATATCAAAATAGAATATATGTAGTGTAGGCTCAATGGTATTAGAAGCCCTAATCTAGAGGACATAACTATTGAGGACCATGTGATAAAGAAGAGCGAGAGGTTCAAGTAAAAATAATGGCAAAATGGAGAGCAATGTGATTAATAGGATTCAAGCTGGTTGGATGATACGGAGGAGCGCTTCTAAAGTGTTGTGCGATCTGAAAATCTCACTCAAAATTAAATGAAAATTTAATAGGATAGCTATATGATTAGCTATGCAATATCGGGCTGAATGTTGGCCAACAAAGCTGAAGCTTACTAATAAAATAAGTGTTATAGAGATGAGGATGCATAGGTAGATGAGTGGGTATACTAGTAAAGATAGGATGAGAAATGAGTTTATTCGTAGTAAGGTTGGAGTGGCTCCACTAGTAGATAAGATTAGAGAATATCGCCTTAGATGATTCAGGCTTATTAAGCATTGTCCGTGAGACTAGGCTTATTATCAAAGGTGTTTCTTGGCACAACTTCAAAGTCATTATAAACATGAAAACCTTTCTTCCGGCCACTAGCATGCTGTCCTTGGTAGTAGGGCTGTCAAAAAGCCTGTTGTTTGTGAATAGCTCATTTTGGCTTGCTGATAAGTTTGGGTTTGGCTTTTTGATAAAGAAATGCATTGAGCTTGAACAAAATTTTAGGGACTATATTTTAGCTAGTCGAAGACAAATAAGACGTTTGTTTGAGTTCAGCTCAATTCTTTTTTATACCATAGAATAATAATAGTTATAATAATAATAATAATAACATTAATGTAAATATTTTATGCATGTCTATATATATATATATGATTAAATAATGTATGAAAATGTAAAAAAATTAGGAAAAAAAAAATCATACTGCTATAAATGAGCTGACAATGCAGGCATTTTAGCACTACATTTCTAAAGGACACAATTTTTGTCAGGTTGGCTCTACATAATGAACTGAGATTAGCACAGTTTATTCTTTGACGACAACTAGCTCGAGCCAGTTGGGCTGATTTAAGAGAAAACAGTTTGAACTGAACTCAAGCTGACTCATTCTAAGCCTAAATTGAGCTCGAGCTGAGCTCAAGCAAAGCTAAAATTTGACGAGCGGAGCTAACTTTTGTTGTCCCCAAATTAGCCTTGTCTGAATCCTAAGTCCTTTTAATTTATTCCCAAGAGGTTCACTTATTATTAATAGGTACTAACCCATTTTTAACTTTCTCAAAATCTTCATAAAGTTCTCTTACCGATGATGCCATGGTGATTTTAGAGACACCCTTTTATTTAACAGATTTCTTTTTCACATTGTTGAAGAATATGCAACATTTTTCAACTATCTCCTCGTTAGAAACTACACAGGAACCAAGACGATTTAGGTAAAACTAGATAAGCATCACCATATGAACATTGATTTGAATACAAGTCATAAAAAATTCAAAATGCCATACACCAAGTAACATACCAATATTTCCCTTTCCTATCTTGAGCCATCCAGCATCTTCTCTAAACTTTCACATTTGTAGTAACCTCAAACCCCCAATGATTTTGAGAAGACTCTTCTTCCCGTAAATTAAAGCTTGTTGTGATTACATAATCATCATTATCTACACCACAAAATCACCACTTTTATCTCTTGCCCATGTAGTACTAGCACCCCTAATATTATCATTACATCCTAAGTTTTTCCACTTTGCATTCTACCTAGAAAGAAAATTAATCCCACCCCCTGTCTGTCATGGTGATACTCGCACCTAAACATTTGCTGCCCACCCTCAAGATCCATTCCATTATTCTATAAAGCAGATCTCCATTTCCACTATTGCAAGCTCTGTCGGTACACCGCCACTCAAACTTACCTGCCTTGAAGCCTCCTAAGTATACCATACAAGATCTTTTTAGATTTGAGTTACCTTTAATTTCTTGTATTAGTTGTTTATGCTTTATCTCGTAGTCTTTGAGCTTTGAGAATAGATTTTTATTGGGGACAAACAATTTGGTACACAACAAAGATTCATGGGGGTGCCCTCATTATCAATACTAACATGATGATGCAAACAATGGAGTAGAAATCCAATTTTAAAAAGATTCACTTTTGGAAAGTTCCATACAAGAAATTTGCTTAAAAATCTTGAGATATGTTTTCATGAATGCAAAGTTGGATTCCACTCAAAACGGATCATGAAATTATTATGAAAAAATACAAATGATATTTGTTATCTTGTTTAATTTCTTGTCTCAGAGTCTTTGAGCTTTGAGGATAGATTTTTATTGTGGGCAAGCAATTTAGTACACAACAAGGATTTATGGGGGTTCCCTCATCATCAATACTAACATGATGATGCAAAGAATGGAGTAGAAATCCAATTTTAAAAAAATTTACTTTTGAAAAGTTTCATACAAGAAATTTGCTTAAAAAACTTGAGAGATGCTTTCATAAATGCAAAGATGGATTCCACTTAAAAAGGATCATGAAATTATTATGAAAAAATACAAATGATAGTTTTTTTCCAGTTATTTAAATTGATAATTACGTGCTTGACACTAATTTTTGGTATTTACCTATTTAATAATCAATTTTAGATATTTATAAAACTAATAATCATATTTCTTGGATGTAGTCTAATCTTGGTGTGTCAAACAAGATGAATCTGAGTAAACAAAGCCTTAAAAAAGCCTTATTTGTGTTTGATTCTATTCACTATAGAGTTGTACATGGGCTTAATCTTTTTAATGAGCTTAAAATAGAGATCATGTTCAACTTATTTAACATTGAGCTAGATATGAGTTGGACATGAACAAGATAAAGCTAGAAAAGCTTTATTAGGGTTTTGAATATTCTAATACAACAAAAACAACAAAAACAACAAAATAATAATATCAAGCCTTAATCCTAGTAGGTGCAATCAGCTATACAAATACTTTGTTTTCATTGTGCATGATCAAATAGAAGCCCATCTCTAAGTTTCAAATAGAGAAGATCCTTCTTTATAGTTTCTTCCCATGTCTTTTTTGACCATTATCTTCCTTTTTTATTATGGGTAAACTTTATAAATTCAATATATATATATATAATAGGGATGTTGCACGATCTATGCACGATCTACGCTTAATATGCCTGAATCATCTAAGGTTGCATTCTCTAATCGTTTCCACTTTTGAAGGCTCTCCAACCTTGCTATGGATAAACTCATTTCTCATTTTATTTTTACGAGTATACCTGCTTATTCACCTAAGCATGCTCATCTCTGTATCAGTTACTTGATCGATGAGTTTCTTCTTTGTTGGCAGCCTTATATAAAATAGTTGGTATATAACTGCTCTATAAAATTTTTCTTTAATTTTAAGTGGGGTTTTCAGATCATACAACACTCCAGAAGCTCTCCTTCATTTCATCCAACAACTTGGATCCTATTAATCACATGTCTCTCTATTTTACCATTATTTTGAATAATTGAATCCAAGCACTTGAATCTCTCTCCCTTATCGATCACATGGTTGTCAATAGTTATGTCCTCGAGATTAGGGCCTCTAATGCCATTGAACCTACACTCCATATATTCTATTTTAGATTTACTAATACAAAAACCTTTGAATTCTAAAGTAGTTTTCTATATCTTAAGTTTTGCTTTAAGTTCATCCCTAGTATTATCAATTAGTAGAATATCATCTACAAATAACATGCATCAAGGAATATTCTATTGAATGTGCCCATTAAGAACATCCATAATTAAAGCAAAAGGTATGGGCTGAGAACTGAGCCTTGATATAACCAAATAGAGTTAAGAAAATTATTAGACAAGCCACCCTGTGATCGAACACATGATATTGCTCTATTATACATATCATTAATAACATCAATATATGCAACACGAATCCCTTTTCCCTCCAAAGCTCTTTAAAGAACTTCTCGTAGTACTCTATCATAAGCCTTTTCTAGATCAATAAAAATGAAATGAAGATCTTCTTTTCATACTCTAAATTTCTTCGTCAAACCTTTTAATTTATGTCTGACTTTCATGGTAGATCTACTTGTCTTAAAACTAATTTGTTTTTGATAAAAATATAAGTATCCTTTCATAATTTGTATTCAATTACTCTCTCTTAAAGTTTTAAATGATGATATATTAACTTAATTACTTTATAATTAGCACAGTTTTGAGCACTGCCTTTATTCTCGTAAATAGGTATAACAATACACTTTTTCCACAATTAGCACAGTTTTGAGCACTGCCTTTATTCTCGTAAATAGGTATAACAATACACTTTTTCCACTCATCTTACATCTTTTGTCTTCAAAATAACATTAAATAATTTGGTACGCCAAGAAATTACTTCATCACCCACCACTTCCATACATCGATAAAGATGTCCTTCAATCTTGTTACTTTTTCGCTCTTCATCTTCTTTAAAGTATTCTAAATCTCAGTTTTACTAACACGACGAATGTAAGAGTAATTAAGATTATTTTTATAATCATTCAATTCATTTATATTAATTTTATTGGTACAACCTTCATTTAAAAGCTTACTAAAATAATTCGTTCATCTATGTATAATATCTTCATCCTTAAAAAAAGAGTTTTTTTATTATCATCTTTGATATATTTAATATTTGTCAAATAATTGGTTCTTTTATTTCTTAATTTAGCTAATTTATAAATGTGTCTCTCTTTTGACAATTTCTAATTTATTATATTAATCTTCGAATGCTGCACTTTTAGCATTATGAATTTGTTTTTTGGATTCACGATAAACTAGTTATATTTTTTCAATTCTCTTCAGTTTTACAATTAAACTATTCTTTATAACATGTCTTTTTATCTTTAATTTTAACTTGGATATCTTGTTTCTACAACTATGCATCTTTATTATTGGCTACTCTCTCTTTTGATTCTCTAAGTAAACTTTTTGCTATATTACTAATATAACTAGCAATTAAATTTCATATAAAGTTGGCTTCACTTTCAAAATCCTACTGTCCAAGTTTTTTAAAATTTACTATTAAAATATTGATATTATTATTCTTAAGGCTCTATAGAGTTTTAGGATATTTTTAATGTTTAATATTATTTTTATTATCACTTATTTTAAAATTTAATTAATAAACATTGTTGGGTTTTCAAATAATCATTGGAATAATCTTACAATTACAAAATAAAAAATTCCTTTCTTAGAGAGAAAATAATAAATTTGAGTTTTAGAAGTGTTGTTTTTATAAATGATAATATGTTTCTCCTTTTTTATAAAGTGAATATTTGCAATTATAAGATCATATGCTAAAGCAAACTTCAAAATCATTCTTTCTTTTTTATTAATCTCACCAAAACTAAAGCCACCATGAATGCTATTAACATGTTTATTTAAACCTACCATAAAAAAAAACTACTCTTAAGATATTCTTTAAACTAACTCATCCAAATTATGCCAAAATCTTTTTTTTGTACACATTCAATTCTATTTGAGGGGTATAAACAATTGCAATATCAAAAGTTTTTCATTAATTATAAGTTTTAAAGATATAATTCTATCTACCCACCTCTTAACTTCTACTATATTGTTCATTAAACTATTATATAGAATGATACATGAGAACCAAAATTTAAAGCCTAAACAATTAATTTTTTTTTGCTTTTTCTCCCACCCACTTTAATTTTTGATGGCAGAATATATTAATCATTCTATTTATCATAATATCAACTAACTCAAAAAGCTTTTCAACGAGAGTGCCAATATTTCAACTACTTTATTTTAATTAAGAATGAAATATTAGTATCTTTATCCGCATTTGCCCATATTATAAAATCCTTGCTTATTTGACACTACACCTGGGCATCGATGTAGAAGTCTTTGCACACTTTTCACTATATCAGGCAATGTAGTGCTTTGCTTCAAGAGGATGCCCTAGCTCTACCATAATTTTTTTAAATGATTCATGACATAAACGGTTTCGACAAAATTTTTGCTAATTTTTGCTATTTGGCGACTACCTAGCACAATTATAATGCGCGAGCAAAATAAAATTTAAGATTTTGATGAAATATAGACTTTGCATATTGCAATATATATATATGAATAGCTAATTATAAAATGTAAAATCTATTAATTTAATTTGAATGACTTAACATTGGTAGTATATTATAAATATTTTTTATAACAAAATATCAATTAATATCTATATTCATAATGTTAATATATATATATATATATATAATTTGATATTAAATAGAATTATGCATTTAACAAAATATTTAGAAATTTCTATATTTATCATCTAATCTTTTAATTTATTTTTTTACTTTTATAAAATATTTCTCTTTATAAAGGTAACAATAGAGTTTTTATTAATAAAGAAAATTAATTATTATTTCTTAAACATAAATTCTTAGTGTTGATTATGTAATTTAAGAACTTGCTAGAATATCCCTTACTATACATATTATAATTTTAGTTCGAGCTTTTAGCGAGATGAGTAAGATCAAATGGAGTGTTATTTGTTTATGGTTTATTATGAAATATGTTCAAAATCTATGTATAAGTTCGACTCATTTTCTTGATGTTCAAGCCAAGCACGAGTTGTTTATGAATAATGAGCTTTTTTGATAGCTCTAATCTCATCAACTTTCAGTGATTGGAAGAGACTATGCTTGAAGACAGCAAGGAGATAGTTATTGCTTTGGTCTACCGTGCGTATTTGGGTAGTAGTTTTATAAATGTTAAAAATTTGGTGTTATATAAGTAATAAATAAAACGTGTGATATGGATGAATTATTCCTTATTTAAATTTACTCCTAAATTAAAAGGGCTATATTTGGCAAAGTTTTGAAAAAGCTTTAATCAAAGAAATTGGCAAAACTCTGCTGGCTTTAATGCTTTAAGATCTATAAAGCAACAACAACAAACCTTAGTCCCACTAGGTTAGGTTGGCCAATGCATGCATTATGATCTAAAAAACTTAAAATCATTTTCAGCTTTTGCTAATAGAACTGCTTCGAAACTAAGAAGAGATTGATTGGTGGCCCCAAAAACTGCCATCTACAGCTTATTAAAAGGGAATATCCGTCCGTGGAAAGTTTTTAAAGTAAACAACGGTCATAATTTCAAAAACAGGCGGTTCAAAATATATTTGGCAAAGGAAAATTATAGAACAAAGAACAGCAGCTTGTACTATCCTTCCTGATGGTTTTTATTCTTATTTTATTTCCTTGAGCTGTCGTGAAACTCATTTTATATGCTTTCTTTATCTTCTTCATTGTTTCAAAGTTTTCTTCTTCTTCCTTGTATTCTTCTAATATTTTTTACTTGAACTCCACTTGATTTCTCTTCATCTCTTCCCCTTTATTTTGGCATTCCATCCCCAACTCTCAGCTGTTCAGAACAGGAATAACCTTTCCAGGCCTTCATCTGCTGCAACCCTACTTTTATGCCCAGACCCTGGCGGCCTTCCTGCTTTTTCTAAATAGTCCCAGGAGAGTCAGAACGTGAAAACTTCTTGTTACTGCCCTGTTGACCTTAGTGGATATTCAGCACCTTCAATGAACCGGAAAGTATCTACCTACTATTATCATCGAGAACAGCAGTTTTTCTCTTGACTGCCTTCCCAAATGAAGCAATTTGTTGTCCCCAGAATAGCCCTCTTTGAAGCCTAAAGCTTTGTAATGCTTGATGCTCTAGATATACGTTTCTCATGAGACAGTAGTAATTTTACTGAGTACCTTGTAGGTAACGATCACCTAGAAGTCTGTTGCTAGGGTTGTACAGGAAGAACTACAAAACATCAACAGCTAACAAATTAAACCCTAAGATACTGAATGAATTGGTTCCAGTAGCCTGATACCAAGTATTCTATCCCTTAAGATATGTATAAGGTTATCTTAAAGTATGTATAAGCGTTCTGTATCAACTCTTGAGCTACTGGCTGTGCTAAACTTCAAGTGAGATGTACTTTGACAGAGTTCGCCAAACCTGACATAAATATTCTTGACTGACCTTGTTCCTGTTTGAAGTTGTCTTTTGATACTGAAACCTGCTTCTTTTTGGTGTTGTGCCAACCTCGGTTGCAAGTCTAATTGAGTTTTGGCATGGCTGCTGCATTTAAAGCCTACGTAGGACTATTGGGTTCTCAAGAAATGAGTTTTTCCCTAGTTCACTTAATTTATGTTCTGTCCCCTGTCAGCAGTTACAAAGTTGTCTCTTCTTTAAGCTGCATAATTTAAGCGTACTCATTGAAAAATTGTATTTTACTAAATGTTCTGAACCATTCGTGTGTTCGTACATTATAGGTAACATATCTTTTTTATGTGTTTGCCACTTTTATCTCAGAAATTTTTGAGAAATTGTTATTTGTAGATTGTATACCTATATGAAGTACGGCTGCACGCAGCCGTATATAAGATGACATTGCTGTATACAGTGTCTGCAAGCCCTGGCTCTTCTGATTTTTCATAAATTTGATATTTTTATTTATTTGCGTTGTCATGTCTATGTTGTTATATCTTCTTTTTTTAGGTTCTCCCAGAGGAGTTGGCTAAAAATATCAAGCTTCGAACTTTGGATGTTGGAAACAATCTCATTGAGAAGTTTTCTGAAATAAAGGCAAGCATCAGGCAAATACTTAAAAGATTGTTGGGAATTTTGTACATATTTGACCTTTTTATTTAAATTACTAAAATATTGAATTCGCAGATACTTTCTACTTTGCACAATCTTAAAAATCTCAATTTATTGGGGAACCCAATTGCAGAGAACGATAAATTAGCAAATAAGGTAGTTTCTTATAATTTATCCTTTATTCACAATAGTTTCTTATCTGAAAAGTGAATCATACGTTTGTATTGCTTTCAAATTCTGTGGCAGGTTAAAAGATTAGTCCCCAATATACGTATATTAAATGCCAAACCCTTGCAAACAACTAACTTGGCTTCAAAGGTTTCTGGAAAAAGTTCATTGCATCCTACAAATGCTGATTCTCCTCTTGAACTTGATTTCGGTGTTGCAAACAGAAGAACAAAAAGAAAGAGTAGTCTAAATACATCTGCTGATGAAACCCCTCCTAATAAGAGTCTTTTTAAAAGCTTTACTGACACTGGGCCGGCAAGGAAGGAAAATTTGATAAATAATAGAGCTGATGTAGAGGTTCTTAAGACAAACACATCTAATAGTTATGGCAAGAAAGATTACACAGCTCCCAGTGATACCTTTACTGATACTGTTACTGCTCTAAAAGCAACAGAGAAGAAGTCAAAGCCAAGGGCAGAGCTATTTATGAAAAATACTGAAGTTCAGAAGAGAAGTAGTGCTTCTATAGATGACATTATTAATGTAGGTGTACATAAGAAGCAAGAGAGGAAGAGTGCTGTAGTTGAAGCACACGCTGAGTTTAAGGACATTGATGACACAGAAGCTCCCTTTGTGGATCTTATATTTTCTAAGAAGACTTTTCGCGACTTGGAGAGAGAGAAAGGCAGAGAAACACTTCGTGAAGCTAAACCTGTTCAACATGCTAAGAAGATGAAGAGATCCAAAAACATAGATTCTGGACTGTCGGCTTTGCAGCTCTTGTCCTCAAAACATGAAATTGGATTGGGAGGGAAATCTGCATGGGATGCCTAATTTCTAGCCAAGGTATGAACTTATTTGTTGCAAGCTTTTGCCATTTCACTGATAGACATGTTTTTTGTACCCCGCTGTGTTGTGGATTGCTGTATGCCTCTTGCATTCTATCTGAATGTTTAAAAACATATTTACCCTAAATATTTCTACATTCTAAAATATTTAGGCTTATTTGATACAGTTAACCATCTCCTTTGAATGATTTTCATCTCACGCTTCATCGGCTTCATCAACTTGCTGACTAGCTGTCTCTTTCCCTTTTGAAATTGTTACATCTTATTCTATCATCATGTTAAAAACATAAAAAATCTTGGAAAAAACTTATTCTACATGGCCGTATGTGTATGAAAACCAATATGCTCAACAATCTTTACTTGGCGTTGGGACACCCAAAATGCTGCCTTACTACAAAAGCTGCAATTATGCAAAGCATTTGATATGAGCATAATCTAAACTCTCAATGTAATGACCCTAGGTCATTTGTAAAATGGACGTTACTCTCTCGCAATATTCATATTCGTTAAATCATCCTGCAAATTTTAGTTTCCCGTTAAAACTCCCGCTAAATTAGTTTTAGTTTCAGTTTCAATCCATAATTTAAAAAGTTTTCAAATTTGACAGTTACGACATTAAAGAAAATTACTCCATTAAAAGCAAATTACGACAGTTAAGCTATTATCCTTAATTTGTGGGCGTTTTAAGAAGAAGCCAGCTGGTCCAAACGGGTGTGTTACGCATGCACACACTATATAATCGGGCGTATGGCATTCGACCCATCACCACGCTTGATTCCTCTCGCCTCTCGCTCTCAGTCGCTCGATTGTCTCCCGTAAGACGCGGCAGTGAGTGTACCTGGAGGCCGACCGAGTAGGAAAGATCGACCCCTTCTTCCGTCGTAACCCCTACGCCCGAGAGATGGGTAGCGTGCGGCTTCCCTGCTCAACTTCTTCCGCGCAAGTCCCGATTCTTCTCCGCTCGATCTCTCCCAGCGCTAGTTCTTCTCTGCTAGGGCACTCGACTCTGCGCCAACCTCCTCCGCACGACTCTGCGCCGACCTCTTCCGCTCGATTCCACACCCGATTGCCTGATCCTTTATGCCGATCTCTCTGTGTGTTCGACTGATGTAAGGTAAGAAAAGCCACTGCTTCGATTTGTCTTTTATAAGGTAAAATCTTGAATGCGTGTTAATAATATTTCATATTAAAGTTCCAATTAAATTAGCAAATGAATATCATATTAATAATAATTAATGATAAATATTTATATGAGGAACTTAAAAATATTGAAATCTCTATTAAATTACCTAGTTAACAATTGGGTCAAAATCCCATCATGAATGAATTTGTGTTCATAGATATTGATTTTATATGTAATCCAATGTCATTGGATAAGATAGGGAGCAGTCCATCATAATTGAGATTCTTATTTATTTTACTCATTGTAATTACTGTTTTATGCAAATAGGCGCTATTCATTTTAAACTCTGAAATCAAAACTTGCGGTAGAATTTTGTCAGAACCTTGTTGTACTAGGTTGATGTAATTTCAATTCATATCATGTCAATTTCATATATTGGTTGATCATGTGAGAATAGAGAATAATGGAACTATGTTAAAGTTGTAGTAAAACTATGATGAAAACAATGTGTTGATGCTATCTGGATTGATAACATAAACCTTCTGTACTTGTATTCCTTAATTGAGCTACAAAATTTTTACTTCAATCTATTGCTAGATTCCAATTAAGGATGGAATGTAAGGGAGAAGAAATGGTCATTTATAATAGAATCTATTGGCAAAATATCATCTCATGGCAAATTGTAATCCCTACATAATGAATTAGGCGCACGCTAAGAATTCTGACGCATATCGAATGTGGAACTATGAAATCATTATAGTCACATTTGGATTCGTTAGTCTTTATCCTATTCACAAATGTATTAAATGAATTATAAGGACTTATAAGATTAAACTATAGGTTTAGTTGTTCATGTATTCGTATGAGAGACTAATTATTCATTAGAGTCTAATAAAGATTATAAATACAACTTTTGCAGACATTCATTTTCTTAAAGTCAAACTCAAAGGTACACTGGATATTTTTTTATATGCTTTTACTTTCATTGCTGCTTAAGCATCGCTTTGAATCTGTTTTGCATTATTACTTAATGTGTTATTCTTACTACTATTGATGTAAGAGAAACAAAAATGATGTTTATGTATCTTGTGAATATTGCAAGAAGGGTTCCAAAACGGAAATGAATAGGTTAAGGACTGGGCTAGTCCTCGGGAGCTATAAGGGTGCCATCTGGAGCCTTTGAGGGGGCCCAGGTGAAGGTTATGCTTAAATGCATGTTTATTACCATCTGGAGCCTTTAAGGGGGACCAGGTGAAGGTTTATGCTTAAATGCATATGAACCCAGCCTCATGATTCTGGCTTTTCCTATCAGAACTGTTATCATTGCTTCATAATATTATAGACATAAACATAAGCAGGAACTTTTATGCGATTATTACTTTTTCGTTTGAAAGTTTGGCATGTGACAAGTGAATATTTTAGGATTCATCATGAGACTTAGTTTTTGGGGTTGTTTCAGGCTTTTTAGTTTTAAGTTTTTTGTAATCTTATAGCCCTATTTTGTATCCTTTTGAATTTTAAATAAAATCTTGCTGAGATGGCCTTTGTTTAATATATATGGGAGAGAGAAAGTGATTAGAGTGCATTCTATGCTTCATTTGCGATTTTATGATGAGAGAAGTAGAAAAAAAATCATGATTTTTTTACTCTTTTGTCTCTTCGCCTTCCACTTTGAGTGCATATTGAAAGCGACTGCATAACCCCCATTCTCTGTGTGTCTGCGTCTTTGCGCCGAGATGATTTGCACTCTCACGTTTACTCGGAGAAAAAAGCTTGTTCCGCCGAGAAGCTTTGCATTTCTCTTTGTTTTATTTTAGGAAATCGACGAGCACTAAAATGAAAGAAAGAGGGAAAGCACGAAGCCATGCAGTGCAGTCCTCTTGGCGAGCGGTATTGCTGAGAGCAGCTGAAGATGTTCGTCTCCAGAGTTAGGCGTAGTCTGCTTAAAACTATTAACCAAATCTATATAAATATATATATGCATATGGGAGAGAGAAAGTGATTAGAGTGCATTCCATGCTTCATTTGCGATTCTATGATTAGAGAGAAGTAGAAAATAATAATGATTTTTTTTCTCTTTTATCTCTTCGCCTTCCACTTTAAGCGCACATTGAAAGAGACTGCATAACCCCCATTCTCAGTGTGTCCACATATTTGCGCCGAGATGATTTGCGCTCACATCTACTCATAGAAAAAAGGCCCGTTCCGCCGAGAAGCTTTGCATTTCTCTTTGTTTTAATTTAGGAAACTGATGAGCACTAAAAAAAAAGAAAGAGGGAAAGCACGAAGCTAAGCAGTGTAGTCCTCTTGGCGAGCGGTATTGCTGAGAGAAGCCAAAGATGTTCGTCTCCAAAGTTAGGCGTGGATCGCTTAAAACTATTAACAAAATCTATATAAATAAATAAATAAATAAATAAATAAATATATATATATATATATATATGCATATATGCATATGGGAGAAAGAAAGTGATTAGAGTGCATTCCATGCTTCATTTGTGATTCTATGATGAGAGAGAAGTAGAAAAAAATCATGTTTTTTTTTCTCTTTTGTCTCTTCGCCTTCCACTTTGAGCTCACATTGAAAGCGACTGCATAACCCCATTCTCTCTGTGTTCGCGTATTTGCGTCGATATGATTTGCGCTCTCACGTCTACTCGGAGAAATAAAGCCCGTTCTGCCGAGAAGCTTTGCATTTCTCTTTGTTTTATTTTAGGAAACCGATGAGCACTAAAAAGAAAGAGAGGGAAAGCACAAAGCCAAGCAGTGCAGTCCTCTTATCGAGCGGTATTGCTGAGAGCACCCGAAGATGTTTGTCTCCAGAGTTAGGGTTTGCTTGATTCTGATGTGAGCCATCGTCTCAGAGCTCGGTTCTTCTTAACCGCTCATTTTCTTGTCTGCACATTCTTAAACCCAGGCTTGCTTTTCTTCTTATTCGTCGTTGTCTTCTCTGGTCAACTGCCACATATTCCTTTAGGTCTATCATTTCTGCTCAGCCTTTTCTTTTCTTTTGTTGAGAATGCTTTGGTGGTGCCTTCAGATTGTCGTGCCCAGGGAAGCAGATTTGCGCTTTTTTTTTTTTCGTTCGAAAAAGGAAGCACCTTATATGTGTCTATGCGCATATAGGCTTTGCGACTCTCATGTCCGCTCAAGAAAAAAATCCCCTTTCTCTACATCTCCGTGCCGGCTCGGGAAAGAGTAGGTCACTTAATGTTATTTGTTGTGTTGTTTCTCTAATATGTTTTTTTGAATATCTCACTTATTGTTATTTGTTGAGTTGACATGCTTTAGTTGTTTTGCCAATTACGTAACATACAGTCCTTAAGGTCCCAAGTTGCTTAAACTGTGCCTGAAGCTAGATAATTAAGCATGATGAGAGAGAAGTATGGGAGAGAGAAAGGTGAGAAGAGATTTGTATAATTGCGACAGGAGAAAAATCGGAGGCAAAAAATTTCATGTTTCTTCGCCTTCAAACCAGTAGTTTCTTCGCCTTATAACCCAAGTCGCCGTTGTCCAACTATTACTATGATTCACTTGCCAAGTTTTTCGTATCTCGAAAACTGAGAACAAGTAAGAAATAGAGAAAGAGACGAAAAAAAAGACATTAGGGCTTCGTGTGGATCCATTCCAATGAGGAATGACACTGCTACTGTTTGCCTGCTTTGGTCATGGTTTTTTGCTGAACAAAATGATTTAAATTCTATTTTGAGTCTTTAAAATCTATTTTTTGCTGATTCAAAATCTTTCTTTTTTTCTTGCTTTTATTTTTTATTTTGCTATTGCATTTTTTTTTCATTATCATTAATATTTCTAATACATGTGTTTCTTCTGGATCAATTTTCTACTTGAGAAATTGTACATCTCTATATTTAAGTTTCATTAAAGATTAACTATATATTAAATCTTTATTAATATATGAATGTGCTAATTAAACGTAGTGCACTTTGATTATATTGAATTAAGAGCTTTGCACTTATTATTGCATATCTAATGCTCTCCCTTCTATTAAATTACTCAAAAATGATGAGTTGTTTTAATATTTTAACTATACTAATGTTTTTTTTTTGCTCAATATTGTGCAATGGATAGTCTAGGGTGCTATACAAAGCTAATATTGGCTCAAACTCTTTTATTGAAGGTACTGATGAAGATAAGGGTGTAGATTATAAGCTATTAAGGTTGTCAATATTGTTGATACCTTCTGCTTGTAGGTTTTTTTTCTGTAGTCTAAAGAAAATTTGTTTTTTTATGTAAGTAAACACTCTAAAGTTAAATAAGAAGCCTACTTTATGTCAATAAGCAATTTGTGGCCTTTATGAAACTCTATATCACATTTCTAACCCCTAAATTAGATGCTGAGAAGCAAGATTTGTTCAAGAAACATATCAAGACCTCCACTAAGTTTCTGCTTTCAAGGCTCAGCGACTTGCAATTGTAAATATGCATGCTTGAATTCATCGATTGATTCTTCTTCAAATTTTTCGACCAGCATTTTTGTTTCGTTCGCAATTGCACTATACAACACTAAACCTTAGAGTTGTTAGTAGGGATGGCTATATGAATCATATGATCTCTAAATTACAAATATAAATGTCTTTACTGATATTAAGATTTGATTGAGCAGCTTTGTGGGTGAAAATTATATATGATGATAGAGGTATGGTGTTTGCTTACTAAAAGGAAGGTGATATATTAGATTGATTTATCTTTATACTCTCACCTATAATCAATGGTTGTCTATAAATTTAGAGTACCAAAAAACTCTAATCTATGTGTGTTTTAGCTCGATAAATTTTAACTTTGAAATATAACATAATTTTTTTTTATTTCCTACATGATATAGCAAGGTTCATTGTTTTATTTACTTATTGATTTAATGAGATTATATTCTATAAAAATACAAGTACTTATATGTCAATTTAAACATAACTTCATTTTACTTAATATCTTGCAATAGGTTTAATCTTATTAGGCAACAACTTTGGCGATTGAATATTATATGGTTCAAGGTTGTTGTTGCTTTAATATTTTTTGTTTTATTGATGCATTATGAAGGCTTGATGTCTTTAAGCAACCAATGCATAACATTTTTTTTAATTTTGAGAAGAGTTTTGGACGGCCTTAATTTTTTTTTGGTTAACTTGCATATATAGTAGGAGCAAATTGGATTGGTAGTTTTGTTGTGAAGCGGACAAGAATGTTTTTGCTTTAAACATGTAAAAAAGTGTTCGAAACATTGAATCGCTTTGTTAATTTTTGGTCGGTGGTTGTTATACCAAACTTGCATATATAGTAGGAGCAAATTGGATTGGTAGTTTTGTTGTGAAGCGGACAAGAATGTTTTTGCTTTAAACATGTAAAAAAGTGTTCGAAACATTGAATCGCTTTGTTAATTTTTGGTCAGTGGTTGTTATACCAAACTTGCATATATAGTAGGAGCAAATTGGATTGGTAGTTTTGTTGTGAAGCGGACAAGAATGTTTTTGCTTTAAACATGTAAAAAAGTGTTCGAAACATTGAATCGCTTTGTTAATTTTTGGTCGGTGGTTGTTATATTAGTTTGCTTATCTAGCAATCTGGATTCTTTATCGAAGATAAAAAATATAAAAAATTATTTAGTGTGATTGCTATTAAATCTAATTTAATGATACTTAACTATGATTGATTAGTCATTAACACAAGTTCTGCATATAAATAACAAGCTACAATACTTTATTCTTTTTTTTTTTTCCTTTAGATCTATATTTTCCAATTCAGAAACCTCTCCAAGTGGGTCAAGCTTCTAGAGCCATCTTCAAAGAGTTCAAGGAGAGTCGCTAACTAATACAAGAGGAGGCGGTGGAAGGCCTATTCCTCGATGCTCTTTGAGCGGCTAGGGATCTCCTCCGATTATATGTAAATGACTAGGGATCCAAGGAGAGAACATATCAAGATATATATGTAAATGCAGAGGTTTCATTCAAAGGGAATATAAAAAGAGAGCAACAAAGAAATTTATTAAAGATACATAATATCCTTGAAGATTTGTTCACTAATTTTTATATGCTCAAGTCTTAAATAATGTTGTTGGAGGAAAAATGTTTAAATACACGCCCAATGAACTTCATTGAACGCTTCAAATACGAAGATATATATAAACTAAAGGTGAGTTTGTTGTAGTAGGGATGGTTTCTGGTTTTTTGACTCAAATACATTCAAAAAACTTAAGCTTTTGGTTTTTTTCATGGTTTAGGAAGATTTAGTGCTTATATCTTGTTTAGCAATGCACACAAATCACCATGTTTCATTAAATTCATGTATTATCATTATTATTTTTTTCTCGCTTTTAAATGTCATATCTTTTCAACTAAATAAATTTGTCAACATGAATTTCTTGCACTGGGCCGTTTTGAAGATTTGTTATTTTAATCGAGATAATTTTCAAAAATTCATTTATGAATTCTTAGCTATCTTATTTCTAAGTTTTTTTTTAGTTTGAAGGAATCACTTTCTTGAGAAACAATTATTGTTGTGCTGTGGAGACTTCGTTGTCCAAGAACAGCACAGGCGCTGCCCGCGCCAGCGGCCGTGGCGGACCCAAGTTGAGGTACTACAGCGCGCCTAAGCGGTCAGCAATCGAGAAGCAGGTCCTGCAGCGTGCTGCAACGGAAATTGTCGTTGCAGCGCGCCACAGCGGAAAGCGGCGCCACAGCGCGTCATTGTGGAATTTCAGCAGATCATTTTTCGGATCATAGTCCAGATTAATATGACGCCGCAGCGCGCCTTAGCGGTCAGCAATCGAGAAGCAGGTGCTGCAGCGTGCTGCAACGGAAATTGTCGTTGTAGTGCGCCACAGAGGAAAGCGGCGCCACAGCGCGTCACGACGGAATTTCAGCAAATCATTTTTCGGATCATAGTCCAGATTAATATGACGCCGCAGCGCGCCATAGCGCGCCTAATTTGAAAGTTTGAGCGCCACAACGCGCTGAATTCTGGAAGGCCGGGCGCTGCGGCGCGCCACAGCGCCCGACGAATATTTGCTTTGTTCCAGGTCTTGAAGAAATTGGGGGGCATTTTGGACATTAAGGGTTCAAAATAGACTTAATTACTTAAGGCTAAGTGCTGAGAAGAAATCTAAGGCTTTTGCAATAAGTTTGGAGATTTTGGTGGCTGTGGAAAGGAGAACCCTAGAGGGAACCCTAAGGGAGTTGCTGTTCAAGGCAAGTCTTGCAAGGCGGTGAAGCAACTTCAAGTGATAGCCTCTATTCCTCATCTCAATTCTAGAGTAAGAGCTTAAGTGGTTTGTGCTAAGGTGATAGCTCTTTGTAAACTCTGTAAACTTTGAAGTTTTTATAGTGGATTTTCTCGTTGGTGTGGTTTCGTGATTTTTCCTATTTTTGGATTTTTCATGTATATGCTTGTGTTTTGGATGATTGTATGTGCTGCGTTCTTCTTGTTGTGATTTTGTGATTAGCTCGGTAACCGTTAACACACCCCGATCCTTAAAGGCTTTGGACTTTGGTTTGATTGTGTGCATTACAAGTGATATTGTGCATTGCTTGTCTTGTGTTCACAACAATTACTTATCTTTAATTGCATATCTTTAATTGTTGTTTGATGCCCAAATATATTGTTTAAAGTTGTGCTTTCCCAAATAGATTATTTTCTCAAAAACATAGATATTTCTCAAAAAAAAAAAAATTCTCAATTTAGATGTTATTATCTATTTTTTCTTAAATAGATAGTTAAAACTACATCAATTTAAAATTCTGTATTTTTTGTTAAATAGATAGTTAGAACTAAATAGTTAAAAATTTGAATTTTAAATTAATATAGCTTTAATTATATTTCTCTAACTATTCAATGTCATGTGTACAATTAGATATTTAGAAGTGCAGATTTATATGGCTCTACATGCAATATTTTCCCACATTGTGAGGGTTTATTTATAAATATATGGGTTTATCTTAATTTTTAATTGTGAGCTATTTTCATTTTATCTGTGTTGTTGTCTCTACGAGCATTAGTCTTTGAAAGTTTTTTAGTAAGAAAAATATTATTTAGTTCTCAAATATTTTTTAAAAAGTATGGATAATTAAAATTTAAAATTTAAAATAAATATTTTTATAGGTTCCACAAGTAAAAGTAGAGTTAATAATAATTTTTTATTTTACTTAACTCATTAAATTTTAGTTATTCATACTTTTTGAGAGATATATGAGGGTTATATAACAATTAAATAGGGTTTATATATAAATAAGGTTTATCTATAAATATATATATATATATATAAAGCTTAAAAAAATTTATAGTTGGAAAAAGAGAGGGAATAAAAGATTAACAAAATATTTTCTTCAAGTAAGAATAATCTTAGATTAATATTTAAAAAGTTTTTGAATGGGTCACTGTGTATTTCATATATAAAAATATTATATAGCTCCTAAATATTTAAAAAAAAATATAGATGCTTAGAATTTAAAATTTAAAAAATATATTTTTATGAGTTTTATAAATAAAAATGAATTTAATAATATTTTTTTATTCTACTTAATTTTTTAAATTTTAATTTTTTAAATTTTAATTATTTATATTTTTTGAGAAATATTTAAAAGTTATGTAAAAATACTCTTTCATATATTCAATAGCGTTAGTTGCCAAAGCACCGAAAGGAACTAAATAATTTATTTTTGTAGGCAGAATTGCTCTTTCTCCATTTCAACGGGCTTAAAGTGATTGATGGGCTTTCAGAAGGATTTAATTAATAAATTGATAGTTGAAGGTACGGAAATCCTTTGAATTTGATAAGCTTAAAATTCCGTCCTAACGCAGGGTAAGAAAAGTATTCAGCAATATATATATATATATATATATAAAAGCATGAATTAAAAAATTCTATTTAATGTAATATATATGAGAAATATTATTTAGATTTACTGATTTTGTATTCAGAAAAATTTATGCAATAAAATTTGAGCATTATTTTAATACAAATTTTAAAAATAATATTTGTATTATTTTAATATAAATAAATAAATATTAATGAATAATATTCAAATCTCATTAGATGAGTTTTCTGAGTCTACATCAACGGATCCAAATATTATATATATATATATATATATATAAGCATGAACCCCGTACAATGTGCGGAGGCGGCGACAACACACTGATCGAAAAAAATATAATAACAAAAGTTCGTAGCACAAAACTCTCACATTATGAGAATGTACTAACCTGTGCAAAAAAAATTTTAAAACTACAAACTACAGCAAATGAGAAATATTCCATTTTCATATATATATATATATATATATTTGTTTTTATACCATTAGAACAACATCCCCAGCATTTTGACTAGCTTGGGATCTGATTTTGCATCCATCACTTGCGGCCATTACACCCTATATAACTCCAATCAAGTTAGATGAACTTACATGCATCCTTCTAAATCATGAACTAATGTATTCATATCTATCCTCCGATGCAACTTCTTTCCCAATGCTGATGTAAACAGCTCAGGCTGATCACATTTCAGCCACCCAATTATACGGATCCATGCACTTCTGTGGCCGAGAAAGATTCCCTCGTGTGAGTGGGCGCAGTAATGACAGAGGGGGATCTAACTTGCAATGTCAACTATGCACCAAGTTTGGTCACACAAAGGTAAACTGTTTTCATCGTCGGAACTTTACCATGTAACTTGTTGACTGAGCCATTACAGCATCACAACCTCCCTCATGGCATTATGCTTCTGCGGCTGATCCGTGGTTCATCGACTTTGGAGCCACTCATCACGTGCAACATTCAGTGGCTAATTTGTACAACATGCAGGCATAAAATGGCATTGGATGACTCCAATTTGGTGATGGAAGTTCCCCACCTATAACCCACACAGGTTCAGTCACTCTCTTGCCCCCTCACACAGATTTCATTTAAATCAAGTTCTTGATGTTCCGAGCATCTCAAAAGAAACATGTCTGTATCAGCTAATTTACTCTTGATAATAATGTATTTGCTGAATTTCACCTTTAATTTTGTGTTTAAAAACCCAATTTCGAAGAATGAACTCCACCGGGCCTTTACACTCTTTTGTTACTTAAGTAGTAATAAGTAAGACTCTTAAATATCGAGGAGCCTTTTCAGATAATAGTGGAGTTCCTGATAAGAACTCCAAAGTTAAGCGTGTTCAGGTGGGAGCACTCCCAGAATGGGTGACCTGTTGGGAAGTTATCTTATGATGACAAAATTGTGTGACTTTTTGTAACAACCCAAATTCTTAAGCACCAATGTATTGTCCGCTTTGGCATGAAAACCTCACGGTTTTGCTATCAGAAGATAACTTCCCAGTAGGTCACCGATCCTGGAAGTGCTCCCACATGAGCATGATTAACTTTGAAGTTCTTATCAAAAACTCCACCGTTATCTTAAAAGGTGCCTTGATGTTTAAGAGTTTTACTTATTACTAATTAAGTGGGTCTTCACAATATCCCCAACTTAAGTAACTGTCATTCTTATCAGTATCCACACACAGATCCAAGAACCATCTATTAGGTAGATAGGACTAGAGATGACCCATATAAGCTTAAGAGGTACCGACAACCATGTAGCACCTTAACCATCATGGTTCAAGAGGCTGCTCACATAAAGTAGTACATTACACTGTATGGCACTTAGCTCCTATCCAACACCCTATGGCTTGCTCTGATATAATTTGTAATAGCTCAAACTCTTAAGCACCAAGGTATTGTCTGCTTTGGATGAAAACCTCACGATTTTGCCCTCAGAAGATAACTTCCCAGTATATCACCCATCCTGAAAGTGCTCCCACATGAGCACACTTAGCTTTGGAGTTCTTATCAAGAATTCCACCGTTATCTAAAAAGGCGCTTCGATATTTAAGAATTTTACTTATTACTACTTAAGTGGGTCTTCACACTTTTCAGGCCAAAGCGGAGAATACCTTAGTGCTTAAGAGTTTGGGTTGTTACAAATGATATCAAAGAGGCTATAATGTAACAACCATAAATTGTTACTTAGCCTAATCTTAGCTTGATCGCATCATAATTATCATTCCATTAAGCTTATCTGGTCATTAGAGCCAAGCCCTGAAATTTTGGAGCGATTCAGAGCTCAATCGAATATTTGGAATAATTAATAATATTTAATTAATTAGAAAATTGAGATATTTAATTTGACCTCGAAATCAAAATTCAACTTCGCCATTGCAATTGTCACCCCACCCCCAAATTAGTTATGTGATGATTTGGACGTGTTTGGAAGTCGTCGGATTTTCATGAATATTTAATGTAATTAAATACCCAAAAAAATAGGAAAAATTAAATACTTGTCGGAATCAAAATCTGATTTTGCCGTTGAATTTATCACCCCCAAATTATCTTGGGGTAAATTTTTGGGATTTTTCGAAGTATGTTATAAAATCTGACTTTTAAAGCAATAATTAATTAAATAAATTGAATTTAATATTTATTTAAATCTCTATTTTTCTCCTTTTTCTCTTTTTCCATGACTGGACGCCACTCCCCTATTGCATTCAGCGCCTCTCCCTCTCCCAACGCATGCAAGACTTTGCCTCCCTCTCTTCTCCATTTTCTGCCAAGTTTTCTCCCCATGCTTATGATGGGATGACTCAAGCTCATCCCATCTAAGAGTCATGCCTTCCCTTCTCTTCAAAAGGACCCCTTCAGCCCCTATTCTCCATTTTTGCTCAAGTTGCTGAAGGATCTCTCAAGCCTCCCAAGCTCTTAAGTTCTGAAGTATCCTTAAGGAAATCTCTCTTCGCAAGCCAAGGTACCTCCCATTTCCTCCATTGGTTGACCCAATGGCTATTTCATTTTTGTTCCAATGCTTACTTTGCATCCTTAGGAATCTGTGGTTGAGCTATGGAATCCATTAGAGCTCATTAAGTTGGTAATTTTAGGGTAGATAAACAACTCTGTTTTTTTTTCTTTCTGCATACCTGAACCTTTAACCTCATTGTTTAAATCATTAAAATGATCATTTCATGCCAATTTTGGTATCAATGGAAAGGTCTAGGAAATATGTTTCCATCGGTATATGGCATAGCACATGAAGTGCCCTAAATTGAGAGTATTTGAGTGCAAAAGAGGACACGTTTCAGTTTTTGCACAAGCAAAATCACCATTGAGCGACTCTTGGCCAGGAATCGCTACAACGCGCCATAGCGACCCACGTCTCGAATTAAATCCGCCACAACGCGCCGTAGCTCTCGACTGTCAGCCAACAGGCACTACAGCGCGTCGTAGCACCTAGCTCTCAAGAAATCTGGCATCGTAGCGCGCCGAAATCTGTCGTAGCGCACCACAGTGCGTCGTAGCGCTTAGAACTATCAGAAATTGCCTAAAACTATTCGGAATGGCCTAAACTTCATATTTTTTGCATTTTAATTACTTTAGGACCCTAATGGGGCCAAAACATACTAAATTCGAACTTGGATTTAATAAAATTAAGCATTGTGTGAACTTAGAGGTGATTTTAGATATGAGGATCTACCACTTATTATAAAGGGCATGTTCTAAATCCTAAAATTTGCTATTAGACCTTAGAACAGTTTTAGCCATAATTTAACCAATTAACATTAGAATTTAACATTCTTAAGCTCTACAGAATCTTTAGACAGTGAACAATAATAAACTAACTAAATATTTAGATTTTACTAGGTAAAATTATCAAATTGTCCTTATAAGTTGAAATCCTTAATTTGAATCCATAGAACTTAATACTTATCCAAATTTGATGAACATACTGTCTATCTTTATGTTAGACAATAAAGAATAATTTGGCATTAATAAAATCTAATTTAGAGCCCTTAATCAAAAAGTAGCATTTTATACCCTTAAGTAGGGGCAAAATGGTCATTTTGCCCAAAATTTATGTTAAGTGCTCTTAACCTCTAAAATATTATTTAAACCATTAAAACCAGTAATAAAATTGATTTGGAATTAATTTAAAATCCTTAACCCCATAATTAAGTAATTGATAAAATTCTCATTTCAAGTCTTGAAAATCCTAAGTAAAATTAATACCTTCTAACTTAGTCCTAATCACACACCTCTTTAAGTAAATTAGGGGATAAATTATAATCAATCCTTAAAATCCCCTGTCCTTTATTAGGAGCTTTTTAGGATATACACTTCACTTAAGGATATTTTTCTTAAGATTATGAATAGATACTAGGTTAGATTTTATTTGTTGAGTAAATGAGTTATTCACTGAATGAAATTTTAGTTTTATTAGTTTTTAAGTTTCATATTTTAATTTTGATTATTTTATCTTTCACCTTTAGACTAATATTAGGAGATCCCTCCTATTAAGCTTTAATTATGTTTAATAGGATTTGCCTTAATTATTAGTCCACAAATAGATTTAAACTTTAGTACTTAAGCTTTACCCTTTGGATTATATGATTAAACTCAATTCGTGGTGTTTAATTGATAATCCATAGCTTTCATAGATCTTGATCAGATCTTAGCTTAGAGCATCTAATTTCATCAAATAAAACGCGTTGATTACTTATTTAACTTGTAAGCGATATTGATTAAATTAAGTTAGAACCTGATCAGTTCTAATTGCTTTTAACTCATAAGGCCATGCTTCTAAGTTATGCTTGGTAGTAAGAATTGGAAATCCTGAACTTGTATAACTTAGAGCAGTTAGAACGGATTAAATAGATAATAACAGATATCACCTATGTGTAGTAGAGTCCCTTGCTTACTATTGACTTAAGTAAATAATTAAAATATTACTGCATTTATACTTACTACCTCCTCAGTTAAGTTCTGTTTCATTATTTCGCCTTAGCCTCTTATGATGCTAAGAAACTTACTGGCTTAGCCTCTTATGATGCTAAGAATATTATATTTTTTAGTTCAGCAGACTAGTTTAGCCATCTTCTGATATGACAGTCATTACATACTTATTTATTATTTTACTATTATCTTTTTACTGCAGTTAGCCTTTACTTTACCTGCTTACTTGTATACTTATAGGATGCTGAATTCCCTTTACTGCTTACTTATACATATCACAGATAGATTGCTTATTTATAAACTTGCATAATTCATATGATCATCAGCATGTTTAGGATGAGTCTTTTCTTTCTATGATTTTCTTATTTTATTTATATAAATATGCCTAACCTTGTAATAGCTTAGTATTGAGGTATGTTTTTTTGCCTCATATATTATTCAGCTATAAATATTGTATTTATAACTTTCCATATCTCTTTGTATGCTTATTTATTGCACCCTTACGCTTTGCTTGTTTTATAGTCTAAGTAAAATGGTGATATCATAAAACTTATGAACTTAAATAGCCTAAAATATACTTAAACAATGTTTAACCAAAATTTCTTTTTTTTTGGATGGGGCCATGGCATTATGAAACTGACAATATCATGATCTGAGCAATTTGAGGACCTTGTGCCTAAAGAGGAGCTATACTTGGAGGAGCAGCAGGTTAGAGCAAAAGATCAGTAGAGTAACTGTCATTTTATTCTGCTTGTGAGGATGAGTGATTTGTTTCATTTTAAACTTATCTTAAAATTAATGTAATAATTCAGGCACCCATATTTGTTCTTTTACTGTACTATTTATTCTAAGCTACATGTTTATTCTCTATCTTGTATTGTGGTGGTTTTGGATGTAGCATTTTACTTTTTCTTGCTTCCGCACTCTGATAAATGTATATACTTAATGATGATTCTGCTACATTATTTAGGGCACATCCTTCCCTTATTAGTGGATTGAAGAATTACACCTTAATCTAATGATAAGTGAGCGATTTGTCATCATGTCACACCGCTCTTGATCTAATCTTGTTGTGGATTGGGGGCGGGGCATCACACATAGGCTGTCCAACACATCCTCCAATCTCAGCCATGTGGATTCTTCCAATCTTTAGCATCATCGATGTAACGACCTAAGTCGTTATTAGGATAATTAAGACTAAACATAACTAAAAAATCAGGATCTCGTGTGACTTCAAAATTAAGGAAAACTAAAAATATGGTTTGATGGAGTATATTTTTATGATCATACTGCCTAAGTTTGGGAGCAATCTGGTAAATGAATATTCCAGAATTAATTTTTGAGTTATTTAAATTCAGTAAATTGGAAAAATTAAATATAAGTCCAAATTAAGCGATTTCAGTGTCATTGGATTAAGAATATTATAAAACGACTACTTAAAAAGTTTCGTCAAATTTCTAGCCCTGGATTAACCAGAATTAATTCTTAAGGTTTTTATGTTCAGTAATTAATAAAAAATAAAATATTGCTCCAAATTGATAATTTTTTGTGCGAGTGTATTTTTCTTCTCAAGATACACATCTGTGTTAAGTTTCATTATTATTTGGAAAAGAAATGGAAGAGAGAGAAAGATGGATAAGGAGGAAGAGAAGATCAAATTGAACACTCCAATAATTATGACAAATTTTTTCTTATCTATCTCATCCAAATAATGGATGAGAGAGAAAATATTTAATTAATAAAAATAAAGTTTATAAATACACCTCTTAACCCCACATTTCCACACCCCCACTCCTCTCATCCCCCACTCCCATCCCCCACTCTTCTTCTCCCATCCACTTCCTCAATCTCTTCTTCGGCCACCACCGATTTCCCACACTGACTTCTAGCCTCATCAATGCCAATATGGGTAAGAAATGAGAAAGAAATGGAATATTTTTTATTCTTTTTATTTTTTCTTCTTTTAATAATAATAATAATAATAATAATATTATTATTATTATTATTATTATTATTAATGTTAATATAATTATTATATATGTATATATTTTCTAATTTATACAATTTTTATTTCTATCATTTTTTTTATATATGTATATATTTTTTAATTTTTACAATTTTTATTTCTGTTATTTTTTTTCTATATATTATATATTTTCTAATTCCTACAACTTTCATTTCTGTCATTTTCTTTTTTCTATATATGTATATAATTTTTAATTTCTGTAATTTTAATTTTTGTCATTTTTTTTCTATATATATATATATATATTTTCTAATTTCTGCAACTTTCATTTTTATCATTTTCTTTTTTTCTATATATATATATATATATTTTCTAATTTCTATAACTTTCATTCATATTATTTTTTTTTCTTCTATATATGTATATATTTTCTAATTTCTACAACTTTTATTTCTATCATTTTCTCTTTTTCTATATATGTATATATTTTCTAATTTCTACAATTTTTATTTTTGTCATTTTCTTTTTTTCTATATATGTATATATTTTTTAATTTCTATAATTTTATTTCTGTTATTTTCTTTTTTTCTATATATGTATATCATTGTCAATTAGGATTAATATTAGCCTTAATCTTGATCCTAAGTGCTAATTAAGTCATTATGAGTCAACCACCAAGACCCAGTCCAACCCAGAGGTTAAACGGATCAAATCTTGATTTCGGGAATTTCAGGAATCCTGGAAATTGACCTATTTATTTTGACCTCCGGTCGAAAAATGGTCATCGCCATTGCGTTCATTGACCCCAAATTAGCTAGGGGTGATAGGTTCAGGCCAATCGGAAGTCGTCAAAATTTTGAAGAATATTTTAATAATATTTAAATACTTTGAAAATTGAGAAATTAAAATACTCGTCGGAATCAAAATTCGACTTTGCCGTTGCATTCCTCACCCCTCAATTAGCTAGTGGTGATTTTCTGGGAATTTTTGGAAAACAACAAACTATGTATTTTTAATTAGGAAGATTGTGTTTTAAATTATTTAAATATAAATACAATTCCTTTAATCTTTAATTCCTAATCTCTATTTCTTCTCCCTAAACCGCACGCACTCGACCCCCCCCCCACCTTGCTCTCGACCGCACCTCCTTCCCTCTCGGCACGACACGCGTCCCCTCCTAGGAACCTCCGCCGCCGCACATTCGACCTATCAGTGCGCCTCCCCGCCTCGCAGGCTCCGCCCTGATAGCCTTATGGCCTCAGCCATGCTCGGATTGTTTTGTGCGATTCAAGTTTGCCACTCGCTGATCCTCCTCCAGCCGAGAGCTCCTCCAAGCACCAACCTCTTCCACCATTCGGCGTGCTGACCGTCCATCTGGCGTCGTCAAGGTACCTCCCCCCTCCATTCTGTTCTTGCGCTAATCCACTATAATGATGAGTTTAATCCTTCATGTAGTAGCTCTTGTCCTTTTAAGAGTATTCTACCCTCTTCTCTTACACGCATTTTAAGTGTAGACTGCTAAATGCTTTGATTATGAGAGTTGATCTTTAATGGATGAGTTTTGTGCTGTTTGATTTTTCTAAAATGAATGGAACCATATTTGTTTTTTTATTTTTTATTTTTTTATGCTAAACCTGCGATTTTACCTCACAGCATAGAGATGGGAAGCTCAACAATGCTTTAATGTTCAAAATTCATATAATACATTGACATAGCTTGGATTGATTGTCATCGCCCATGACTGGCTTATACTGAATCTATTTGAGCTCACCAACCACTAGTATCATAGATGGCTATAGTTTTTATGGTTGTTGGCAGCAATAGTATTGATACCATACAACATCAAATTACAGGATCACATCTTGTCAAATCCAATCAGCATCAAATAAGCTTCATTAATCAGACAATTTAATATTGGGTTTTTTCAGTCATTAATGGGGTTTAATATTAATCTCTCCAAGTAAAGTTTGAATTTGAAATTCATAGTTTGGGGGGATGGTGGTAAAATTTTAAATAACTTCTTAAAAAAAAAAAAAAGGTGGCCAGCCATCATTTAAAAACTTTTAATATTTTGTTCAACATATTAGCCCCAATTTTTCTATTATTCTGGATTCAACCATTCTATCACTGCGCATGTGTTTTCTTTTGATCAATTGGATCAAATAAGTCGAAATTCACGAAAGCATATGGGATGTTATGTGTAAATTTATGCTCTTTGTTCATTTGATTTTAATTCCGTAATTTTTAAATGTATCGTTGTTTGATCATTCACATCGTTTAATAGCAACAAAGTTTGTAAGAATCCTTCCTTTCCATATTTAGAATCTATTCTCTGTTTTTATCTTTGGAAACTTTATATTTTTTCTTTATAGAACTCTTCCGTCGAACCATTTGGAGGAAGGGAGGTCCTGCAATTTTTATCATTAATATTCAGTTAATGATTTCATAAATAAAAGTTAGTTTCTGCAAGTGTATATCACTACATTCAATAAATTTCATTTAATTCAGAAAGAAAATAATATTAGAAATGAAACTTTATGTATAAAGTTACCTTATCATTATTTCAAATGAATTTATTTTTAAATTTGTGTGGCTGCTCACTCACTCAAAGAAATACATATTAATGTCACGAATCAGATTTTTATTATGAGAATAGCATACGCACAAGCACAGGCATTTGATGTAAATCTCTTAAAACCTTACATGAAAGTAAATAAGTGTGGAATATTAAAGTTATTCTTCTTTTAATGTGCCAAACGTATGTAAATAACAAATAGGGGAATATTGCAATTCTTGAATTCTTTACTAGAGAGATGACTTGTTGGTTGCTCTCAAGCAAAAAAAAAAAAAAAAAAATCATGAACAGGCTGTTTCATTGCCTGTTGGCTGAAGAGCCCAACTTTCAAAAGAGGATTGTTGTTTGAAGGTATTAAAGAAAACAATTTGTTTGTAGGATCAAGGAAAATTATTTTTTTTAAGTAGTGTGAGTTATTCTTTAAGACAAAGGACTTTTAAAGTTGAATATTTTTGTTTGCCTTTGAATCTTATTTTGTTAAATGTATAATTGAATGCCAACCTAACTATTATTCGAAAATTTGAAGTTTTGAAGTCATGTTAATTATTTATTTGCACAATGAATATGACTAAAGTATATACGGTAGTGTATATAATATATGTTGTAGCCATGTATAATATATGTTGAGTTTTGCAAGATCAAATTTTAAATAGAGAGTTCATGTAGTGCTGGATTTAAATTGCCTCAAGCTTATGAAAAATAGTAAAAATAACGGATTAAATAGTAATGAGCGGTTTGAATAGTAAAAACAACGGATTGAATAGTAAAACAGCGGATTGAATAGTAAAAACAGCGGATTGAATAGTAATGAGCGGATTGAATAGTAAAAACGGCGGATTGAATAGTAAAACAACGGATTGAATAGTAATGAGCGGATTGAATAGTAAAAACAGCGGATTGAATAGTAATGAGCGGTTTGAATAGTAAAAACAGCGGATTGAATAGTAATGAGCGGATTGAATAGTAAAAAAAATAGCGGATTGAATAGTAAAACAGCGGATTGAATAGTAATGAGCGAATTGAATAGTAAAAACAGCGGATTGAATAGTAAAACAGTGGATTGAATAGTAATGAGCGGGTTGAATAGTAAAACAGCGGATTGAATAATAATGAGTAGATTGAATAGTAAAAATTGTGGATTGAATAATAATGGAATTATGAGTTGAATTGCACCCTTTCTTTTTGTGCAAAATAAATAAGTATTAAGATTCATGATGTAAGATTCATCTCACATCATGCCTTCATTAAATCTTTTAATCTTTCAATTAAGCTTTTCAATCAAATTGACTAAACTTCATAAGATTTATCTAAGTCATTTCTTTGGAATCTTTCACATCATTTTAGGACTATTCTTGAGACTAGGACTAGATCATATGTTAGAGTTCATTCATTAGGTAAATGGGTTACTCAATGTGTGAAACTTTGGTTTTAATAGTTTTTAGAATTTTATAACTTATTCTGATTATTTTGTCTTTTAACTTTAGATTTAAAGTAGGAGATTCAATCTATTAAGCTTGATTACTTAATATGCATTGCCTTAATTAGTAGGTCACTTTTAGAATGAAACTTAAAATTTAGACCTTATCCTTTTTGGATTATGTGATTAAGCTCAATCTCGTAGTGTTTAATCCATAATCTATAATTTAGTAATTTTGATTAGAGCTTAGTGTAGAACGTTTAAAATCATTAATTAGGTCATGATGATTTATTATTTAACTCTTATAGTCGACTTTGATTAAGCATATTAGGATCTAGCTAGTCCTAATATATTTTAACCTATAAAGATGAGTTTCTAAGTTATACTCGATAGTAAGAAAATGGAGATCCTGAACTTGTGTAACTTAGAATAGTTATAATAGATAATTAGAAAACAAATGATATCACCATATTAGTAGAGTCCCTTGCTTATTTTTGATATTTTATTACTATGCATTCCTTGTATATTTGAGCTTACTTCCTTGGAATATCATATAAGAGAACTTTGTGCATGAAATAAAAACTTAGAATAATTAGGATAGTAGTTGCCTTTGGGTTCAATTTCTGGGTGGCTTCTGGTGCACATTTACCCTAATGGATAGGGGTAAGGAGTAATAAGGAAGCTTAACATTACTAATTGAGGAGTGTGTGTTAAGCTTGGAACTCGTATAGTCTTGCAGACGTGCTTGACTCCTCAGCTGTTTCTGGCTGTGTCCACAGAAACAAAGTAAAATAACTAAAAAATATTATATAGTATCGCCTGTCTCTTTAGTCACATAGTGTTATCCAGTTATGTCTACCATAGCCCAGAAAGGCTATGGGGATAGATATATTTGCCCTAGCCCAAGAAGGCTACGTAGATGGATAGATATATATGTATTTGCCCTAGCCCAGAAAGGCTATGGGAATGGATATATTTGGGTCAGATTGGCCAATTTTTTTGATATGGCAGTTAGTACACAGGTATTCAGATTCATGTACAATTTTGATACTTAGCTTACTTTTAAATATTTTTATTCAGTCAGCTATTCCATTGTTCAGCTTATATATATTAGGATATTAGAATTTTGCTGCTATTATATGTATTATTGCTGAGTTAAGTTATTTAATTTGCATATTTCTTTTGATCACCAACATATTTAGGATGTAGTATTTTTTTTTAGCACTTGTGTAGTTATTTATATATATGCATACCCTATTTAGCTTATATTTGAGGCATGTCTTAGCCTCATTTTTGCTTATGTTATAAATGTTATTTATAGCTTCCCCTTTTCTACTTGTATTGCTAGTCGCTCCTATTTTTGATGTCTTGTTTCTTTGAAGATGAAAAATGGAGATATTATAAAATACAAAAAAATTCATCAGCCTAAAATGTACTTAGATAATTGTCTAACACAAGATTTTCTCTTTTATTGGCTGGGGCCCTACATTGTGAAACTGACAATATCAGGTATTGAGCAGCTTGAGGATCCTGTACCTGAGGAGGAGCCTTACTTAGAGGAGGGGCAGCAACTTAGGCCAAAGGACATTTAGTTACTTAGTTTTATATATGTGAGGATGAGTGTATTTTCACTTTCATTATTAAACTTTAAAATGCTGTAATAATACAGGTACCTATGGTTGTGTGTTTGGATTACTATATGCTGTTTATTCTGAGTCATATTTCATTATACTTGTACCGTGATGCTTGGATATTTCTCATTTTTAATTAGCTTCTGCACTATGTATGTTTTACTTAGATAGTGACTGTTATTTGATTCTATGCTTACTCCTTCCCTTATTAGATAGATTGTGGATTTCATCCTAATCCAATGATAAGTGAAGGATTAGCCAGAGTGACACTCCACCCCTTAGCTTAATTCAGTAGATTGAGGGGTGGGGTGCCACATTTGGTATCAGAGAATTCTATAAGAAGTCAGATTTGAATTTGCATTCTTATCTACCTAATGGAAGATTCTTCTGCCAATTCAGTCACTATATCAGAAACATTGGAGTCACATCCAAGACACCATAATATTAAAGCTCAGAATAATAAGAGTATAGAAATAGAAAATACTGTCATGGTGATAGAACTTAAATAGGTAAGAACTTAGGATAAATGAGTAACTAAGTAACTTGAATGAAATAATTATAAATCTTATGGGATCAAACCTAAGGATAATATGTAGCTAACTAATTCAAATTAAAACCTTCATAAGGTTTACAAGATCAAGAACTTAAGAGGTCATGATTTAATTTTGTTACTAAGACATATGAATCTTTGTAGGATTTTAAACCATCAAATAATTCTTAAATCACTCTTAAGTGGTTACCTTCCACTTCCTAAATTTTGTCTCCTTAAGGATAATAAACAACATAACCTACCTTTAAGAATCTGTAAGGCCAATAATATTTTCTAAAGAGTTTAAAATTGGTCGAACTATTGGAGCCTTAGTAGGTAATTATCTAATGCAAGAAGATTAGATTGAAAGACCACCGTCCGTTGCTTAAAATCACCAATGCTCTTCATTAGTGTGTTTAACTTCTATATCCTAGTACCTCCCTCAAAACTTGTTACCAATTTACTACTAGGTGCTACATATCCTTATTCACTTAGTAACCCTGATTTAGGACTCCAACTCTCCCTATCTAATCAGGTTGCGGTTTTGCTCGAAAACTAAGTACAATGCTTATTAAAAGGAAATTTATAATACCCGAAAATATAATGATATTTAGAGTTCTATGAATGGCTTAAGATCTACCAACTAGATTGAACTATGAATAGTGTGTAGCTTTTATGTATAGAACTCCAAGGATCAAGAATAATGTTACGTTTTAAGGATGGTCATTTCACTTGTAAGCTTAAATAAATAGTTTAGGCTTAAACTTTAATTATCTAAACCACTTCCAACCTTAAATGTTGATACACAAAATCAAACATTTAAGACTATCCAATTATGCACTACTACTGAGAATATTTAATGGGAAGAATTTATCAAAACCTTTAGAGCTAAATACATCCCTCCTTCTACTCAAGCCATCATGGAAGATATGTTCATGAAGTTCTGTCAAAGCAACCGTAGTGTCGCTGAATATGAAATTGAATTCTAAAGACTATCCGGTTATGCACCACTACTAGTGAGCACTGTGTCTGCTCGATGCAGTCGATTTTTAAAAGGATTAAAATATTCTATCAAGAAAATACTTATGGCTCTTCGAATATCCAAATTCTCAGACATGATTGAAAGTGCAAATATATTAGAACATGGGGAACAAGAAGAAGTTGAAGAGGAAAGAAAATGACCCCCATCTACACATGTACAATAAATTGAATACAAGAGGCTAAGACCACCTCAAGCCAGGGTTTATTAAATAGCTCAGCAAACACATACAAGGAAATGCAAGCGACCGCATCCTTACGGTAATTGTTATCACATGAGCGGAAATATGCTATATGTGTAGACGACCTAGTCACAACTTTTGGCAATGTCAAGCAACCCGTACAGTGGACAATCAGTGAATCACTCATCCTTCTCAGATGCAATGACAAGCACCCATATCAGCTAGAAGGCAAGAACTCACACAAGCTGCCAAACCAGCTCATGTACCTTCAACTGCTTCATAACAAAGGAGAGGTCCACCCATTGCTCCTAAAGCACCAGCTGCTAATCGAAGGGGAAGACCAATTGCTCCTTAGCTAGTTGCTCATTCAAGGATCTATACCCTCACCCTAGTTTAGCTCTAGAAGATAATGAAATGCTATCAGGTACCACATTCTTTCTTTTATAAATATCTTGCACATTATATTTAAATAAAGAATGAATAATCTTTCATTTTAAATTCTAGGCACCTTACATTTCAATGATAAATCTTATGACACATTATTTAACACTAGTGCAAGCCATTTGTTCATTTCAAAAAGATTTGCCAAAACTCTTGAACTATCATATTACAACTTAGTTAAAGCCTTGAATATCGGGTTACCATCTGGTGCCCTAATGAGTGCACAAAAATATTGCAACTGTAACATACCAATTAATGGCAAAGCATATGAAACTAACTTAATAGTATTGCATATAATAAATTTTGACATCATTCTAGGAATGAATTGGCTCAGCAAGCATAAAATTATGATTGATTGCCAAAAAAAGAAGATCATTATTAAGTGTGGGAGCAAGCCTGAAGTATTTATAAGAAAATTAGGTATTTCAACATCATTAATCAATGCTTCATAAGCAGAGAAATTAATTCGAATGTGGTGTAATGCATACTTAGTAACGATGATAGGAGAAAAGATGGAATAAATTCCTTTAGCAAACTCTTAAATTGTAAAGGAGTTTGAAGATGTATTCCCTGATAAATTTCTTGGGTTACCACCAGTAAGAGAGATCAAATTTTCAATTGAGTTAATTCATGGTACTCAACCAATAACAAAGGCACCTTACTGCATGGAACCCAAAGAACTACAAGAGTTAAGTGAACAACTATAATAGTTGATGAACAAAAGGTTTTATTCGATAAAGCATATCACAGTGGGGAGCTCTAATGCTCTTTGTAAAGAAGAAAGATGATTCGATGAGAATGTGCATCGATTATCATGAACTCAATAAGATAACCATTAAAAATAAGTACCATCTACCACGTATTGATGATCTATTTGATGAATTAGCTGGAGCTAAGATATTTTTCAAGATAGATTTAAAGTTAGGCTATCATCAATTAAGAGTTAATGAAGAAGATATTCCAAAAATAATATTTAGAACTCGCTACAGGCATTCTAAGTTCTTGGTCATGTCATTTTGTCTAACCAATGCTCCATCCATCTTTATGGACTTAATGCAAATAATTATTAGATCGTATTTGGATAAGTTTATAATAGTATATATCGATGATATTCTAATTTATTTTGAGAGCAATGAAGAACTTGAAAATCATCTAAGACTATTCTGGAAACTCTAAGGTATCATTAGCTTTACGCTAAATATTCTGAATGTGAATTTTGGCTGGATTCTATAGCTTTTTTAGGCCATATAGTGGATGTCGAAGGAATTAAGGTCGATCAGAAAAAGATAAGCGCCGTTCAAGAATGACCCCAACTAAAGATCATGATAGATATTCGCAGTTTTCTCGATTTAGCGGGATATTATCGAAAATTTGTTAAGGGATTTTCGCAAATACTTGTACCTTTAACCAAATCAACCCAGAAAGTAGTTCTATTCTTTATAGTCAGCAATGAGAGGAATCTTTTCAATGTTTAAAATATATTTTCACTCAGAAAGAGTTAAACTATCGACAAAGGTGATGATTGTAATTAATCAGTGACTACAATTTAGACATATAATGTCATCCTGGTAAAGCTAATATCGTAGCTGATGCCTTCAGTGAAAAAGTAAATCTAAATATTATAATGGCAAGTCCATTAATTGAAGAATTTAGAAAGTTAGGCATAAAACCTATTAATAGAAAATAGTTAAATAATTTACTTGAAAATAATACTAAAGAGCCTACATTCCATACAACGTATACAATTTCCCAAGAGAATGATAAGTGATATTCCAAGCAAAAAGCAGACATCGAAAAATAGTCGCATAACAAACTTATATTTGCAAAAAGGAGTTTATATTTATCATGAAAAAAAGGATTTAGATTCCAAATGATTCATATATTCAAAATCAACTTTTAACTAAAGCTCACAATTCAGGGTACACAATTCTCCATGGAAATAATAAAATATATAGAGATCTGAAAGATACCTTTTGGTGGTATGGACCAAAGAAAGTTGTAGCTGAATATGTCTCTAAATGTCATTCTGTAGTTTGGTAAAAGCAGAACATCAAAGACCAGGTGGACTATTACATTAAGTAAATATCCTAGAGTGGAAATGGTCAAATATTTCTTTGAACTTTGTGATGGGATTGCCTAGAAGCTGTACTGGAGTATATGCAATTTGGGTAATTGTAGATCATCTAACAAAATCAGCACACTTCCTTTCGATTAAGTAAACAGATTCAGTGGAAAAGCTAGCCAAGTTATATATTAAGGAAATAATCAAACTTCACAAAATTCCTAAAACCATTGTCTCGGATCGTGACGGCAGATTTATCTCCTATTTTTGGAAAGAAGTACATCAATATTTGGGGACAATATTGGCTATGATTACAGTATTTCACCCTCAAATAAATGGTCAGATCAAGAGAGTAAACTAAGTACTTGAAGATCTTCTTCGATTAAGCATATTAGACTTCAACGGTAGTTAGGAAGATCACCTTCCGTTAGTGGAGTTTGTATATAACAATAACTATTAGTCATGTAATGGAATGGCCTCATATGAAGCTATGTATGGCAAAAAATGTAGCATGCCATTGGCTTGGACTGAGGTAGGATATGTTCAATTATACGGATTTGATCTAGTTGAGGAGACTAATAAGAAAATTCATCTAATAAAGAGCATGATTGCTATAACTCAAGATCGATAAAAGAAATATCATGATTCTAAACATTGAACACTAGAATTTCAAGTAGGAGATTATGTCTATCTAAAGGTAAGCTCAATAAGAGGAGTTCATAGGCTTGGCATAACAGGGAAGTTAAGTCCAAGATACGTTGGACCCTTCAAAATAATTGCCAAAATTAGAGACGTCGCTTATAAGCTTAAACTACCAGACATTTTTTTTGTCGTTCACAACGTATCCCACATTTCTTTATTATGAAAGTGTTTACAAAAACTATTTCAGCAAGTGTCTATCCCTTCAATCAACCTCTAATATGATCTAACTTACAAAGAAGAACCACTTAAAATATTGGGTTCAAATAATTGAAAATTACGGAGTCACCACATCATAATGGTAATAGTACAATAGAAGAATTTATCAGAAGAAGAAGCCACTAGAAAAAAATAAGACTCAATGAGAAAGAATTACCCAATACTGTTCAATATGTCTCTCACCCATAAATAAGTTTTGTTTGCGTGATGTCAAGGACGACATCATTTTTAAGTAGGGGAGTTTGTAATGACCCAAGTCGTTACTATGATAATTAGGACTAAACCAAATTCAAAAATCAGGATCCCGAGTGACTTCAAAATTAAGGAAAATTAAAAATATCGTTGGATGTAGTATATTTTTATGATCGTAATGCCCAAATTTGGGAGCAATATGGATAATAAATACTCGTGAATTAAATTTTGAATTATTTAAATTCAGTAAATTAGAAAAATTAAATACAAGTCCAAATTCAGCGATTTTAGTGTCGATGGATTAATAATATTATAAAAAGGCTACAAAACAAGTTTCGTCAAATTTATAACTTCGGATTGACCAGAATTATTTTTTAAAGTCCTTATCTTCAGTAATTAATAAAAAAAAAATATTTCTCCAAATTGAAAATTTTTTACACGAGTGCATTTTTCTCATCAAAATACATTTTTGTGTCAAGTTTCATTATTTTTTGAAAAATAAATGAAAGAGGGAAAAAGTAGAGAGAGAAAGAGGAAAAAGAAAGATAGGACAAAAAAGGAGGAAGAGAAGATCAAATTGAACACTCTAATAATTATGATAAATTTTCTCTCATCAATCTCATCCAAATAATGGATGAGAAAGAATATATTTAATTAATAAACTTTTTTTTATAAATACGCCCTTTATTCCCTTATTTCTACATCCCCTCCCCCACTCTTTTTCTCCCCTCCACTTCCTCCATCTCTTCCTCAACCACTATTGATTCATCATACTGACCTCTAGTAAAGCCTTATCAACGCCAATGTAGGGTAAGAAATGAGAAATAAATGAAATAATTTCTATTCTTTTCATTTCTTTTTTTTCTCTTAACAATAATAATAATGTTATTATTATCATTATTAATGTTAATATTATTATTATATATGTATATATTTCCTAATTCTTACAACTTTAATTTCTATTAATTTCTTTTTTTTATATATGCATATATTTTCTAATTTCTATAACTTTTATTTATGTTATTTTTTTATATAGATACACGTATATATTTTCTAATTTATGCAACTTTTATTTCTGTAATTTTCTTTTTTTTCTATATATGTATATATTTTTTAATTTTTGCAACTTTCATTTTTGTCATTTTCTTTTTTTTTTCTATATATGTATATATTTCCTAATTTCTGTAACTTTCATTTCTGTCATTTTTTTCTATATATGTATATATTTTCTAATTTCTACAATTTTCAGTTTTGTCATTTTCTTTATATATATATATATATATTTCTTAATTTTTGTAACTTTTATTTATATCATTTTTTTTCTATATATATATATATTTTCTAATTTCTGAAACTTTCATTTCTGTCATTTTTCTTTTTTTCCATATATGAATATATTTCTTAATTTCTGCAATTTTTTTTCTGTCATTTTTTATATGTATATATTTTCTAATTTTTACAACTTTCAATTCAATTATTTTTCCTTTATCTTATTTATATATATATATATACATTACTTATAATAATAAAAATTATTATTTTTAATATATATAGTAAAATAATCAAGATAATATTAATATTGATATTTTTACTAAAATAAAATGAAGAATAATATTTTTTTCATTTAATTATTTTATTTGTAGCATTTACATCACTATTAAACTTTGACTCACTTTGATATATTTATATGAGATTTTGTGCTCAGAACTTGAAATAAATGATCAGAAATTAGTATTATTGGTTCATTCAGATTGATCTCAGGTCTGTACTGATAATATGTTAGGCCAGGGCAGGCTGATATCTAGAGAAATAAGAAGACTACACATATCTTTTGATGGAGAATGCGTAGTTAGTCAGGAACTCATATCTTAGATAGTTAGATAGACGTATCAAACTCCTCGATTATTCTATAACTTTGTCCAATATAATAAATATTATATATTACTATATTTTTTTTCATAAGTAACACATATCTTAAATATGTATATTACATTAATAATCGTAAGCATATCATACATAAATATCATATTTTATTTGTATATGCTTCTCATGCAAAATGATGCCACTTAAATGCAAATTTTGATATCATACAAATCTTACTTAGATATTTATGTCTAATTAAATATTTTATTTTCTTTTCTTTTTTTTTGGTTCACCTTATCATATATATATATATATGACAGTTCAGAAACAACCTCTGAATCAAGCCATTGAGGAGGAGCTGATACATGATGGAGCAACTTAGATGCTAATTTTTTTAAAATTTTAAATTTTTGCTTAGTGTATAACATATTTTGCAAAACAATTATTATCTTTATAATGAATATATTTTCTTTATTATTTTAGTATTTTTAAATATTACAATGAATATGGAAGTGTGTATTTTATATGCCTCTAAATACACTGTTATACTAAACCCCGATATGATACTGGAGAGTGAGCACCTAACGCTGGATTAGCTATGCTGATTCAGCGACGGGTCACCACAGTCGACTTGGCCATCCAGAACATGACAAACTCTAGCATCTAGCTACTACATTACAACTAACATTAAAATATATTTCTACTTGTATTTCATATCATATGTTAAAACAATATATATTGTATTTTTCTATTTTTATTCTAGTTCTACACATTCTTAACATCTTATTATGTTGCAAATACTATATCATTTTTGTTGATGACTTTTTCAAATTTATATGGATGTATCTTTTACATTAAAAATCAGATGCTCTTGACACTTTTCTCAAATTTAAGAATATGTCTGAGACCCTCTTATCTTCTAAACTTGTCACATTCCAAAATGATGAAGGTGATGAATATAATAAATTCACTTCCACCCTTGCAACTCTTGGTACACATCATCATTTTTTAGTTCCATACACACTTGAACAAAATGGTAAAGTTGAACGCAAGCACTATCACATTGTTGAAACCGGTCGAGCCCTCCTTTTTCAAGCAAAATTGCCTCACAAATTCTGAACTTATGCATTTTAAAACAGCCATTTATCTCATTAATCAAACTCCATACTCTCAATTACACCACAAATCTCCATATGAACTCCTTTTCTACAACCCTCTAGATTATAACTTCCTCAAAATATTTGGATGCCTTTGCTTCTTGTGGTTAAAACGATATGCAATAAATAAATTGAAACATAAATTTTCTACCATGTGTGCTTCTAGGTTATAGTGGGCAACACAAAGCCTACATTTGTTACCACACTAATTTCCAAAAGTTTTACATTTCTCGGAATGTCACCTTTCATGAATGTAGTTTTCCTTACAACATTGCGGCTCCACTAACTTCACCACCAAATCTTGGTTCAGGCACTACTATCATTATACCCCTCATGATTTGGGACAGTCCTGGTTCTCATAATGTGCCTCAGCCGACTAATGCATGCAGTCAGCATGACAACATGCCGTAGCTTTCAGCTCTTAGCTCCTCTTTGTATTCAGCTGCACCCAACAATGTGGCCCAACCCGCTAGCTCAACACACCCCTACCGCAACTTCTGAGCCACATGCCTCGGTCCAACATATTCCACCTTGAAACAATACTCATCTGATGCTAACTCATTTCAAAATTGGACATCTAAAGCCCAAGGTGTTTTTGGTGGCTACATCTCAACACCATCTTCCTATCGGCAAGCAAGTAAATATCCACACTGGGTTTAAGCTATGCTTGATGAACTTACAGCTATCCAAAACAATGACACTTGGACTTTAGTTCCTTACTGTCAAATGCCAACGCCATCTGCTGCAAGTGGCTCTTTAAACTCAAATACAACAATGATCACTCCATTACTCATCACATAGAACGTCTCATTGCTCGTGGCTTCACCCAAAAATAAAGTATTAAATATTTAAAAACCTTTAGCTCGGTTGTCAAGCCTGTCTCAATTCGTATTGTTCCATTCTAGCTCTCACCCTCAAGTTTCGCCACCTTGACAATGAATTTTTAAATGGATACCTTCATGATGACATCTACTTGGAACAGCTTCCAGGTTCTATTTCCGCAGTTCATAAGGACCATGGATGCCACCGTCATCATGCTCTTTATTGGTTAAAATAGTCCCATTGCGCTTGGAAGTTATTAAGCGCACTTAAGTTATTTGTCTTCCGCAATGCCGTCAACGACTCTTCTGTATTTATATATCATCGTGATATTGATCTCTTGATATTTCTTATGTGTATTGATGATGCCTTACTCACAGGCAATAATAATTCTCTCATCCAGCAAGTTAGCTCAGTTTTCTCTTAAAGATATGGGGCATGCGCATACCTTCCTCAATATCAAATTCATGCAAGAAGCTGATCACCTTCCTCTAACCTAAGAGCGAAATGTACATGATATTGTTCTTAGTGCCGGCCTCTAGCATTCAAATCCAACATCAATCCAATGGCTGTGTAGGCCAAACCAAGAGAGCTCCCTACTGATTCTTTTTTTAGTTTCCACCCTCTTCTGCAGCACCGTGGGTGCCATACAATACCTCCAACACATAAGTATGAATATCACCTTCAGCTTGAATAATGTTTGCTAACCCATGCATATACCAACTATCTCCGATTGGCAACTTGCCAAGCGTATCCTTCAGTACATTTGTCTCCAACCACTGTCCTATATCTTTGTCTCAGCATATCGTGATGTCGATTGGACTGGTGATTCTATATATTGGATGTCCACCTCTGGTAACTACACATCTTCCAAACTGTAGCCCACTCTAACACGGATGCAACGAAGTTATGCGGATTGTGCCTCTTCTCGTCGAGCTTGGTATCTCATTGGCCTCTCCGCCAACAATCCTATGCAACAACTTGAGCTCTACCTTCCTTACCACCAAGCCCATTCTACACACTCATATGAAGCACGTTAAGGTGGATTATCACTTTGTCCGTGATCTAATAAATCCAGAAAACTCACTTGGTAAGCTCATCCGCTTATTATTTTTAAATTAGTTAATTAATTTTTTAAAGAGTTAATGGTATGATTGACCTTTCTGAAAAGTGCAGCATAACTAAGTTCTCCGTTGGTCAAATTAAGGGGCTGGCGCACTATTTGTTTATAAAATCAAGCACTAATATTTAACACTAGCATTTACATCCCGATTTTTCTCAGGCAAAATCCCCAACGATGGAGGAGCTTCCCCCGGACGTCCTCTCCCGCGCGCTCAGGCTCCTTGACGGCCCCTCCCTCGCCGCCGCCTGCTCCGCCGCCTCTTACCTCCGCTCCCTATCCTCCTCTTCCGACATCTGGCTCCACCTCTGTCTCTCCACGTGGCCGTCCCTCCTCCACCCTCGCCTCCTCCCCTTCCTCTCTCCCTCCCCCTCCTCCTTCTTCGCCGCCGCCTTCCCCTTTCCCGACCCCAGCACCGCTCCTCGCGCCGCCCCCCGCCCCCTCTCCAAGCTCATCTCAGCCGTCGACGTCTTCCACTGCGGCGCCCTCATCTTCTCCGGCGTTGCCAAGACCAACACCTCCTCCCCCTGGTTCCTCGGTTCCCCCTTCCTCATCGACGCCGCCGCCGCATCTCCGTCGCCTCCGCCGGCGGTGTCGTCGCCGGAGGACCTGACGCTGAGCTGGATCTTGATCGACCCAGACCGGGGGACGGTGGTGAACGTGTCGAGCCGGAAGCCGGTGGCGGTGGCGTGGCACTGGCACACTGGCGAGACTGCCGTTCGGTTCGCGTCCGCGGCGGGCGATGGATTGATCGTGGCGGCGGTCACATGCGCGGAATCCACGGGGAGCCTTCGCCGGGTCACGCTCACCGCCGAGGACGCGGACGGCGCCTGCCTGACCGGCGGGCGCGCCGCCCGAATTGTGACAGCCATGATGGAGGGGCCCAGGAGAGGCAGCGGTCGCCAAGGAGAGGAGGCATATTCGGAGTTCCTCAAGAGGAGGCAGCGGAGGAAGGAGACTCGAGAGAGGAGGGAAGGGCTCGAGGATTTCTGCTGCATCACCATCGGTGTCGCCGTCTTCGCCGCCTTTCTCTCCCTGCTCGTTTTCCGCCAAATTGCCCTCATCGGGTTTTAGCCTAAAATGCTTTGTTTATGATCCTCTCAAAATATTATGGTCATTCAAAATTGTGTATTATAATGTAGAATGGTGGCATTTATTTCATCTAAAATTAGTTGATTGCTTAGTCATTATTTGCCTTTAATATTTAAGGAATTTTTTATAATTGTATTTTGCTACGCAAAGCAATGCATGCTTACTAACATGAGAAATAATTTATTATAAGTACCTTATTAAATAATATTTAGTAAGGTGAGACATAATTTGAAAATTTCCTTTTTTTTTTCCATCGACGTTCAAGGGTTAGGGTTGAGCGGAGGGTGTGTGCGTTGCGAGTGCTAGCCGCAGATGGCGGGTAGCTCTTCTTCTTCATTAGGTTTTCTTGGTCAAGTCCCCTATTCATGCTAATTGTTCAACCTGACTTTTCATTTCTAGCTAAAATGCCTTGGAAATCCCTTTTCTCGACCTCTCAGAGAGATCAAAATAACATCTCTTTACCTTTTATTCCCTTGTCTGTAGAAGCTATCGATTTTTCGGAAGAGGAGCTTAATGAAGGTTGCTTGCTCTAGAACAACTTCATTGGCAACCCTCACACATATAAAGCTCTTCTAAACATAATGAACAAACTCTAACTTCTAAAAGGTTCTCATGTTATCATGCATAGAAGATATAAATCTAATCTTAAATGGGGGTTCTTTTCTTGTTAAGGCATGGGTGAAGGACTTCTTACAACTTGCTTCATCTTTTCTTCGGTTTCAGCCTAGATTTGTCTTCCAGAATTATCGCTTCAGCCATGGACAAATGCATGTCTTTCAAAGATAGCAAGTGTAATAGAGGTTTCCAATTATGACAGGCAACCTGTAGCACCCCGTCCCGTCGCCGCGCGCAATAGTGAGGTTTAAGGAGTGGGTACCTTAAACAGTTGATGACGGAATGATGCGTTACTTGGGAATGATTTCTAAGCCTTCCCACATACAAATGCTGAGAGTCTACTAAAAGTAGAGCAAGAAACTAATCCTTGAGACAAGAAATATTCTTATCTTAAGTATTAGCTGGAATACTTATACGCATTGGACTTAGTAAGATGAGGAGAATATTTCTAATGTATATGAGTACTTTATATGATCATTTTCTACTGATCACATCACAATACTAAGTATAAGTAGGAAAATAATCAAAGTACAGAAGCTATAAGCATTCATCCAGACATTCATCACAAGGCTAATTAAAAGCATCATCCCAGAAAGAAAATAAAAGAATATATATCCAGATTTAATTATTACAAACTATTGTTTTAAAATGAAAAGAATAGAAATAAAGATTTCTCAATCTTACAACTAAAAGCAACTAAAAGCAACTAAAAGAGTAAAAGCTGAGTCTTCTACTGCTCCACCGAGTCCTTCTGGATCTTCTGAATGGTCTCTAATGTTAGCTCTCCAAACTGTTCAGGATTTGACATATTGTTGGTGTAATAATCCAGATTATTATTTAGGTCAATTAGGACTAATTCAAGTCCTAATTATTATTTTAGTATATTAATTAAGTCATTAGAAACTCACATATGAGATTCAATCCAAATCAGAGATCAAATGGATCAAATCCTAATTTAGGAATTTTCAAAAATCTAAGAAATTGACTTATTTTGGCCTCAAATAAAAAAATCTGACTTTACCATTGCATTCATCACTCCCAAATTAGCTAGAGGTGATATTTTGGATGCATTTGGAAGTTGTTGGATTTTTGTCAAATATTTTAATATTATTTAAATGCCCCAAAAATTTGATTAATTAAATACTCATCGAATCAAAAATCTGACTTCACCGTTGCGTTCATCACCCCTCAATTAGCAAGAGTAATTTATTGGAAAATTTTAAATTTTATTTAATTATCTAAATCTAATTAATAAAATTCATTAAAATTAAATAAATATTACATTTATTTAAGTAATTTAACTGCGTTGTCCACCCTCCTCTTCACACTGTCTTTCCTTTCTCTTTGCGACCGTCTGATTGGACGGAGTTTTCGCACCGTCTGATCGCTCGTTCAGATGGCCGAGACTCATCGTCTCCACGAAGCACACGCGACGAAAGCTCCCGACGCGCGTCGCCCAATGTTGAGGCCAGACGTCCTTCCCCGCTTCTAGCCATTCATTAAGAACTCCAAGGAACTCTAAGACCCAATTTTTCTCCATTGCGATCAAGTTCAAACCGTGCGAACCTCTGAACTTCATATTCTCGAAAGTTAACGATTTCCAGCTATTTGAATAGAGGTACGTCGTGCTTCCATTTTATGCATTCAATTGCTGTCTTTCCATATCGTATCCTTATTCCACTACATAGATTATATTAGTATAGTGTCGGATCGAGGATTTAAGGTTTCGATCGAGCCAATTTACCCGAACGCATACAATATATACCATTATTTTGCCTCTTTTCGATAGTGCTCGTTAGGGTTTAATATGATCGGGGCTGTGTATCTCCACCAGCAGCACTCTTAGTACCAATCGAAAGGTCTCTCCAAGACCTTTCGATCGGGGTATTGATCAACTCCCGCCGACATCGTTTCAGCCACCGATCTTGATGCCCTAGGCATCGGCGTCCGGAGTGATTGCGGGGATCTGGAGAAATTCTGGGTCGGGCCGGGTCATGGAGTGGGGCCCGCTGCTGTCTCCGTTGACAGCGATCGTGGGACCCACTCTGGCTATCTCGACCAGTGGCATCGTGCCATGTGGGCGTGGGGCCGCCGCCATCTGCATCCTTTAGAAAATAATATTATTTAATATGTATATAATTAATATTAAAATACATATAATACTTATACATATATTAATTTACTTTAGGATATATGTATATATATGTATATATATTTATATATATAAACAAAAAAGGAATATTTTTAATTAATAACAGATTAATAAAATTAAATATATTAATTAAATAGTAAGAATAAAATATGTAATAATTAATTAATTTAAATAAATATCAAACTTTAAGCACTTTTAATTTACAAAATACATGTCCAAATTATACAAATAAATATACCATTTTAATCAACAAAAATCAAAAAATATTATGGTACAATTAAATTTCCAATAGGATCAATATTTCATATAGTGATATTTAGGGTATTCTCATAATTACAAAATTAATTCAAATATTCAGACTATCATAACTTTGTGTGTGATTACCCAAACATGCCCAATATGGGTCTCAAAGTAATCAGCAAACTCCTACAAATATTCTAGTAGTATTAGATTTGCTGTTGGATTAATATTTTGACTAATCACTTTTAGATTCAAATCCTAATCTTCTAAGGCTTATAACTTTTTACCCACTAGTCCAAACATAGCAATATGTGTCTTAAAATGATTAGTGGAACCTCTAGAATAATTTAGTAGTGTTCAATTATCCTTTTAGATTAGTATTTGCCTAATCAATTTTAGGAGCTAATCTTATTTAACCCTAATCTTCAATTGACGACAACTTGGTCAATTGAGATTCAAATTAGGTCTTCTAATATACCATTTTGATCAAGAAGACCTATTAACAGTAAACTACAAAAATAGTTAGGATCCAATAGTTAGATCTCTTAATCAACCCTAATCACTATAAATTTGATTAGTGAATATTAGCATAATTAGTAATCCAAATTGAGTAATTTTAGTTTTTGATTACTCATAGAATAAAGTAGAACCTAGTGGTATAGTTGATTTAGTGATTTTATGATTAATTTCACTAATCATCCTAAATTCTAATTAAGCCATAACTTAACCAAATGAGATCAAATTTGATTCTACTTCTAGTTAAAATAATCAGTGTGTTATAGAGAAACTATAGACATTGAGTTTATTGAATTTAGACTTCAAATAGAAAAGTTAGGTTTTTGACCCTATTTTGTAAATCCTAATTTTCTATTTTTAGCCTTAGCTTATTTTGGCTAAAACTTAGCTAATACTTATCAAAATTTAGTGATTTTAGGTGCTATGAAAACCTTAGACAGTAAGCTATAATAAACTAATAGAAAAATTAGATCTTATTAAGTAAAATTACCAAATTGCCCCTATGAGTCAAATTCTTTAATTTGATCTCATAAGGTTTAATAATTATCCAAATTTGATGTACATACTATTTATTATCATATTAGACAGTAAATAATCATTTGCCACTAAGAATTTCCATTTAAGAGCCTTAAATCAAAAAGTAGATTTTTAGACCCTTAAGGAGAGGCAAAATGGTCTTTTTGCTCAAATTTAGGTTTAAGTATTCTTAAACCCTAGATTCATGTTTAATCTCTAAAATCAGTAAATAAAATAATTCAGAATGAAATTTTATTAAGTTAAACCATTGCTTAAGTTTTAAATCAAAATCCTTAATTTTCTTTTTTAGAAAAATTCCATGTATCTTATTGGTTGTATGATGTGAGATAAATCTCACATCATACCTCTTCTTTAAACCTCTTATTAATTTCCCAATTTTTCTTATAACATTTGTTAAGTTTGGAGCTTGAGTATTCATCTTAGTATTTAAGAGCTCATTCCTTAGGAGTTAGGATTAGCTCTTAAGTTAGATTTTATATATTGAGTAAAATGGGTTACTCAATATGTGAAAACCTTGATTTTACTAATTTATAGATTTCATAGTTTATTTATGATTATTTGATCTCTTAATTTTAGACTTAAGAATATAGATCTATTGTGGCGCCCCACCCCTTAATCCGCAAGATTAAGCTAAGGGGTGGAGTGTCACTCTGACTAACCCTTCACTTATTATTGGATTAGGATGAAATCCACAATCCACCTAATAAGGGAAGGAGTAAGCACATAATCAAATATTCAATCACTTTATAAGAAATTCATACAGAGTGCGGAAGCGATTTAAATAAGAGGCATCCAAGCATCACGATATGAATAGCATAAAATATAACTCATAATAAATCGTATAGTAATCCAAAATACACAATCATGGGTACTTGTATTATCACATCATATTAAAGTTTAAGTAATTAACACAAATAAATACTATTATCCTCATTTATAAGAAAACTAAATAGCTCCTTCTAAAGGCTCCTCGTCTAGATAAGGCACCTCCTCTGGCTCTTGATTTTCTACTTGATATGGATCTGCCATTATCGGTTTCATAATATAGGGCCCCAGCCAAAAAAAGAGAAAATCTTGTGTTAGATATTGTTTAAGTACATTTTAAGCTGATATGTTTTATGTGTTTTATAATATCACTATTTAATAATTTCTAAGCAATATCTATATCAAATAAGGGAGCAACTAGCATAACAAGGTAAAGAAAAAGTTATAAATAATATTTATAACTTAAACAAGAAAGAGGCTAAGACATGCCTCAAATGTAAGCTAAACAAAGCAGGGTATATAAGTATAAGTAACTGCGCAAGTGCTGAAAGAAAATTCTACACCATAACATGCTGGTGATCATAAGAATTATGCAAGTTAAATAAGTAAACTCAATAGTGATACATACATATAGCAGCAATAAATCTAACATCCTAAAATATATATAAGCAAAATAAGGAAATAGCTGACTGAATGAAAAATAATGTACACAAAACATTAATGCTGTATATGAACATCCGTGTACTAACTGTCATATAGAAAAGAGCTAATATAGCCCACTAAATATCAAAAGGATCTTAGCGTCAACAAGGAGGCTAAGGCATAAAACTATATACTCCTAGCATCATCAAGGAGACAAGGTAGAATATAGTGTTTTCTCCTACCATCATACAAGGAGGCATATGTAGAAAACACATAACAAATCTTCTCCTAGCGTCATCAAGAAGACTAGGCAGAAAATATATAAACATAGTCTTCTCCTAGCGTCAACAAGGAGACTAGGTAGAAGACATAACTGAGAGGCAGCTCTAACACATGCAATTTTATCTTTAATCATTTATTTTAATGTTTTCATAAGAAATTTAAGGAGTCTCCATAATTTCCTAAATTTTTTATTCATGCATCAAAGTCTTATATGATATGCTCAAGGAAATATGGCACAAATATCAAGGAATACATAGCACAAAATCAAATAGTAAGCAAGGGACTCTATTAAACATGGTGATATAATTTATTTTCTAATTTAACAAATCTAACTATTCCAAGTTACACAAGTTCAGAATCTCTTATTCTTACTATCGAGTGTAACTTAGAAGCTCATCCTTATAAGTTAAAAGGATTAGAACTGATCAAGTTCTAATCTAATTCAATCAAATTACGACTATGAGTTACATCAATAAATCATACGTCATAATTTTGTGAATTTAGACGTTCTATCTAAGATCCGATCAAGATCTACTAAGCTATAGATTATGGATTAAACACCACGAGATTGGGTTTAATCACATAATCCAAAGGATAAGATATAAGATCTAGGTTTTATTCTAATAGTGATCTACTGATTTAGACAAATCCTATTAACTAAATCACACTTAATAGGATGAATCTCCTATCTTAAATATAGGATTGAAAGATAAAATAATCAAAATAAGTTGTAAAAGAAAAGAAAAAGTCTAGAAACTAATAAAATTAAGGATTCATCCATTGAGTAACCTATTACTCAATAAAAGAAATCTAACCTATGATATAATCCTAGTCTTAAGAATGGTCATAATGTGATGTGTAATATCCTAAGGAAAGTGACTTAGAAAGATTTTTAGGAAATTTGATGGATTGTCCTAATATTTAATTTTTCTCACTTAATTGACTCTAATATAATTCTAATATAGTTTTAGTATTTTAAAAGGTAATTTAGAGGTTAAGGATGTTTATCCTAAATTTTGGGCAAAATGACTATTTTGCCATTACTTAAGGCTTAAGAAGTTAACTTTTGATTTAAGTGTCTAAATTAAAGTTTCTTATTGTCAATTGATTTCTTACTGTCTAACTTGAAGATAGACAGTAAGTACGCTCAATTTGGACAAGAAACAAGCCATACAGGTCCAAACTAAGGTTTTTGACCAGAAGGGCAAAATTGTAATTTACACCTAATAGAATCTAAATTTTTATGCAATTTACTGTTGGTTATTATTCAAGGATTCCATAGAGTCCAATAACATTGCATTCTGAGGCTGGATGACTAGGTTATGGCTATTTTAATTTTTAAGGGCAATTCGGTAATTTTGGTCAGTTAACGGGCGACAAAAACTGAACTTTTTTGTTTGAAGTCCAATTTCAGCAACCTCAATTTCTATAGCTTCCCTATTATATACTGAGTGTATTGATAGGGAGAAAACCCAATTTGGACCTAAAATGGTGAAGTTATTACCTAACTAAGGTTAGGGGTATTTTGGTCATTCTCTAATTTTATATGGTTCAGATCTTAAATTTTATTTCAATTTATTGATGACATTAAAATTCTAAACTGGTTAGCACTTTGAATTTTTGAATTTGGAGTTAAATTGACCAAATTATGGTTAATTGAATTCTAGGGGCATTTTGGTCATTTTCCCTAAAGTCAACTGTGAGATCCATGATTGACTTTTATTCTGATGTCCAATAGAAAAATTAATACTACTACAGTAATGAGGCTATTCTCCTGAGTATTTTAAGACCCATATTGCCTATATTTAAACAACTAGGTTAAAAGTTGTGGGTGTTTAAATAGGTCATAAAATGTCACTACGTTATACGTACCCCAAAACTAATTTTTACATTACGCTATTTGATTCTTTTTATTTTCCTGAGTAAAATGAGATCTATATTGGATATGTTTGGATCATCCTACAAAAAGTTATTAAAGTTTTAGGTTTTATTTAATTTTAATTAATTTAATTACTATTCAAAAATTCAATTTATATTATTTACTATTCATTTATTCAATTTGCATTAAATTACTATTCATTCCTAAAGTTAAATATTATTATGTATTTATTAATTAAATTAAATAATTATTATTAATTAATATTAATTATTAATTAATTTATCTATTATTTAATTATTTAATTCATTAACCTATTATTTAATTATAATAATATCATTATTATTGTTCAATTAGGGTTAAGCTTAATTACTATTTAAGTTAAATTAATTACTTAATTTTATGTTAAGATTATTTTAATATTTTTATTAGGATTAAGATTAACACTAATTAATCTTAATTAATTAGTACTAATCATAGTTTTACTATTTAATTAAATGATTATTACTAATTACTGTTATATTAAAATAATGATAATTATCTTTTAATTAATTAGTTATATTAATTAATAATGTTACTGTTTAAAGGTCATTAACCTCTAATTAACTGACTAATCTAAATGCTAACTATAATTAATAACGAATTAATTATCATTAAGCATTAATTAATTAATTTAATTAACTATCTTATATGTCGGTGGTCCTCGGGCGACACATGTCACGCCCAGAGGGTGCCACGTGGTGCTGCAGGCCCCACAGCTGAAGTCGAAGAGTCGCGGGTTTCTGGCGGTGGGCCCCCATGACACGTGGCACGCCCGGAGGTTGCCACATGGCACTGCGGCCCCACAGCCAAAGCCGAAGGGCTGCGGACTTCTGTCGCTGGGCCCCCACGCGACACGTGTCGCGCCCGGATGGTGCCACGTGGCGATGCGGGCCCCATCTGGCTTACGCAGACCCGAATGCAATCGGGTCGGGCTCTGGTCGACCCGGCCCGACCCGGACTTCGCCTCCTACGCGACGTGTCCCGAGGGCCGGCGCCTAGGGCACGACTTTTGCTGGCCTTTCCGGCGCCGGACCACCTCGGTCTGCCCGGCCGACGGTAGCCCTCGTCGAGGCCTACACTTCGGCGGGTGGACCAACATCGTAGATGGCTGGAGTCGCTGGAAATTTCCAACCCTAGACCTAGGGTTACGAGGGTCGGCGGGCCTAAAGGGTTCTACTGTCGCTCGATCCCAAAATCCGATCGATCGATCCGTCGATCGATCGATCAGGACCTACTCTAGCCTAATCTAAATAGTGGAATAACGATTCGAACAATCAAATGCAAGATCGTAAGTAAATAGGGGAAGTTAGGAGGCACCTCGGTTGGACGGTTCGGCGATCGATCCCCAAATCTCGGCACCATTGAACCCTATCTTGCACAAACGGGGGAGCTCAGGTCTTGGGAGGGTCCTTTTGGACCTTCGGACGGACTGGGCGAGGCGTGCAGTGCCTCGGACTGGCCAGGTTTGCGGCGGAACACCGCGTGGCAGCGGTGGAGCCCGCGAGGTAGGAGACGGTCCCGTAGCCGTTGGATATGCGTCTGATCCAACGGCTGCGATGGCACCGTCCGATCTGACTGCGCCATCGGCTACAGTTGACGGTGCTGGTTAATTTTTTAACGGCGCTGTTAAATAATAATAAAATAAATTTTTCTTAATTTTTTTTAAAAAAATTTCAAATATATTTTCCTAGCTAATTGAGGGGTGAGGAATGCAACGACGATGTTAGATTTTCAATCGGACTAGTATTTTATTTCCTCGATTTGCGAGGTATTTAAATATTATTAAAATATTCGTTAAAAGTTTGACGACTTCCGATTGATACGAAAACATCACCCCTAGCTAATTTGGGGGCAATGAGCGCGATGGTGAAGTCTGTTTTTTTCGATTGAAGGTCAATTTAAATAGGTCAAATTTTAGGGTTTTTAGATTTTCTAGAAATCATGATTCAATTTATTTGACTCCTGATTTGGACTAGATCCTAGAGGTTGACTCATATTGATTGGATTAGTACTTAGGATTAGATTTAAGATTAAGATTAGTCCTAATTGACTAAGGTAATAACTTGGGTTATTACATCTATCCTATTAAGTGTGACTTTACTTAATAGGATTTGCCTTAAAACTTAATATGTGAGTTTGGGTGTTAAAACCTAATTCATTAGGATCACCATTTGGATTAGATAATTAAACCCTAGTATTTGGAGTTTAATTCTTAATCCTTTCATCTTAATTTGGCTAATCAAGATGATTTGAGTTATTTAAATTACTAAAATAGGTCAATTGATTTATCATTTAACCTATATAGTCGACATCGATTTATTTATAATTAGGACCTAGCTAGTCCTAATTATTTTTAATTTATAAGGTCGTGAATCTGAGTTACACTTGATAGTAGGAATTGGAGATCCTGAAATTGTGTGACTTAGAGTAGATAGAATAAATGATTAGACAATAATTGATATCACCAGTGTCCTAGTAGAGTCTCTTGCTCACTTTGATATTTGATGCTTTGCTTACCTTGTATTGAGCTTTATACCTTGGACATATATTGTGTACATAGGATATTTGATGAATATCCCGTGTCAACTTTGAATTTGCATAAGTAGCATTTGCACTTTTACTTGTGTTTTTAGTAAAGTGTAGTTTAAGCAGTATGCCTCTTCATTTCTTGCATTCGAGATCGGCTAGACCTCGTTGTTAGTCCGATAGTCTATATCATGCTTATAAGGCAGTCTAGCATGATGCGTAGTAGACTCTTTCCCTACTGACTTATTAGTCAGGATCTGATATGGCATTATTAGCTTAAGTATACTTCTACTCAGGGTTTCTGTCTTAGCCTAGCAGGCTAAGAATGTTGGCACTTTCAGTTCAGAGCTTCTACCTTAGCCCATCAGGCTAAGTAAGATTGTTGTTTACTTTCAGTTAGAATGGCTTGAGTAGCCATAGCAGATTCAATTTTCTATTTACTATTTTTAGTTTACTTTTCTGCATTTCAGCACTTTCTTATTTACTGTCTTACTGCCTTTACTAGCTTTATTTACTTATAGAATGTTAGTCTTGCTCGCTTGATTTTAAATACATAGGATGTTAGTTTCACTTTCAGTTATTTAAATGTTTCACATGTTCATTTACTTCATGATAATTAGTATATGCTTGTATCGATCATAAGCATTTCTTAGGATGAGTTTCATTTTACTTTTTAGTATTTATTCTTCATTTTATACCTAATCTTATTGTAGCTATATGTTAGAGGTATGTGCTTACTTCTCATCTTGTTTATGTTATAAACTTATTATTTATAACCACCTTTCTCTTTCACATGCATTATGCTCCTTTACTGCTTATTTTAAATATAGAGTTTATGGTGATATCTAAATTAACATAATAAATTGCAGCTTATAATGTACTTAGACATTTTGTCTAATTAGATTTTTCTGTCTGAATATGAATCTCAGAAAGATGAATTAGAATTTTGATGACTAGTTCAATTTGCATCGAATATGGTACAAGCAGAAGGTGCTCCCATTGATTCCTGAGTGGACTACGTGATTCAATAAAAGATCAGGTTGTGCCATTGAGGCTGTCAAATTTTACTGAATTAATCGAGACAGCTCATGTGGTAGATCAATATCAATCTCAAAAAGATTACAAAAGGGCATTCAGCTCATCTTTATACAGGGATAATAATTCCAGGAAAACTAGGTTTTCCTCAGGAAAGGTATATCAAATAGAAACAGATTCCACACTGGTAGATTCATACAATGGACGTACAAAGCCCCATCCTCTTGGAAAATGCTACAACAATAAACAATGCTGCTATACATGTGGCAGAAAGGGTCACTTCTTTCAGCAATGCAACTATGATATGACTATAGATGGTGCTCGTATTGGCCGTCCCAGACGTAATCAAGTTTTCAACCTAACTCCAGTAAATCATAGAAGCCAGTAACTGACTATTATGCCTTCTTCGCAGTCTACAATTCCAACTCCAAGAAAGAAGGAGGTATTACAGCTCAACCCAGCACATCTAAACCTCCTCAAAGGTAAGTCTATAACAAGAAGCCTACAGGATCTACTAGGGTTTATACCCTTATTGCATTAGAGTCCATTGAAGATAATAATATTGTATCTGGTACATATATATTTAATCATGAATTTTTATTTTCAAGCATTTAGTAAATTGAATTAATTATCGCTAAGAATGGTTAATTTAGGAACAATATGTGTTAATGGCAACCCCTGCAAAAAATTATTTAATACAGGAGCCAGTCATTCTTTTATATCCGAAGGTTTTGCTAAGAACTTGAATCTACCCTTTTATAAGATGACTAAAACCTTAAATATTGGACTTCCTTCTAGAACCTAACTTAGCACAACCCAGTTATGTAATCTTCAAGTACCTTTGAATAAGAAGACATTCCAAGCTAAGTTAATAATTCTACCCATAACAAATATTGGTATCATATTAGGCATAAACTGGCTTAGTGCACATAATGCTACAATAAATTGTCAGCAAAAGAAGATCACCCTTCAATCACTAGATACTTCTGAAACCTTCATAGGAAGGTTTAGCACCCAAAGTTTATTAATCAATGCAAGCATGGCAGAAAGGCTAGTAAATCAAGGTTGTATGGCATTCCTAGTCACTATGTTGGGTGTGATAGCAAAGAAGATATTCTATTTTCTGATGTTAAAGTTGTTAAAAAATTTGCTGATGTATTCCCTGAAGACTTGCCTGGTTTACCCCCACAAAGGAAAGTAGAATTTTCAATTAATCTAGTTCCCGATACACAACCAATTTCTAAATCACCTTACAGAATGGCTCCTAAAGAACTGCAGGAACTTAGTGAATAACTGCAAGAGCTCTTCAATAAAGGCTTTATTAAACCAAACATGTCTCCTTGGGAAGCACTAGTTTTATTTGTTAAAAAAAAAGATGGATCTTTGAGGATGTGTATAGACTATAGAGAATTGAACAAAGTCACCATTAAGAATAAATATCCACTTCATAGAATCGATAATTTGTTCGACTAATTATCTGGTGCGGTTGTATTCTTGAAGATTGATTTAAGATTAGGATATCACCAACTGCAGGTGAAGGATTCAGATGTTAAGAAAATAGCATTTCGCACATGTTATGGACATTATGAATTTCTTGTGATGTCTTTTGGACTCACCAGTACACCTTCAATTTTTATGGACTTGATTTAGCGAGTCCTAAAATCATATTTGTATAAATTTGTTATTATATTCATTGATGATATTTTCATCTATTCTAAAACCCTAAGCGATCATGAAAATCACTTAAGAACATTATTGGAAACTTTGCTTGATCATGAATTATATGCAAAATTCTCTAAGTGTGAATTTTGGCTAAATTATGTAGCTTTCTTAGGCCACATGGTGGATGCTCAAGGAATTCATGTAGATCAACAAAAAATATGTGCTATCCAAGATTGGGTACAACCAAAGTTAGTAACTGACATAATAAGCTTTTTGGGTTTAGCATGCTATTACAAAAAATTTGTTAAGGACTTCTCTCAAATTGCTTCTCCATTAACAAAATTGACTCAAAAAGCTGTTCCATATATTTGGACTTCAGAATGTGAAAATGCGTTTCAAACCTTAAAGGATGAACTTTCCTCTGCCCCAGTACTAGTTCTACCAAAGGAAGGCTTGAACTATCAAGTTTATACTGATGCCTCTGAAACTGGACTAGGGTGTGTTCTAATGCAAGAGGGAAAGGTTATTACATGTGCTTCTCGTCAGTTAAAACCGCACGAGAGAAATTACCCTGTGCATGATCTGGAGCTTGCTGCAGTAATCTTTGCGTCAAAAATATGGCATAACTGTTTATATGAAGTTCAATGTTCTATTTTCAATGATCATCCAAGTTTAAAGTACATCTTCACCAAACGTGAATTGAATTATTGTCAGAGAAGATGATTAGAACTGATTAGTGATTATGATTTGGACATTCAGGAACACCTTGGTAAAGCATATATTGTAACAGATGCCCTTTGTCGTTGTGCTACACTATCAACTATGATTGCTACAAGTTTGCTAAAGGAAGCATTTGAAAAGATGGAAATTGTTCCAGTATATGGTGATATGTTAAACTTTATATTAACTAATATCAATGTAGAGCTCACCTTTTATAGAGATGTTTCTATCTCTTAGAATAAAGATGATGAATATTTAAAGTTTAAGAAGGATATTTAATGTAGCGCCCCGCACCGTCATTGCGCACAAAAAGGTAAAATAGATCGGCGGCGGAGCGGCGCGCCACTCGGGGAGAAATTTTCCGTCTCCCGGAACTGCTGAAACCAAACCCATCTGAAGGGCTACTGACTCAACCTAAAGGAGGGTTGAGAGCTAATACTTAAGATAAGAGTAGTATCCTTACTCTAAGTATTAGGTTAATATATGCATTGGATTTAAAATATACATAAGGAATCCAATATATGTATAAGATAGCAGCATTTCCAGTATATTGACCACATCACAAAACTAAGTATAAGTGATATATAATAGAGTGCGGAAGCTAAAGCAAACATCAAGAAACATTCATCACAGAAGTTGTATGAAACATTCGTCTCTGAAAAAAAAATGAAAATACATCCAGAATTATTATAAACGATTTGCTAAAATACAGAAATAAAGGCTAAGTTCTGAATTGAAATAAACTAAGAAGAAAAGTAAAGCTGAGAAAGAGTCCACTAGTGCTCCACGGGCTCCTCCTGAATCTCCTGGGTATTCTCCTGACCTGGCTCAATATACTGCTCAAGATCTAGCAAATTATCGGATCTCAAAAGTCCCCAATGTTAGACAATAAGTCTAATACATCGAAACTAATCTAAATAGTTCTAGTTATTTATTTAACATTTACATAATATAAATAAATTTACAAAAAAATTGTAAAGTAACTGAAAGTATAAAACTGTACAAAGCTGAAGTAAAGTAAAGTAAAGTTGTACTAAAAATTTAATGCTGAAAGTAAACAAAAATAGTAATAGATCTGAAACTGAGTAATAATATATAAAACTATGCTGTATGCCATTGAAATTGTACATCTGAATATTCCACAATACTGTATGCTACTGATATGCAACCAAAATATCACTGTACAGCTATGATTCGTACGGTCCAATATATACATACATCCAGTTGGGAACTATGATGCCGATGCATCATGAAATTCCCCTGTCAATGTATGCAACATTATGTAACCCATAAATTATCACTGATACTTATACATTATTACTGATATTCATACATCATGCTTATGCTCATGCTTCTGCTTCTAAGCTACATGAGTTAAATCTAGAAATCCAGAAAATGTTCTGAAATTCAATAATAAATTCAAGGTTTCCACTGTGCAGAATCTTATTAAAATAAAGGATTTTGACTCCTATATTCTAGTTCAATAATTGGTTAAAGTTGAGAGTTTACTTAAAAATTATTAATTGGGAAGGTTGTATACACATAATTAGCATGTTTGCAAGAAAAGTGGCTCTTCACACTTAGTTTGATTAAGTCACCCTAACGAAGTGATCTTCAATAGGAGGCATCACCTGATGATGATTTGTATCTCAAGCTAACTCATTAGAATGCCCAACTCACAATCACACTTAGTGTCTTAAAGAAGGTGACTCAAATTACTCAGTTTATTTAAGCCACACATATTGAAACGATCTTCACTAGGAGGCAGCACTCGATGGTGACTTGTATTTTAATCAAACTAAGGAATGAGTCCCTATTTATAACACTCTTAGAATTGAATGATTTACTCTAAGCGAGATTATATCTGCCTAAGCCCGCAGGATAGCATAAAAATAAATCTTACTTAGAGTGACTCAAACATTCCTGAATACTACTAAAATAATCAAGTACTATGGGTATACCCTATTACACTAAGCCAATAATCTTGGTTTAGAAGATTTTATTTAATCAATAAGGATTTATTAAAATTATTAATCCTTACTCTAAATAGGAGAGTCCTACACAAGGCTCCAAGGGTATGATCAAAAGATCACTCAATATAGGTTGCTACCATAAGGTATCAAGGTCAACTTCTATAGTTATGAAGGATTATCTAAGTTTTTACCTCAATAAGTTATAAAGTTCTTCCTACCTCAATGTATCAATATTTGAAATCTTTAAGCATTTTAAGAATGATCCTAAAGCAAGACTCTTGAGATCTCACTCTTTTACCTCTTAAGTTAACTTTTAAACTTCACTTTTTAAACTTGGATTAAAGTGATCAGATCAGATGAATAAAATCCATTTGATCATACTCTATTCTACAATTATGGAGTGAAATCAAAGATATTATTAGAGGTAGATTATTTTATAAATCATTATAATTGTATTATCCATCTTATGCTAATAGTCTTATATATGAGAAAATCAAAGATTCAAAATTTAGATTTAGATGATTTAATCACACAGATTTAATATTAACCTTAGCACTTCTAATTCAATAATTTAAGATCAATACTAAATCAAATGCATTATTGGAATAATGTCAATTGAATTATCTTTCAATCAAGTTAATTGATTAAGTGATTAAGGTTTAGGTGTTAATCAAGACAAGTTAGGATTTAACCCTAGCCTTACCAAAATTAAGACCAATAGTTGATTTAAAGGTCAATGACAAATCAATATATTATTGGTGTATTATTAATGTCTACTTTTAGATTTAGATTAAGTATCATCTACTTAATCAAGCTTTTAAGATTCTTATGCTCAAGTATAGTTTAATGCCAATTTAAGCACATTTAGGTCTCCAATTAAATGTTAAAGTTCTCTAGCATACATCCTAAAATTAAGAAAGCATATAAATATAAGGTGACATAAAGTAGAAGGTAATTAAGGCTAACCAAATTCTAAATCCAACCAAAGAGATTAGAACTTGATTATAATTCTAAAAGACTTAAGTTTCATGCAATTTGGTCATTAAGACCTACTTAGCCAATACAAGCATTCGGGGATCCTACTTTTTAATATTTGGCACAAAATTTTATTAGAGATTTTAAGTGCATGTTATAATGGATAATCTTTCAAATTTAATTTTCACATAAAATTTTATGCAATGCTCAATTTTAACTAAAATTAGGTTCAAATTTGATATAATTTAGTCCCACTAGGGTCATAGGGACCTTAAAATGAAAAAATAGTGAAGTTTTGGCCATTTCAGCCAATTTTGTGTACTGTCAAAAATTCTGAGCACTACGGTGCGCTGCAGCGCTTTTGTTGCTACGGTGCGTTGCGGCGGAAAATGGTGCTGTTGCACGCTGCAGTGCTTTTGATGCTGTGGTGCGCTATAGTGAGACCAATCCGAGAGCTGGGCGCTGCGGCGCAGTGCAGAGCTTTTAGGTGCTGCGGCGCACAGTGGCAGATTAACTTGTAGTAACACTGTTCAATTAATTTATTTTTTGGTTTCATATAGTTTTCTAGAAATGATGCTGCGGCTCACTGTGGCGCACTACAGCAGTCCAACTTGCGGGTTATTATTTAATTATTTTTTCTCTTGATTTCATATGATTTTTCCCGAAATGACACTGCAGCCTGCTCCAGCGCGCTGTAGTAGTTACTATTTGAACTTCGGGTGCTACGGCGCGCTGTAGTGCCCGACGGCGATTTCGCCTGTGCTAAAACTGTGAAGGGCCACATTTCGAGCTCAAATACTCTCAATCTAGAGCATTCTATGAGCGGTGCCGTATATCAATGGAAATGCCTTTCCGATACATTTCCATCGATGCCAAAATTGGTACAAATAGATTATCCTAACTATATGAACGATAGAGTTAAAGGTTCGGGTATATAAAATGGATGAAAAATAGAGCATGATATTCTCAAGTAATATGATACCTTAATGAGCCTCAATGGCTTCCAAATACAATCATGGATTTTTAAAGATACAAACCAGCATATTAGCAACATGAAGTAGACAAAGGAGAGGAGCAAATGGGTACCTTAGCCTTACAAGGAGTGGAGGAAGAAGAAACTTTTGCTTTCTTCAAGACTTGGAGAGGAGCTTCTTCTTCAAGGTGTAGCAATGGAGGATGGCGGGGGGAGCTCTCAAATTTTGCAAATTGAGAGTATGAAGGATCTGAGCTTCTTCTTAAAGGAGAAGAAAGAATGTAGAGGCCATCAAGAGCTAGAAAGCTAGGAGGTGAGGGGGAGGCATGGGAGGAAGGAATGGCTCTCAGCCATTCCTCTTACGTACAAATAGGGAGGGGGCGCCGAATGAGAAGAGGTTGTTAGGAGATTTAAGAAAATTGATTTTCTTAATTAAATGAATATTTATTTATTTTCTAAATTGCTAAAAATTTAGATTAAATAAACGCACTCTGAAAATTCCCAAAAATTCACCCAAGCTAATTTGGGGGTGAGGAATTCAACGGCGAAGTTAGATTTTGATTCCGACGATTATTTAAGTATGCTAATTTTTGGGTATTCAACTATATTAAAATATTCACAAAAATCTGATGACTTTCAAATGCGTCCAAAATATCATCCATAGCTAATTTGGGGGTGATGATCGCAACAGCGAAGTCGGATTTTGATTTTGATGTCAAAATAAATACCTCAATTTTCTAATTAATTAAATATTAAAATAATCCAAAATATTTAATTTAGCTCCGAATTGCTCAAAATCTTTATGGATTGGTTCTAATGACTAAATAAATTTAGTTAAGATATGATTAAGCTAAAATTAAGCTGGGTAGCAACCTTGGTTTGTTACATTTAAGGTGGTCATCGTCAAGATTTGGAAATGCATGGGGCAGTTATTTAACAAGATAATCATTTATGGATTCCCAGATCCATGCATCAAGAAATTTTTATCAAAGGCCATAATTCTGGATATCAAGTTCACTCAGGAAGCACTAAAATGTATTAAGACTTGAATAAATTAGTTTGGTGGCCTAGTACGAAAAAAAGTGTAGTAGAATTTGTGGAAAAATTTCATGCTTATAACCTTGTCAAAGCAGAACATCAAAGGCATGTAGGACTTCTTAATCCTATAACTATCCCTGAATGGAAATGGTTCGATATTTCCATGAACTTTATTATAGGATTACCCAAAGCAAGATCTGGTGCTGATTCTATTTGGATCGTAGTCGATCGACTAACAAAATCAGCCCATTTTATTCCAATGAGACAAACTGATTATATGGAGAAATTGGCAAACCTATATATTAAATAAATTGTCAGACTTCATGGTATCTTGAGGTCAATTGTTTCAGATCAGGATAGTAGATTCACCTCCAAGTTCTGGATGGTTGTGCATCAAGAACTGGGTACTAACTTGTCCATGAGCACCGCATTTCATCCACAAACAGAAGGACAAACAAAATGAGTTAATCAACTTTTTGAAGATCTTTTATGTCTATCCATTCTGGATTTTGGTAGTTCCTATGAAGACCACCTTCCCCTTGTAGAGTTTGCCTACAATAATAGCTATTAAGCAAGCATTGGCATGGTTCCCTATAAAGCACTAAAGTACTATATGATAGAAAATGTAGCACTCCTCTTACTTTGTCTGAGACTGGCAGTGTTTAGCTTTTAGGATATGATTTAGTTGCTGAAAAAACAAAAATGTGCAATTAATCCAGTAGATAATTAAAGTAGCATAAAATCATCAAAGAAAATATCACGATGCTCACCATCATCCCTTAATTTTCAATGCTAGAGATTTCACTTATCTTAAGGTGTGGTTTCTTGCTCCCCATTGTGGTCCTGTTAACTCTTAAGTTAACATGATTACGGTGAGGCGGTCATCTAATGACAAGGTCTTTGTATATGATTAAGTTAGTAACTATAACAACCCTAGTTGTTACTCTAGCTAATCTAGATTAATTAAGCCAAACCAAGCTTTATTTTGATTCCATTGAACTCAATGGGTCATTTAAACCTAACCCTAGAACTTTGAAATCAATCGAAGCTAAATTTAGAATTTTGATATTTTTGCCTATTTTTGAGCCTTAAAAAATACCTAAATTAAATCTATCTCCAAATTAAAATCAAATTTTATTTTTGAATTTCTCATACCCTAATTAGCTAAGGGTGAAATTTTGGGAATTTTTGGAGGTCATTTACACCTATTGGATTTAATTTTATTTGGCTCAATTGCAAATTAGGGCTTTAAACAATTCCTAATTGCACTTATACCCTCCCCTCCAACGGTCGGCTGACCCCAATCCGCGGGCGCCATCCGGGCCATCAATTCCTTGGATCTGATCCAACAGCCGCGCTTTCGATCATGATCAGCCTCATCTAGACCGTTCCGCAGTTTCGAGATTCTAATCCGACGGCATCTAAGTATCCGTCTTAAGTAGGCCGGATCGCCCGTTTGATCTTTAGATCCGATCCGATGGCTGATCTAGCCTCCTCGCTCGGCCATTAGATGTCGGGAGATCAGAGCCGTTCCTCGTCAACTAATGATCCATCAGATGGCTCTGGAGTCTCCCATGACTGTGGATCATCTTCCTCCTCAGTTCGCGCCCGATAGCTGAATCCCTTCGTACAGCCACATACTCAAGCCGGTCTGCCACTCCTGTTCCATGTCAAAAAGGCCGTTGCAACCTTGCCCTCGTCTCCCTAGCACTCCCAGCCAAGTTCGAGGCCCGACCCATTCCAATTTTGGAAATTGAGGGAGCACCCTCGGGCCAAGCTTATGCCATGGCTCCCGACCTCGGCAGCCACCCTAGACCTTACCCTTGCCTATAAATACATTCAGGACATCACAATGAGTCCCTTTGCTCAATGTGATTCCTCAATTCCTTAGCCGAAGTTTCCTTGGAGCTCTCGTTGCACTCATCAATCCCGATGGATCCAGCAGCTGTGTACTGCTGATAGAGGGCCCGTTTAGTGTTCAGACCCCCTGTAAACCTGCATTGCTGGCATGGTGATCTCAGGAACACTTTGATCCCTCTCTGTTATTGCGATCCATCGAACCAAGGTACATCCGCTAACCCATTCCTCTGTCGAGCTAGTTTCAGCTTGACTCGCTCTCAATTAAGCCCTATATGCTACGTTAGGACCTCATCCTTAACCTCCTCTAGGCGACCGAGAGGATAGGAATGGCTGGCAGTGGACTAGAGGGGCTAATTCATCGTTTGTGTATGCACTGCTAGTCAGCTTTTGATTCACCAATTTCTCATTCTCTCAACCAATTAGCCATCCAATTGATGCTGGAATCTCTCGGCAATAATTATAGCCTAGTATCGATGATTGGGTTCGATCAGGTCGATTGATTCGACTGGAATCGATTGACCCAGTCGCAGCTCACGTTGTAAAATACCGTGAGTAGCACTACAGCGATCCACCCATCCCCCGAGCTTGTTGTGTGGTGCAACCGAATCTCTCTCGGCCTCTGATTGTGTAGGTATAGAGCTCGGCTCGTATGGCCAGCTCTGTAAGGAGAATTTAATCCTCACAAATGTGCCATAAGTGACGTCTCGGTCGAGTAGCACGCCGACAATCCCGCGCATCCTAGATGGGGGTTCATTGTCCAATCAACGCTCCTCGACTCCATGAAATTGTAGGGATCGAGTTGAGCCGTCGCCATCACCTAGGTCACGAGAATTTGGGTGCAAAAGATCCTTTGGGGCAGAGCCCGTCTTGAGGAAGAAGACAAAGTCACGGGTCAGGCCGACCCGTGACCCGCGCCTTTTGATTTTGGGCTGCGATTTAATAAAATGAATAATGGAATTATTTTCTTATAATAATTAGTTAATAAATGCATCCCTATAGTTTTTATTTAAATAAAAATACAAATTAAATTATTTAAATAACTTTGGCTATACTCATCCAAATGGTATAATCCAATACACTATTTTAATCAAAAAAATGCAAGGAATCTGAATATAAAATAAAATCACAGATCTAATAGTTAGATTTTAAATATTTGACTAATCCTTTTCTGTTCTTATTTAAATCATATAAAATCCAATAAATACCCAAATATGTTGATTAAGGGTTCTGATTGCTCATGAGACCATAAGAAACCTTTATAGACCCTTAAAAGTGATTTAGGAATGCTAACTTTATTAATCACCTCTTAATTACCCTAATTAGGGATTAGTAAATTTAACTATGATTAAGCCTCTGATTTTGGTGAAATAAGTTCCTAATGCCTTCTTAAGTATATTTGAGCCTATAAATAAGGTTGGATCACCCTAGGATGTCCTAATCTCACTAATCACCTTAATTGGCCCCTTAATATGTTTAGCACTAATTAGGCCAATTAAGCCACCAAAACCTAAGATAAGTGTTTATTCCACCTTATTAATCAATATGAATTTTATTAAAATAGATTTGGATCAATTTGAATAATTAAATCCTAAAATCATATTTTTAGCCTTAAGAGGGGTATTTTGGTCACTTTGACTAAAATGTGTTTAAGCAACCCCTTAAACCTTAAAAATTCAGTAAAATACTTCTAATTAATATATTTAACACCTCTCTGAAATCTTAAGTTAATAATGTTGATATCAAGTAAAGAAACCTTAAGTAGTTCTTATCAAGATCTTAAGTACTCTTAAAAATCACCTTATCCTAAGAGTTAAGTCTAACCATCTCAAAATGCTGGATCCTTAGTCTAATAACTTAATTAAGTTGATTCTTAACTAGAATCTTAAGAGAAGTATTCTTGTAAAATCCTAAGTTTAAAACTAGCTTAAGTCTAAAAGTGATCAAACTTCAGATCTTAGATTTTAGATCTTAGACTTTAGATCTTCTAATTGAAATTGAACTACCTTCATTTGGAATTCTTTAAGTGATATATTGTTTTAATCTTTTTGAAGCCTTCCATGTGGGTATAGGAATGATTCAATCTATAGGATAATATCATTATCCTAAAGATTGAATATAGATATTAGATTCTTAGTTCTTAATGATTATTTTGTCTTATAATATTAGTACAGCCTTTCATTAAGATTATAACTTTTGAATCCTTCAGCTTATAAGATTCCTTATCTTAAATTTAAGTTTTAAAGTGTGAACCCTAGATCCTTACTAGAATACTACCTTGGATTCAGGATTTGAACACCAAGTGGAGTTTGGATCCAGAATCCATAAGTCTTGACTTACAAAATTAAGACTTGGGTTAAGAGAGGAAAACAATAATAATTAAGTCATTGATTTGTTTACTTTAACTTCTTATTGTCGTCATATGATTAAGAATTAGAACTTATTAAGTTCTAATATTAACATTAAGGTCGTAAATCTGAGATCTTACTCAATAGCTGGATATTGGAGATCCTAAACTTATATCTTCTCAGAATAGTTAGATTGGATAAAGTAGGCAACAACGGATATCACATGAGTCTAGATTGAGTACCTTGCTTACTTTGACTTGATTGCTCTGCACACCTTGAATATTGAGCCTTGTTCCTTGAGCATGATAGGTAAACTTAGGATATGGAAGATACATCCTGAGTTAGTATTTAAAAAGTACAGCATTCATTTAGTTCTTTCAGTGCTTTCAGTTAGTAGAGTATGTCCTAGCATAGTCTTCCTCTTTAGTTCTAATTTTGTCATAAAATAGAGTCGGACCTAGCTCGACGGATGTCTAGGATGGATACATGTATTATTCTATAAGTTCAACTCGGACCTAGCTCTACGGATGCCTAGGATGGATACATGCTGAACTTTCAGTACAGAGGCCCTGTATGGTCTGTTCTGTTATGGCAGCACTATGTCTTAGGCTTATTGCTACTTTAGTTCAGTTGTTAGTATTTGTTTTTCTTTGCCACATGCTTCAGTGGCCTTTCTTTTAGTGCTTGGCTTGCTTTGCCACATATCTCAGTAGCTTTACTTTTGCTCATGCATGTACTTAGTTTACTTTTGCCAGATGTCTCAGTGGTATTTTCATGTCAATCTGCATGTTTGTATACACACTCTCATTGATTAGTAGTAAATATTGATATGTTTAGGATGCTAGAATTGTATGTCTATTTTTAGTACTTATGTTCTTATTATTCTCAGCATGTCTCCGTATAATCATAAGCATGTTAGGATCAGATTTATTTCAGTAGTTGTAATTACTTTTGCTTTTAGCCTCACCATATTTAGTTGATGTTTTTTTATGTTATTTTACATACCTGTTGATTAGTTATAAATGATTAGTTATAGCTACCCCGTTCTTGTAGCGTGTTGTACCCTTTTTAAATGCTTGCATGTTTAAAAACTTTTAAATGTAATATCTTAAATACTCAGTTCACTTAAATAGCCTAAAATATACTTAGACAATTGTCTAACTGTAACATTTTTCTTTTGTTGGCTGGGGCCCTGACCTTTGTGATACCGACAAATGTCAGATTCAGAGTTGTTCGTCGGCAGTACTGCAGGATCAGAGTTGGTGCAGGAGAAGGATCTTCCTACTGCTGTTTAGATAGATTTTCTCTTTTTGTAGTGAGATTGAGAGACCTTTATTTCTATTAAATTTAGTTTGTAATAATTAAATTCTGAATGTATTTACTTTTTAGCATTTGATCTAAGTTACTATTTCTTCTACTCTTTTATACTATGTTATGCCTGTGGATGTTATACTATTATATTTCTTGCTTCTGCCACTTTAATTTGTATTGATGTATGTTTTCACAGTCTCCTACAGGGTGACAAGTCCTTGGCTTAAGGCGAGTTGGGTCCTACTTGACTCTACTTGAGTTGGGGATTTGCCACCTGAAGTGGAGCACCGTACTCCCCACAGTTATGTTAAAATCAGTATTTGCGTGGCCGCGGAAAGTACGGGACCCCACAGTAACTAATACTAACATATTATAATCAAAGACTTTGTCATTACTTAAAGATTTCATCACTAAATGATAGTACAAGAAAGGTAAACAGAGTGTAGAAGCATAAATACAAACATCCATCCATCATATATAAATATAACATCTCAGAATAAGTAAAGTGCAAAAAATAAAGAGTTAACCTATATTATTAGAACATTTAAACAGTTTATAAGAATTGAAAATAACATTCAGCATCACAATACAGGGAATAAAAGAAACTAAGTCTAAGGATCTTCAGGTGCACGCTCATCCTCCAATGGCAAGTCTTCCACTGGATCAACTGCTTCAAACAACTTTGAACCTATCATTATCGGTTTCATAATGATATGGCCCTAGCTAACAAAAGAAAAATATTAATTAGACAAAATGTCTAAATACATTTTAGGGTAATCAATTTATTATGTTCATTAGATATCACCATTAACATTAAGCGCAAAAGCATATAAGTAGGAGCAGAATGCGTAAGAAAGAAATAGGGTAAAGCTATAAATAACTAGTTTATAATTTAAACAAACTAGGAAGTAAGCACATACCTCCTCCAAAGCGACTGCATTAAAGTTAGGAAAATAAGAAAAGACTAAAGCAAGTGATTATAAAGAAAATACACCCTAGACATGCTTAATGATCAATATAGAATTATACTAATTGATATAAAAGCAAATGAACGTATAAAACATTATAAAACTGAAAATAAAACTAATATCTTATATATGTGAAAATAAGAAGTAAGATTAACATCCTATAAGTGTATAAGCAGTGAGTAAGACTAGCACCCTATATGTAAATAAAGCTAGAAAATATAGTAAAGATTGTAAGAAAAAATAATGCTAAAATGTAGAAAAAAAGTAAACTAAAATAGTAAATCCAAAACTAAAAGCTATCCTAGATACTCAAGCCCACTCAAACTGGAAGTAAACATAGTCACACTTAGCATGATGGGCTAAGACAGAAGCTCTAAACTGAAAGTACCAACGTACTTAGCCTGATAGGTTATAACATAAACACTAAGTAGAAGTGTACTTAAATTAGTATTACCATATCTAATCCTGACTAATCTGTCAGTGGGGCAAGAGTCTACTACAATCCATCCTTGTTCGTGGACTAGGCATGGCATAAACTATGGACTAACTCTAAGGTCACGCCGATCTCATACGGATGAAGTGAAGAGCTATACTAATTAAACTACACTCTATCAAAAATACGAGTAAAAGAGCAAATGCTACTTATGAATTTTCAAAGTTGACATTGGATACTCATCAAATATCCTATGTACACAATATATACTCAAGGTATAGCGCTCAATTACAAGGTAAGCATAGCATCAAAGTCAATGTGAGCAAAGAGACTTAACTAGAACACATGTGATATCCATTCTTATCTTATTTATTCATTCTATCTACTCTAAATTACACAAGTTCAGGATCTCCAAGTTCTACTATCGAGTGTAACTCAGATTCATGACCTTATAAGTTGAAAACAATTAGAACTTGCCAAGTCCTAATTGATTAAATCACTAACAACTATAGGTTAAATAAATAAATTCATTGACCTATTTTGATAATTTTAAGAATCCCAAGCCATCTTGATTAGCCAAATCAAGATGAAAGGATTAAGAATTAAACTCCAAATATTGGGGTTTAATCACTTAATCTAAAGGTCTATCTAAGGGTCTAAGGTTTAGAACCCAAGTCTCATATATTAGGTTAAGGCAAATCCTAAAGAGTAATAAACTCATTATAATAGATCTCTATCTTTAGTTCTAAGATTTAAAAATCAAATAATCATTAATAAACTAAGAAAAATCTATAAACTAATAAACTCAAGGCTTCACCTATTGAGTAACCCAATTTACTCAATAGATGAACTTTAACCTAAGAACTATTCCTAACCCTAGGAATTAAGGCTATTAATTGCTATAAATATTTCTCAGACACACATCCTAACTAATGTTATTAAGACCTATGGAATGATCTAAAAAGTTAAGGGAGAAGGAGAGCCCATGATTTTACTTAGGATTTTCTTAAGGACTTAAAATGAGATTTTAATCAAAGTATATACTAAGCCTTATAATCACATAAATTATGATCTAAATCACTATTCTTACTATTTATAATATTTAGAATATAATTCTAGGGATTTAAAATGCTAAACCCTAAATTTGGGTAAAATGACCATTTTGCCATTACTAAAGGGTTCAAAAGATCAACTTTTGATCTAGGATTCCAAATCTAAATTTTTTAGTGGCAAAGTATTTCTTACTGTCTAATGTAAGATTAAATAGCAATTACACTAATTTTGGGTAACTATTAAATATCATGAGATCAAATTAATGAATTTGACTCATAGGGGTATTTTGGTAATTTGGCCTACTAAAATCTAAATTTTTGGTCAGTTTATTGTTTCTTATTGTTTAAGGTTTCTATAGAATCTAAAATCATTAAATTCTAATAAGTATTGGTGAAGTTATAGCCAATACAAGCTTATGGGTAAAAAGGGTAATTTAGGGTTTCTTAAATAAGGGTAAAAAATTCTAACTTTTTTAATTGGTGTCCAAACTGAGTAAGATCAGTGGCTATAGATTACAAATGACTCACTGATTATATTGACTAGTAGTAGGCTCAATTTGGACTCTAATTAGCTAAGTTATGGCCTAATTAGGGTTTATGGTGATTAGTGAGTGATTAGTGAAATTAATTACACTATCACTAAACCAACTACACCATGAGGTTTTAATTTACTCTAAGAGTTATTTGAAACTTGAATTATTTAATTTGGAACATTAAATTTACTAATCTTTACTAATCAAAATTTAGGGTAATCAGGGTTGATTAAAAAATCTAACTGTTGGATCTTAAATATTTTTGCAGTTTACTATTAATTAGATCTTTTTGATTAAAATAAATATCCAGATCACCTAATTTGGAGTTAAATTGATCAACTTATGGTCAATTGAAGTTCTTGGGTTAATTGACCTAATTAGGGTTAGGTCATAAGTGTGATTAGTCCAAATCTAATCCAAACAGTTAAATAACCATTACTAAATTAATCCTTAAGATTTGTTGATTACTTTGAGACCCATATTGGGTATATTTGGGTAAGGGTGTGCAAAGTTATGGCTATTTAAATGTAATGACATTTTTTTTTTCAAATAATTAATCATCCGAAAATGTCACTAAGTGAATTATGGGTCAAAATGGAAAATTAACAGCATCAATAAATTTCTTGAATTTTTTTGATTAATTTGATATATTTATTTGTATAATTTGGACTCCTATTTATTAAGATATGGATACTCAAAGTTTGGGTTTTAATTAATTAAATGCATCTATATATTCATTTAATATTTTTGTTTAAAAATTAATTTTCTGTTAATTATATTTGTCTAAAATAATTAATTTATTATTATATGTTATTAATTAATTATATTCATTTTTCTGTTTATATAAATAAACATATATATATATATATATATATATAAATATATATATATATATATCTTTAAGTAGATTAATATATGTATATGTATTATATGAATTTATATTAATTATATATATATATTAATTATTATAATTATTTCTTTTATTTGTAGGTGGGATTCACACATGTAGACAACGCGACTGTGGGACCGCACAATGATTACGTGGCGCAATGGGATTCGCTGGGGCCTGATTGGCGGGCCCCACTGACGCATGCTGCGAACGACAGTGGGTCCCATCCTCGGCCGACACAAAGAGGCATGCGTCAGCACGAGAGCATGCCAACTGGACTCGCGGGACCCACAATCTTACACGGCGAATTGGCGCGTGGCCGATCCACGGACGGAGTGAATCGGCCAGTTCGATCCGGCTAGGGATATGTCTGGACGACGCTTCGTCTTCCTTCACGCGACGAGAGGCGATTAGGGTTAGACGAAATCACAACTTTTGGTGCTTGATTCGCACGATTGGGTTCGATCGAATGCGATCGAACCGATCAAAGGTTAATCCAATATACCAAATGGAATTTCGAAACAAGAAATAAATGATTGAATGTAATATCTAGGAAGTATAAGTACCTCGACAATGAACGGTTCGGAGGAAGAGAGGCAACCCGTGACTGGAACGATTCTTTTGGGTATGGATCTTTCAAAAGGATGAAGTAAAGGAGAGGTTAGGACTTAAATGGTGCTTCAGCTGGGGGTCTTGAGCGGTGAATTGGCGCCTGGAGATGGAGTCGAGCGATGCGCGTTAGGTCTTCCCCGCGTGTTCCTTGGCGAAGAGGATGAACCTCAGCCGTCTGATCGAGCGATCAAATGGCATGGAGGATCTGTCTAAACGGATGGCGCACAAAGCATTACAAGGTGACGGCGTGAGGAGGGGTAGACGGCGCCGTTACTTATGAATAATTATATAATTATTTAAATACATTTAATACAAACTAAATAAATTAAAATTAAACCTTTAAATGCATTCCAAAAATTCCAAATAAATCACCCCTAACTAATTGAGGGGTGAGGAACGCAACGATGTGATCAGATTTTCAATTCGACGAGTATTTAATTATTTGATTTTTCGGGGTATTTAAATAATATTAAAATACTCGATGAAAATCCAACGACTTTTAAATACCTCCAAAACTTCACCCCTAGCTAATTTGGGGTTGGTGAACATAATGGCGAAGTTAGATTTTCAATTTGTGGTCAAAATAAAAAGTCAATTTCTAGGTTTCGGGATTTTCCAAAAAAAAAAAAGCTAGGATTTGATTCAATTGATTCCTGATTTGATCTAGATCTTAGGGATGAGCCCTAAATAAATTATCTAGTGTACTAGAATCCTAATTAAGACTTAGATTAGTCTTAACTGACCTAAGTAACAACCTAGGTTATTACATAAGGTCAATCCTATGAAAGAAGTATTTTGATTTGGTGTAGCTAGGAAACTTAGCCCTCACTATGTCGGTCCATTTGAAGTCTTAGAAAGGATAGGCTCTGTTGCCTATAAATTAAACTTCTTGAAGACTTTTTTGCAGTCCATAATGTTTTATATATCTCATCATTGTGAAAATGCCTTCGAAATCCTTCGCATCTCATTCAGCTTTCAGTCGTATATACCCAGCCAGATCTCGCTTATACTAAAGAACTAATCAAAATCTTAGCTCACGATCAAAGGCAGCTAAGAAATCGATCCATTCCAATGGTGAAGATTCAATGGAAGAACCGATTACCAGAAGAATCTACTTGGAAAAAGAAATTAGATATGCGCTATAAATATCCCAATCTCTTTGAAAATCTAGGTACTTCTTCAACTCTATACTCTTTCAACTTATTGTCTTTTATTTTCATAGCAATTATCCTACTTAAGTGAGGTCAAGGACGATTTTATTTTTAAGCGGGGGAGTCTGTAATAACCTAGGTTATTACTTAAGTCAATTAGGACTAATTCAAGCCATAATTATAGTTCTAGTATACTAATTAAGTCATTAGGAACTTACTACTAAGACCTAGTCCAAATCAGGAATCAAATGAATCAAATCTTGATTTTGGGAATTTTCAAAAATCATATAAATTGACTATTTAAGTTGATCTCAAATCAAAAATTTGACTTCGCCATTGCATTCATCACCCCCAAATTAGCTATGGGTGATGTTTTGGAAGCATTTGAAAGTCGTTGAATTTTCAGTGAATATTTTAATATTATTTAAATACTCGAAAATTGAAAAATTAAATACTCATAGAAATCAAAATTTAACTTTGCCGTTGCGTTCCTCACCTCTCAATTAACTAGAGATAATTTATTAGAAATTTTTGGAATATATTTAGTTAATTAATTTTAATTAATTAAATTAGTTTAAATTAAGTAAATATTAATATATTAAATTTAACTTAACTGGCTCCGTTAGCATTAAAACTAATCCATATGTTTTCATTAATGCCGTCTTCTATATACCATTTGATCCATCGGCAGAGCGGAACCGTTCGATCAATATGATAGAACGGCCCTCGTGTCCTCGTCCCCGCTTACAGTGCGTGTTGCAGGCATTGGCACGCAGCGTTCGTGAGCCTTGCCACATGGCTTCTCTCCACCGCCTAAGGGCTTAGCTTAAGCCTTATGTCGATCCATTAGCCTTATGTCAATCCATTGGCTTAAGCCTTATGTTGATCCACCGCCTAAGGGGATGGTGGGAAAGCACTTGGTCAGAAGTTCGCATTGGAGTGACTCATCTGAACCTGAATATTACTGAAGCGACTCAGTACCATGTGTATGCATAATCATAACCAACTAATAATCTGAGCTCAGTCAATTTTATTTAATAACTAAGGATTTATCAAAATTATAAATACTTATTCTAATTTGGTGAGTCCTACACAAGGCTCCAAGGATTTGACCAAAAGGTCACTCAATATGGGTTACTACCATACGGAATAAATCTCAATCTAATATCTCAGATGAACTCTACCACATGGTCTACGATCAACTTCTAAAGTCAAGGGGTATCATCTAAGTTTCTACATCAATAAGCCGCAATAGTCTCCTACCTTGATGTATTAACATTATTTAGGCCTTTTAGACATTTCATAACCCTCCTATAGCAAGATCATTAAGATCTCACTCTTCTAACACTCATACTAATTTTAAGGTTCACTTATTAAACTTGGATTAAATTGATCCTATCAGATGGTTAGATCCATCTAATCATACCCTATTCTATAATCATGGGATAAAATCAAAAATATTATTAGGATTTGATCATTTCATAATCAATACAATTTTATTATCAATCTTATGCTAAGGGTCTTATATAAGAGAAAAATCAGGGATTTTAAGCTTAGATTCAGATGACTCAATCATATAATTTCTTTATTAATCTTAGTATTTCTAATTCCATGATTTAAGATCAATACTAAATCATATTCATTATTAGAATAATGTCAATTGAATTATTTTTCAATCAAGTCATTTGATTAAGTGATTAAGAGTTCAAGTCTTAATCAAATAGGTTAGGGTTTAACCATATCCTTACCCAACTAAGACTATTTGTTGGTTTATAAATCAAATAACTAATCAATGTATTATTGGTGTATTATTGGTGGCAAATCTCAAATTTTTAGACCAAGTGTTAATAGCTTGATCAACATCTTAAGATTTCTTAAGATTAATTAAGGGATTTATACCATTTTAGTCAATTTAGTTAGAATAAATTATTCAATATACATGAAGGAGTTATTTGCATTCATACTACTATTATTAAAGCATAATAATAGAAATTTACAGAAAACAGAAGGTAATTAGTGCTAATCAAACCTTAATTTTACATAAATGGATTAGCATTAAAGTACAAATCCAACCATTAGAAATTTATAAGACTTAACATTTATATTCTATTTATTCACATGAATAATCAGAGATTGAGTTTGCTAAATTTGGATAATTAGAAATCCTAATTTTTACTAATCATACTTTTATAAGATTAGAGCATAATTAAACATATATTACTTAGAAAATTAATCCACTTAGCACATACATTCTACAAGGTATAAGATATACAATAGCACCTAAATCATACAATTTGGCTAAGTATACAAGCTAATCAACCCTAATTAAGTTTTACAATAATTAGGCTAAATTAGAAAATCCAACCATTAAAAGTGCAATATTATTTTATATTCTTATTCATCATAATTTTCTAATCAGTTTAATATATAAGATCATAGGATTTAGATTAGTGGATCAAAAGTTATCACATTAATTTAATTTGCATTTTTCTAATTAAATTTACCTATAGTTTAGATAATTGGATTATTTTCCTTAAAGGAAATAAATCCAATTATTATTTTTATTAAACCACGGGCTCGACCCGTTTCCAAAACATGCGGGTCAGCTGGGGCCCGAGAGACCCGGGACTGTCGCACCGCGCAGGTCACGGGTCGGCCTGACCCGCACAGTGGTTATATCCTCGACCCCTCGCCCCGATAGAAGACCGAGTAGGGAAACCCTAATCATCCAAATCTCGTGCATCCAAGCCATGGCATGACCAACCGAAGGTGGCTACACTTTCACCATGGCCAAACGCATTGGCAGAGACCCGTAGCCCTAAGTAATGTGGTCTAGATCGGCTGGACCTTACTCACTCTAGAGCTTCGGGTATGGAGCTACTGTGGGGAATCAATTATACCCATAGAGAGCACGATTCTCCTTGGATTCAATCCCTGCACCATCAGGGAGGTGAGGCAAATCGAACCCCTAAGGTGGCTCGGTCTGAGGCGGCCTAGATCGCTAGGTCCTTACTCGAACCCAGCCCTCTTATGGAACTTAGCCCGATCGATTGAAATTGATCGATCAAAGATAGCTTAAGGCACAATTATGATCACATTGAGCTCATTTCTATAATTCTATCCATCACAAATCAAATGGAGTAAAGTGCGAGCTTCATTGGCTTAGGACTTGCAAACGAAGGTACCTAGTTTGACGGGGAAGCTTGTAGATGACGCGGGGAGAGATCCAGAAGCTTAGCCAAGCTTCAGAAGAGAGAAAGGGGTCCTGAATGCCAGGACGCACCCCCTATCAGCGGTACGCAAGTACTGGAACTCATAGAAGAAGCTCAAGCAGACTGGCAATGGCGGTTAGGGAGGAGACTTCAATTGATTAGCAAGCTTTACCTAGATCAAACCTGAGGCTATTTATAGTCTTAGGGAGGAGTTGGAAAGGTTCCAAAGGCAAGAGCTCAGGCTGGGAAGGCCCGAGAGATCAGGCCATGGTCGAGCTCTCAATTTTCCAAATTGAGCTCGGCCAGGTCACGAGGCTCGATCGGGACTCCATACCATTACGGGAGAAGTCTTAACGACCTTCTGAGGTGGATGCGGGAGTGGGAGACAGGCACGACAGCTAGTAGTATGAGGGATATTCTCAGTCAAGCGTGCGAATGAGTGGGGACAAAGATCCACAGTCATGGGGCCTTTGAATGCCGTCCAATCAGTTGATCAGATGGCAAAATAGCTCGGATTGCTCAGATCGTAAGAGCTAATCGCGGGAGCGATCCGGGCTAGAGGATCATTCGGGCATATCTGCGGCTCCGCAGATCTGGATCCCAGCCGTAGGATCCACGGAAGGGATGACAGAATGGTGTGGGACTCCATTGTCGCGTGACCCGGGCTCCACAGCGGATCGCCCGTGGTCCGCAAAGCAAATCCCGACGGGTAAACCAATTTAGGGTATATTTGTGAATTTCAATTTGTTGGGATCCCTTATGTGCAATTATCTCAATTTAGTTTAAATTGAATTATGGTCTAAATGACCTCCAAAAATTACCAAACTTTCACTCCTAACTAATTTTGGGGTGATGAATTCAAAAATGCAATCAGATTTTAATTCTGAGATCAAAATATTTCAGGTTTAACTTAGGGCATCTAGACTGATTAAAAGGCTAAATTGACTTAGAGAGGTCCAATTGATCTTAAATTTTTAGGATTAGCTTAAATTGATATTCTAAATACAATGAGATTAGAGCTAATGCTTGATTAAACTGAGAATTAAACAGAGTAACAATCTAGGGTTATTACATCCTATATCATCCTATTACTATATGTAGATAATATGTTGATCGCAGGGTCGGACATGGAGGAGATAAAGATGCTGAAAGAGTTGAAGTCAAGGGAGTTTGACATGAACGACCTGGGGTTGGCCAAAAAAATTCTTGAAATGAGAATCAATAGGGAGAGAAGTGCATGAATTATGAAGCTATTGTAGAAGGATTATATTGAAAATGTGCTGAAAATATTCAACATGAATGAAGCAAAGCTAGTGGGAATTTCCCTAGCAAGTCACTTTAGCCTATCAAAAGAACAGATGCTGAAGTCTGAAGAGGAGAAGGAACATATGATGAATATTCCTTATGCTTCAGTAGTTGGGAGCTTGATGTACACAATGATCTGCACGAGACTGGACATTGCCCATGCAGTAGGAGTGGTTAGCAGGTTCATAGAAAACCCTAGAAAGTACCATTGGGATGCAGTTAAGTGGATCCTAAGTTATCTGAAAGGTACAATAGGCAAAGCCTTATACTTTGGAAGATCTAACATTATTTTATAGGGATATATAAATTCAGATCTTACAGGAGATGTTGATAGTAGGAGAAGCACTACATGCTATGTATATACTTTGGGAAGTGCAGTAGTGTAACGACCCCAATAATTGGATAGAAGATAAAATCCTAATATTGAGATGTTACCTTAGCACCCAACACTCGATTAGAAAAAAACCAATTAAGTGTATATGCTAAGTGTCCAAGTCACTTTGTGAGTAGTTGTTAAGTTATAATAAAGTTTATATAATTGAATGCAATAGAAGATACATGATATGGAGATACATGTAAATACAACATTGTAAGTATTTTCAATACAAGTAATTTGAATAATCCACTCGTTCATCCCAAGCAGTTACAAAAATAGTAAATATAATATATATATTTAAGAATATGTAAAAGCAACTTAAACAAACTCAAGCAATTTATAATTTAATTAGTACAAACCTTTCAAAAGTAAGAGTAGAAGAAAGTAAGTAGATCACTCTCTCACTTATAACAAAATATAAGTAAACAATTTAAATTTAAGCGGAAGCAATTTCTTTATAAGCCCTTCAAGCACTTGGATCGGTATTACCTGAATCAAAGGGCTCTTAATCTATCATATTTTAGTATTTAAATATGATAAGGTAAAGCTAAAGAAAAGAAAAAGTGTAGTTAGACTAAACAGTCTAAGCACATTTTAAGATTGGATAATTTTTAAATTGATAAGATATCACAAATATAATTTACAGTTTAAAGTAAGCAGCGGAGCCATAAAAACTATCAACTATGGAAAAAGAAATCAAGCATAACTGTAACGAAATAAGTTGAGTAAAAATACTCACTTATATAAAAGTTCTAGCCTGCATCCAAAGTGGTAAGAGAAAATATCCTAAAAGGCTAAAAATTACTATGTGCATTAAAGTAAATGAATTGAAAGTAATACATGTCCAATGAAATTTATGCTAAGTAAGCAATGAAATATAGTAAAGCATTAAATTAAAGTAAGCAACATACACTGTATTTAAATGTAATTGAAGTAAGCAATACATAAGACTGGAAATAGAGAGTGTAAGGCTTAGAAAATAAAGAAGTATCTTAGACTCTTGATCTAAGACAAACATAGCCTAGGACTATGAAATGTAAGCCTAACTAAATAGTTATGAAGAGATCTTACAATCAATAAGATTGTAAAAGAACTCTTATGTCCTTAATTGAAGTTATAGTTAGAAGTTACCTCATTCCGCAGGAGTACTCAACAGAATGGGATGGGGAGTTAAGCACATCTGCCTAATTAGATACAGTGGGGAGGTCGAACATTCACATTTACCATCTCTAAAATGTGAATTCATATTATAAGCGCTACCTTTCTTATTCTTATATTCCATAAGGCATTCCCCATAAAGTTTTAATAAAATCTTTATTTATGCACAATGATCTTGAATGACTATATACAGAAAATGGCTCAAGCTAAGCAAGCATTCAATAATTTCCAATAATTATAAACTATGTGATATCCTTTTTGATATCTAAACTTTAATAATCAACTTAATGATTAGAGCTAATTGAGCTCTAAATTGACTTATAAATATTGATCTTTAAATTGATTTTGATAAAAAGTAGAAGGAAATTGACTTATAGATATTCTTCTTCAACATCCCTTTCCTTGTTAAGCCATGGAACCAAAACTTCATCCTGTAATAGCACAAACTCTTAAGCACTAAGGTATTGTCCGCTTTAGCTAGAAATGCCTCACGGTTTTACCCTCAGAAGATAACTTCCCAATAGGTCACCCATCCTGGGAGTACTCCCACCTGAGCACGCTTAACTTTGGAGTTCTTATCAGGAACTCCACCATTATCTGAAAAGGCGCATTGATATTTAAGAGTTTTATTTATTACTATTTAAGTTGGTCATTACAATCTCCCCAACTTAAGTAACTGACGTCCTCATCAGTATCCACACACAGATCCAAGAACCATCCATTGGCTAGATATGACTAGAGGTGACCCCTACAAGCACAAGAGGTACCCACAACCATGTAGCACCATAACCATTATGGGTTCAAGAGGCTGCTCACATGAAGTGGTACTTTGCATGTATGGCACTTAGCTCATATCTGACATCCTATGGTTTGCTCTAATACCATTTGTAACAGCCTAAACTCTTAAGCACTAAGGTATTGTCCGCTTTGGCCAGAAAAACCTCACGATTTTGCCCTCAGAAGATAACTTCCCAGTATGTCACCCATCCTGGGAGTGCTCCCACCTGAGCACGCTTAACTTTGGAGTTCTTATCAGGAACTCTACCATTATCTGAAAAGGCGCCTTGATATTTAAGAGTTTCACTTATTACTACTTAAGTGGGTCATCAAACATCCCTACGGCTTCCTCGTTCTTGTCACTGCCAGTCTGTATCAGGTTTCCAGAACTTCCACTCCATCTTTGGTCGGAAGGTATAATCTCTAAACTCGCTAGCAAAATAGGTATACTGATCATGGTGGATTCTCTTACTGCAACAAAACAAAGACTTACTTTTGCTCAGATATGTGTCGAAGTCTGCACATCAGTGATTTTCCCTGGAACAATTCAAATTAGGGTTGAAGGTTTCATTATCAACCAAAAAGTTGAATATGTTTGGATTCTTATAGTTTGTGGTAAATGTAACTCATTCAAAAATGTCGGTTGTTATTGCCCCTCCTCTCTTCCTCCCTTAGCCAGAGGTCGAAGCCGATCTAGGCAAGCCAGACCTCTCAAAACCCATGATTCCAGACTTCCTCCCCCCTCCTTGGTACCCACAAATCCTCTCCTTCTCTCCCCCATTGTGGAATCTCCAGCCTCCTCCTCAGTAAGAGTTGCTCCCCTTTTCCCCATCTCCATTCCCAATCCAAGGCCTTCTCAGGACCTTAATGCCCTTCCCAACTCGATTCTTTGTTTTGGACCCAACTCCCCGAGCGATCCACCTCGAATTCTACTTGAATCATCCTCATCCTCTTTAAACATTCTTGACCAAAACCCTCCCCCTTCTTCTAGTAAGGGTAAGGACATTGATTTTGGTGGAGACATTGGACATTTTCCAGAACTTAGGTCTGCTAATGATCTTCAAAAAATTGAGGGTCGTAGCAGTTCTGTAACAACCCAGGTTATTACTTTGCTCAATTAAGACTAATTTAAGTCTTAATTAAGGTTCTAAATCACTAATTAAGTAATTTGAAGCAAATCTCTGAAACCTAGGTCAAACCAAGAAGTCAACAAAGTCAAAACAGGAATTCTGGAAAATCCCAAAACCCGGAAATTTGACTTTTTATTTAGACCTCAGATTGAAAATCTGACTTCGCCATTGCATTCAGAACACCCAAATTAGCTAGGGGTGAAATTTTGGAGGCATTTGGAAGTCATCGATTTTCCGTCAAATATTTTAATATTATTTAAATACCCTAAATAATCAAATAATTAAATACTCGTCGAAACAAAAATCCGAGTGCGCCATTGCGTTCCTCACCCTTCAATTAGCTAAGGGTGATTTATTGGAAATTTTTGGGATTCATTTAATAGGCCAAATTTAATTAATTAAAACTGAAAATTTAATTAAATATTATTAATTAATTTAAGTATTTAAACGGCGCCGTCCAATCAACAGTTAACGCCGTTGCCTTGAATGTTTCCGCGCCGTTCAATCGAACGGATCACTTGATCCGTCTGATCGTGAGATCGGACGGCCGAGGCGTCTTCGTCCCCGAAGACGCAGCGCGTGTCCTGGGTTTGGACACGCGGCGGGGCCGTCGTCGCGCAGGCCTTCCACGCGCCTCCCACCGCCTTTGGCCACCGCATTAGGGGTAGTATAAGGCTCCTAGACCTCCAGCTTCGCTCGATTTGAACTCAGAAGACCAGATTTCGCCGATCGAAAGTTCGACCCTTCCCTGTCGTCCAAATCTAAGGTACCAGATCTTCTAACTTTTGCAATCAATTCAAGTTTTTACATTCCGAAATCTTATTTCATTCGATAGATAGCGTATTGTCCGGCTCGATCGCTTTGGGTCAACCCCGATCACGTAAATTTGATCCTTTGTCTACAGTGAAAGTCGTTATCCACGTCACGCCTTCTTAGGGTTAGGGTTTTCTCGCTCGATGGATTATGCCAGTCGTTGAACCATATGCCATTAGATAGGTCTCATCTTCCTCTTCGTGTTGCCGTGCTGGTTGAGCCCTATCGTCGCCGGAGACCGCCGGAAAATCAAACCCTAGCTCCTCCGTCTCGGACCTATCGCGCGAAGACGAAGATCAATTCGGGCCGGTCGGGTCGGCCCGTGGCCCGAGTCCGCGGCGTTTCAGCTGCCGCAGCGGGACCCACCGCGTGACGCGAAGCCAATCGCGGAGCAACACGTGGCCTGCGATGTCAGCGGACTGGCAGTGGGACCCGCCGTTGTCTGCCGCGCCAATAAGAGGCTGCCACGTGTCTGCAGAAAATGATTAAATTAATTATATATATATATATATATAATTATACGTCAGATTATAATATCTGAATTAATTATATAAATGTATAATATAATAATAGAATTATTTAACTTAAAATAAAACAGTAAAATTAATTTAATTAATTCCAAACTTTAAACTTAAATAACTCATTAAATATATGTCCAAATTATACAAATAAATATATCAAATTAATCAAAAAAATATGAGGAATTTATTGATACCAAAATTTTTGCTGTAGGAGGAATATTTTTGCAAAGTGATTTTTCAATGATTAATTTTATTTAAATTAAGTGTCACAAACTTTATTTAGCTCATAACTTTGTACCCAATGATCCAATCATACCCAATATGGGTCTTAAAGTGATCAGAAAACCCTAATGATTAATTTGATAGTGTTTATTTTGCTGTTTGGATTAGTTTGAGCCTAATCATTTTTAGGACCAAACCCTAATTAGGTTAATTAACCCTAGATCTTCAATTGACCATAATTTGGTCAATTGAGCTCCAAATTTGATGATCCAAATATCAATTTAGATCAGAAGAATCTAATTAACAGTAATCTATAAAAATATTTTAGATCCAACGGTCAGATTTGCTAATCACCCTTAATTTCTCTAAATTTTGATTAGTGAATAATAGTAAATCTAGTAACCAAATTTGAGAGTTTTAAACTTCAGAGTACTCATAGATCTATTTAGAATCAATCCATAAGGTTGGATTAGTTTTTGAGTGATTAATTTTGTTAATCACTCACTAATTACCCTAAACCCTAATTAGGTCTTAACTTAGTCAAATTAAGTCCAAATTGAGCCTACCACATGTCATTATGATCAGTGAGCTATTTGTAAACCATAGCCACTGATTTTGCTTAATTTGGACATTAATTGGCAAAATTAGAATTTTTGACCTATAATTAATAATTCCTTAATTAAACCTTAAAAACCCTAAATCTTGTATTGGCCATAACTTGGTCAATACTCATCAAAATTTAGCAAATTTAGATTTTATAGAAAGCTTAGACAGTAAAGAACATTAAACTGAAAGAAAATTTAGCTTTCACTTAGTCAAATTACTAAATTGCCCTTATGAGTCAAATTCACTAATTTGATCTCATATGGCATAATAATCACCCAAAATTAATTTAGTTACTGTCTAATCTTATATTAGACAGTAAGAATCACTTTCCAAAAGAAAATTTCAGAATTTAAGCCCTAGATCAAAATTTGATCTTTTGAACCCTTAAGAAGGGGCAAAATGGTCATTTTGCCCCAATTTAGGGTTTAGCCTTTAAAAGCTCTAAATTCATTTTTCTAATCATTAAAATCAGTAAATGGAATGATTTAGAACTGAAAATTAATCAAACTTAGGTCTAAATTAAGTTTTGATTAAAATCTCAGAATTTGCTCATTTAGAAAATTCCTAAGTCCTAAGTGAGTGTTCTCTTTCCTTAATTATTCTTAGACCCATCCTTAGGTCTTATAACATTAGTTAGGATGTGTGTCTTGAGAGATACTCTTAGTAATTAAGAGCCTTAATTCTTAAGATTAGGAATAGATCTTAAGTTAGAATTCATCTATTGAGTAAATTGGGTTACTCAATTAGATGAAACCTTGAGTTTTTTAGTTTCTAGATTTTTCTTAGTTTATTAAATGATTATTTAATCTTTAAACTTTAGAATTAAGAATAGAGATCTATCCTAATGAATTGATTTATCATTAGGATTTGCCTTAACCTAATCTGTGAGATTTTGGGTTCTAAACCTTAGACCCTTAGTTATACCTTTAGATTAAGTAATTAGACCCCATCATCTGGAGTCTAATTCTTAATCTATTCATCTTGATTTGGCTAATCAAGATGAGGTTGGGATGAATTAAATTACAAAATTAGGTCGCTAATTTATTCTTTTTAATCAAATAGTCGTCTTTTGATTAAGTTATAATTAGGACTTGGCCAGTCCTAATTATCTTCAACAAGTAGTATTCGTGATTCTAAGTTACAGAATGTGTAAGAGTTGTTGATTCTGAAACTTATGTAACTTAGAGTAGATAGAACGAATAATGTAGACAACAAAGGATATCACATGTGTTTTAAATAGAGTTTTCTTGCACTTTGATTTTGATGCTTCGCATTCCTTGATTTTGAGCCTTATACCTTGAACATATATTATGTACTTAAGATATTTGATGAATATCTTATGTCAATTTTGAACATTCATAAAAAGCATTGTGTTCATTTCACAAGTGGTTTGTAAGGTGTAGCTTGATTAGTATACCTCTTCGATCAACCCGTTCGGGGTCGGCAACCTTTCGAGGGTTTAATGTCCGACAGTCTATTGGCCATGCCTAGTCCGAGTGATAGGATGGATAGACTCTTGCCCTACTGACTACAGAGTCAGGATTCTGATATGGATATACTAATTCGAGTACACTTACATTAAGTTCTGTCTTAGCTCATCAGGCTAAGAGTTTCAGTGACATTCAGTTCAGAGTTTCTTAGCTCATCAGGCTAAGAATTGCTGTGCTCGTACTCAGTTCAGATGACTTGTACAGTTACTATAGTTTCAGTTTGCAGTTACTACTTTACTAGCATATTTTGCATTTCAGCACTGTTTTACTTACAACTTTCCTGTACGTGTTTATATATAGGATGCTAGTTTTACTTACTGTTTTCATATGTTTACTTAGGATGGCAGTGTTTCAGTTTTATACTGTTTAAATTTTTGTACTTCACTTAGCATAATCTGTTTGATCATGAGCATGTTTAGGTTGTACTTTTCTTACTTTTCTTTTACTTTTACTTATCTATCCTTGTTGCAGTTGCTTGGAGGAGGTATATTTTACTTCCTTTTTGTTTAGTTATAAACTATGGTTTATAACTTATTACAGCTCTTTTGTTCGCTTTCTTGCACCTATTATGCTTAGTTCTGTTTTTATGGTAATATTCAGTTAACTTAAATAAACTTTTACCCTAAAATGTACTTAGACTTATTGTCTAATCAGTTTTTCTTTTTTTGGCTGGGGCCCTACCATTATGAAACTGATAATGGTAGGCTCTGAGTTTGTTGGTTTAGCAGATCCAGTGGAGAGTTTGCCATTGGAAGAGGAGCCCGTTCCTGAAGATCTGTAGCTTTGGTTTTTCTTCCAGTGAGATTGAGAGTTTTCTTTCAGTTCTTTTAAACTCATTAAATGTTGTACTAATACAGGATTTTATTTTCTTTTTCAGTACTTTACTTATTCTGTATTGTTGTATTTATACTGTATTGGATGGATGTTATGTTATATGCTTCCGCACTCTGAGTTCATGTATGATCATTTAGTGATAATATTTCTGGATTGTATGGCAAAGTCCTTATTTAAATTGGATTAGTACATGTATCTAATCCAACCTTAAGTGGGGACCTTGTCATTTGGTGACCCCTCCACCGTAATCATGTTAACTTAAGGGTTAACAGGACCACGACGGGGCAGGGCCGCCACAAGTTCACTCAAAAATCTTTCCAAATAACCATCCTTTCCCTTCCCTTTATCTCTTTTTTTTTCTTCTTACCCTCTAAGTCAATCCATTTTTATGAGTACACCAAAAATTATATCCTGGAATGTTAGAGGTTTTCATTATAACATTTGTATTGCTGACCTTAAATCTCATATGCGGGATCTTTGTCCTGACATTGTTGGTATTTTAAAACCCAAAATAAACAAAATTGACATCTTAACCACCTTTAACTTGAGAAAATTTGCTATGTTCAATTTTAAAAATCACTGCAACAATTTTGACATGGTCTCCATTGACAAAATTTGGGTAAAATGGAATTCTCAAAATTCCTCTTTTACTCCAAGTGTTATCAGTCATCTATTTATTCATGACAGATTTCAGTAGAATAGTATTGACTGTTGGATTACATTTATTTATGCCTCTAACCATGAGTTAGACAGGATCAAGCTTTGGAAAGACCTGATTCATATTCATGAGGGTATTCGTGGCCTTTGGCTTGTCACAGGTGACTTTAACTATATTCACTACTCTCATGAAAAAGTTGGAGGCTCCTTGCCTTTGATATCCAAACTTATTTCCTTCAATGATTGCTTAAATGCTGCTGGCTTGATAGATATTCACTTTACTGGAAAAATGCTGCTTGCCCTAGCCGCTTGCCCTAGCCAGTCATGAGTGCCCCTCCCCTTCGCCTCTTGTCAGGGGAGTCCCCTCCTGGCGGCCCCTTGATGGGATCCCCCCACTCTCCTGTTCCTCCACCTCCTTCCCCTTACCCCGTCTCTGGCATTCTTGGAGCTACTGCGGTACCTGGTGGGTCTCTCCCTTCGGGGTAGATCTCATGGAAATCCTTCTTCACCTCAGCAAATTAGGAGAAGAAAGACTTTAACCTTTCTTACATTCCTCCTATGGATGAGGTAATCGACATTTCAGAAGATGAAATCTTAATTGGTGAGAAGCAATAGAAACCCTATGTCGTGGGTTTCATCTTGGGTCGCAAAGACTCTTACAAAGCTCTTCTTGACTCAATGTCAATAACCTGGAAACTCAAAGGTTCTTTCTCCTTATATTCATTAAGTACAAATTATTATTTGATAAAGTTTTGCTGTGATAAAGATATGCAAACAATCCTCCAATGAGGACCATGGTTCTTCTTCAACATCCCTTTCCTTGTTAAGCCATGGAACCAGAACTTTATCCTGTAATAGCCCAAACTCTTAAGCACCAAGGTATTGTCCGCTTTGGCTAGAAAGGTCTCATAGTTTTTCCCTCAGAAGATAACTTCCCAGTAGGTCACCCATCCTGGGAGTACTCCCACATGAGCACGCTTAACTTTGGAGTTCTTATTAGGAACTCCACCGTTATCTAAAAAGGTGCCTTGATATTTAAGAGTTTCATTTATTATTACTTAAGTCGATCATCACAATCTCCCCAACTTAAGTAGCTGACGTCCTCGTCAGTATCCACACACAGATCCAAGAACCATCCATTGTCTAGATAGGACTAGAGGTGACCCCTACAGGCACAAGAGGTACCCACAACCATGTAGCACCTTAACCATCATGGGTTCAAGAGGCTGCTCACATGAAGTGGTACTTTGCCCTGTATGGCACTTAGCTCCTATCTGATACCCTATGATTTGCTCTGATACCATTTGTAACAGCCCAAACTCTTAAGCACCAAGGTATTGTCCACTTTGGCCAGAAAGGCCTCACGGTTTTGCCCTTCGAAGATAACTTCTCAATAGGTCACTCATCCTGGGAAGTGCTCCCACATGAGCACGCTTAACTTTGGAATTATTATCAGGAACTCCACCGTTATCTGAAAAGGCGCGTTGATATTTAAGAGTTTCACTTATTTCTACTTAAGTGGGTCATCACACATCCCTACGGCTTCCTCGTTCTTGTCACTGCCAGTCTGTATCAGGTTTTCGGAACTTCCACTCCATCTTTGGTCGGAAGGTATAATCTCTAAACTCGCTAGCAAAATAGGTATACTGATCATGGTGGATTCTCTTACTGCAACAAAACAAAGACTTACTTTTGCTCAAATATGTGTCAAAGTCTGCACATCAGTGATTTTCCCTGAAACAATTCAAATTAGGGTTGGAGGTTTCATTATCAACCAAAAAGTTGAATATGTTTGGATTCCTATAGTTTCTGGTAAATATAACTCATTCAAATATGTCGGTTGTTATTGCCCCTCCTCTCCTCCTCCCTTAGCCAGAGGTCAAAGCCGATCTAGGCAAGCCAGACCTCTCAGAACCCAAGATTCCAGACCTCCTCCCCCCTCCTTGGTACCCACAAATCCTCTCCGTCTCTCCCCCATTGTGGAATCTCCAGCCTCCTCCTCAGTAAGAGTTGCTCCCCTTTCCCCCATCTCCATCCCCAATCAGAGGCCTTCTCAGGACCTTAATGCCCTTCCCAACTCGATTCTTTGTTTTGGACCCAACTCCCCGAGCGATCCACCTCGAATTCTACTTGAATCATCCTCATCCTCTTTAAACATTCTTGACCAAACCCCCCCCCCTTCTTCTAGTAAGGGTAAGGACATTGATTTTGGTGGAGACATTGGACATTTTCCAGAACTTAGGTCTGCTAATAATCTTAAAAAAATTGAGGGTCGTAGCAGTTCACTCAAAAATCACCCCAAATAACCATCCTTTCCATTCCCTTTATCTCTCTTTTTTTCTTCTTACCCTCTAAGTCAATCCATTTTTATGAGTACACCAAAAATTATATCCTGGAATGTTAGAGGTCTTCATTCTAACATTCGTATTGCTGACCTTAAATCTCATATGCGGGATCTTTGTGACATTGTTGGTTTTTTAAAGCCCAAAATAAAAAAAATTGACATCTTAACCACCTTTAACTTGAGAAAATTTGCTATGTTCAATTTTGAAAATCACTGCAACAATTTCGACATGGTCTCCACTGACAAAATTTGGGTAAAATGGAATTCTCAAAATTTCTCTTTTACTCCAAGTGTTATCAATCATCAACTTATTCATGGCAGATTTCAGCAGAATAGTATTGACTGTTGGATTACATTTATTTATGCCTCTAACCATGAGTTAGACAGGATCAAGCTTTGGAAAGACCTGATTCATATTCATGAGGGTATTCGTGGCCCTTGGCTTGTTACAGGTGACTTTAACTGTATTCGCTACTCTCATGAAAAAGTTGGAGGCTCCTTGCCTTCGATATCCAAACTTATTTCCTTCAATGATTGCTTAAATGCTGCTAGCTTGATAGATATTCACTTTACTGGTAGTCTTTTTACATGGGATAATCACAGATCTGATTATCCAATTAAAGCAAAACTAGATAGATGTATGAGCAACAATGACTGGCTAAATCTCTTCCCGGAGGTTTACTGTAAGGTCCTCCCTCATGGCACGTCTGATCATTCTCCCCTTGTAAAATACCAAAATGTCATTCTCAATTGTTTATGAATATATAAATAATTTTGACATCAGATTAGAAATCTGACTTCACCATTGCGTTCACCACCCCCAAATTAGCTAGGGGTGATATTTTGAACGCATTTGAAAGTCATTAAATTTTAGACAAATATTTTATTATTATTTTAAAATACCTGAAAATTTGAGAAATTAAATACTCGTCGGATCGAAAATCCGAGTGCGCCATTGTGTTCAGAAGCACTCATTTAGCTAAGAATGATTTATGGAAAATATTTGGAATTCATTTTATTATTTAATATTAAGAAATTGAAATCAATTGAAATTATTTAAAATTATAATTTAAAATTAATAATTAACGGACTTCCGTTAAATTATTTATTCCACCGTTCCTTTATTTACGCCGTTTAAGCTTCACCGTTTGATCAGGCTAATGATCAGAACCGTCTGATCATCTCAATCAGATGGCTGAAGGCCATCGTCCCCAAGGATTCAGCGCGTGGCAGCCAAGCAACCACGCGGCATGCCTGCTCTCCAGCTGGCCTCCTCCGCCGCTTCCAAGCCTTAATATAATCCATTCTTCTACTCTTCTGCACCTAGAGTCCACTTTTGAAACATAAACTTAAGTAGCTCGTCAAGAATTGAAGTATCGAACTTCCTTTAAACATCCATTTTAGGTACGATCGATCTCATTTGATTCTTACGAAACTATTTAATGTTAGTTCTTATTGTTATGTCTTAACCTCAGCAATCCATAAATGTATCTAATAAAGATTTAAACTAATATTTTGATCGAAAAGTTACGCTAAATCCCGTTTCTTAGTCTCTTAGGGTTAGCTTTAGTAGCAAGCACCGGTCAACTCCGGTGACGTGCTAGGTGTCAATCGAAAGGTCTCTTTGAGACCTTTCGATCGACATACGGACTGACCTCCGGCGACAGCATTTTGGCCACCATAAGTGGTGCCCTAGAACTCTAGTTTCGGTGATCACGAAGAAAGAAGAAAGGCTTTGGGTCGGGCCGGGTCAGCCCGGGCCCGACCCATCTTCACGGACCTTTGTCCGTTTCCTCAATTCAAGTACGCGGGCCCCACGTACAGTGGTCCAGCCAATAGGATCGTGCCATGTGGACATGTGGGGACCACCGCGCGTCTAATCCTGCAGAAATAATAATAATTATAATAAAAGTATATATATATTTATAATATATAAATCTGTTATATATATAAATATACGTAAATAATAAAATAAAATATTAGATTATATAAATAATATAATTAAATAAACAGAATAAATAATTATAATAATATATAGATAATTATAAAATATAAAGATATTAATTAACCTAATAAAATAGACAAGTATAAATACTTATAAATATAAATTTATAATTAGTATTAGATTAATAATAACATCTTAAATATTTAACAAAAAAAAAAAATAATCAGAAAATATAAATATTTAAAAGATTAATTAAAAATAGATAAAATAAAATAAATAAATAAATAGAAATAAATATTTTCTAAATTAATTAAATTCATAAAATCCTAAAACTTTAAGAATCCATAACTCCTAAATTATTTAACCAAATTATACAATTTAATATATCAAATTAACCAGAAAAATATAAGGAATATTATAGTGCCAACCAAATATCAGTAAAAATAACATTTCATATAGTGATATTTTGGAATATTAATTAGGAAGAATATTCAAATAACCCTAATTAACCTAATTTAACATAAAACTTCAAATAGCCATAAAATAGTCAATTTAGCTCTAAATTAGGTAATTCAAATATCCATTTAGATCAGAAGAATCTAAATTTTAGTAAACTGCAAAAATATTTAGGATCCAACGGTTAGATCTACTAATTAAGCCTAAAAACTCTAAAACTTGATTAGTAAATAGTAGCAATTATAATAATCCAAATTAAGTAATTTTAGTTTTAAATAACTTATAAAGTAAATTAGAACTTAAATATATAATTAGTTTAATAAATTTGTGACTAAAATCACTAACCACTCTCTAATTATAATAAACCCTAATTATTAAACCCTCCAAATTAGAATAGCTATAACTTAACCAATTCATATCAGAATTTGATAATTTTGGACTCTATAGAAACCTTAGGATATAATCTTTAATAAACTAGCACAAATTTTATATTTTAATAAGGGTAACATTTCTAAAATGCCCTTATAAGGTCAAATTCCCAATTTGACCTTATAAGGCATAAATAATTATATAAACTTAATAAAAATAAATTCAAATAAATTAAAATAGTTATAATACTACAAATCATAATGAAAATATTAAATTAATAAATTTCATTATTTTGGCAGATCAAAGAAATTAAATTTGGTTGATTTTTTATCAAAACAAGTCAGGTACGCAAATCTACTTATAAGTTTCATTTCAGTATTCTTATATTTGAGCCATTTTTTCATTTGAATATTATTTACACTGCTTACCGCTTTATAATTTGCAAAAAGAATGATATCGAATAGTATGTAACAAAAAGATGAAATAATGAATATATTATTGTGGTGTTTGTCTTTGGAGGATGGAATGCAACACTGAGAATCTGTACAGATTGGGCCAGCTAGCAGCCCCTGAGAGTTATATGGAGGGATTTAGCCTCTTGTAGGAAGTAGGCAAATCCAGAGGAAAGACACACCAAAAAAATTATTATTTGAGTAAGCTACCGACGGATGGCGAGATAAGCTTCCTACAGATTATGCCTATGGGTTTACCCATTTGGGCTTAGGAGTCTCCGGACTCAATTTATTGTTACAAATGCTTTTGATAAAATTTATTTTATATATGTTGATTTTTACAACTATTTTGCAGGGCAGAAATTGCATTTGGAAATTGCTTACTTTACTTGCAGTCATTTTCATATATGATTCATACCTATTATAGGATGCTAGATTTATTCTTATAAGAACGATTTGCGTACTCCTACCTGACTGGTAATCTGAATTTTTTTCAGGTTTTTAATAATTAGAGAACTTAGAAGATCTGCCAAATTAAAAGAAGAAGAATAAAGAAAGCAGAAGAATGTAGATATTTCTTATATTTTTAAACTGATGTAACTTTTTATTTATGTTTTGGCTCTATGTATAAAAGGACTGTGAATTTCATTATTTTATTTTATTATATCCTTTTTGAATTATAAAAATATTTATATTTCCAATTGAGATGAATTATTCTTTAAAGACTCTCGAACTTCGATCCCCGGTCGCCACACCCCTACTCATAATTGGGCCTCAATCTTCTAATTTTCTATCCAGGTTTAGCTTCAAAAATTACTGGGCAAATGGATCTGATTTTAACACTTTGGTTCATATTACTTGGATTGAAAAGTATGGTGGTGACCCTCTTTTTGAGCTACATCAAAAACTCGTTCAAATGAAGAAGATTTTGAAACTGAAAAATCAGCTGTACTTGGATAATCCTTCAGAAATTAAAAGTCTGTGCATAGCTCAATTGGAGGCCTTCAATATGTCCAATATCCAAAACTTTATGGATATTCAACACTCTCATTATCTCTCTTTACAGCAGTCCCTCAAAGAAGCTATCCAAAATGATCTTTCCTGGGCAAAACAATGTTCCAAGGCCCACTGGCTATCGCCTGGTGAAGATAATTTGAAATTCTTCTATAACCAAATGGCTATTAGAAAAAATCAATCTAGTTCCTGCTCTCTCCTGTTAAGAGATCAAGTCATTTCCTATTTTAAAAATCTGCTCAATGATAAGAAGGGTCATGGTAATATCACTTCTTCTCCTTATGCAATGGTTGATTCTTCTCTTCACAATGTCATTTGCAGGCCTTTTACCATTGAAGACATCAAATATGTTATTTTCTCTATTAAAGATAATGCGAGCCTGGCCCTGACGGTTTCACTTCTTTATTTTTCAAAAAAGCATGGAGCAATATTAATATTTTTATATCCCAAGCAATCGGCTACTTTTTTCATAAGAGTATTATGTCGAGATGTCTTAATCACACGCTCATCTCCCTTATCCCAAAAGGAAAAGGGAATGCTTCCACTAAAAACTTCAGGCCTATCTCTCTCTGCAATACCATTTATAAACCTATTTCTAAGCTTCTTGCAGAACATGTATCTTCTCTACTCTCGGATCTAATTCATCCAGCCCAGGCCGCCTTCGTCAAACAGAGGCAGCTATCGCATCATGTCATTCTTGCAAATGAGATTATCATAACCTTTAGTTGGCCCTCTACAAAATTTTTCTGTGCCAAGATTGATTTAAGGAAAGCGTTTGATAGTATCAACCAAAACTTTATTATTAATGCTCTCATCAATATCAACCTCCCGAGACAACTTATTGGTTGGATTACTGCGTGTATATCCAATATTTATTTTTCAATTAATATTCAAGGTGCTTCCCATGGCTATTTCGGCTCCTCTTCGGGGCTTAGACAGGGCTGCTCTTTATCTCCACTTTTATTCATTATAGCTATGAACTTCCTCTCGATCTCTATTGACGAAGCAGTGCAAGGTAAGTTCATACAACCTCTTACTCATGGGAATTTCAGATGCTCCCACCTCCTCTTTGCTGACGACATTTTAATATTTGGAAAAGCATTTAACGAAAACATGTATGGGTTTAAAAGATGCCTTGACGAGTTTTTTAAGGCATCAGGCCTCAGCATTAACGAGGATAAGTCTCATATTTTCTACTCTAAGTTGGTCCAAAATGTTATTGAGCTATCTGCAATTTGGAACTTTCCAATTGCCCAGTTTCCTATAAAGTATTTGGGACTCCCGGTTCTTCCTCATCGTCCAAAAATGGCTCGTTTTTCTCCTCTTATGTCCAAACACCATCATTGAATATCTGGTTGGGCGCAAAAATGCCTCTCTTCTGCTGGACGTTTACAGCTATTAAAATTCTCGGTCTGGCCGCTCCTTTTACACTGGTTTAAATCTACCATTATCCCCATAAGCATCATTAATATTATCAAAAAGTTATGTGTTAAATTTCTGGATCATGGTTCTTTGGAACACAAACTACATACCATTGCTTGGCTTAAGATTGCTTCCCCCTCGGCAAAAGGAGGGATTGATATTATATGTCCCTCAAAGCTCATTTTAAGTTGCAAAATCTCTCTTTGTTGGTATGTTTTATGCAACACCTCTCTTCTAACTAACTGGTGGAAAAGCAACCGGCTAAAGATAACTGAATGTTCGGCTCAAGCAAATAAGGCAGCTTCCCCTTTATGGTAGAGTTTAATTCTTGCTGAAATTTTAAATCCGCACATCACCTATGACTCAAAAAAAATGCATATTTATTTCAAAACAAAGTGGCTCTCACTTTTAAAGATGCACATAACATCCAAATTTTGTCTTGGCCTGATGTGCTGTGGGCTTCCAACTTATGGATAAAAGATATCAATCTAAAGCTAAAATGCTCTATTTGGAAAGCTTTAAATTGTGGCTTGAAAACTGCGGATATTTTGAAGAGAAGAGGCATTCAATGCCTTTCTTCGTGCCAATTTTGCATTGCTAATGATGAAACTCACACACATTTGTTCTTTCAATGTGATTACGCTTTTTATATTCTAAACAAGATTTTGCCGAGGGATCAAAGATATCTTTTCCCCCCTTCAATTATCCAAATTATTTACGATACTTCTAGCCTTAGTGTATGCAAAAAACAGGGCCTTATTACGGCTCTTGGCTTGTTCATAGAAGGAATTTGGAAAGAAAGGAATGTCAGAATCTTCAATAACTCATTGGCTAATATAAACTTCATTATTAGCAGTATTAAATCTAGTCTTATGAGTATCATTAGCAAGTGGAAGCATTTTAATAAGTTTGAATTTCTTCAATGTTGGAAGGTTGAATTACATTCCAGGCACTAAATCTATTGGATCTTTTTTCTGGGTTTGATATGTTAAATCATGTTTTTATCTTTTGCATTTGTTGTTCTTGACATGGATCCTCAATGACTCTGCTGGCCTGGGGCACTTCTTATTTGCCTGATATTGTCTTCATGTGCTGTTTGGTTTGAGTTTTAGTGGCTAGTTACTTCTATTAGAGCTGATTCTAGATTGGAATGTGTTGTCTTCTCTGTTGGAACATGGAGGTTCTTCTTATTTTATTCTCTACTATCAAATCGATGGTCTTTAAATAGTTTTCGGATAATTTTTTCGAACCTAGGCTGAAGGTGATGTTTTTTGGCATTTATTCCTGTGCTGCCTTAATTTTATGCCAAAATTGCTGGGCCTTGTGATGGCTGTTGCTTTGGTTTCTTGATTCGGATTTCTTTGGTATTCATTTGGTACTAGCTGGGTGCTTATGGAACAGTTCTCTTTCATTCTTATTTGTGCTGATTAATATTATTGATCTCCTTGGGACGCTAATCTGCCTTCACCGCTGTTTTTCCTTGTTGTTTCCTCGAGAGATTATTTTTTCGGTTTTTTTCTGTTGATCGTTTGGGACTGGCTTGGGACATTGAAGGATTATGATGTAATTCAAGACCCTATTTGCTTGTTCGCGACATTCTCTAGCCTCTTTGATACTACACTGATACTATATTGATCTTTAGTCTATTGTCCGGCAGATCTTTGGTTTTACGTCAGCCTCGAAGTGGAGGATCTGAATCCTTAGTCCGTTTATTTTTTTTTTCTAATATTATTTATTATTGATTATGTATTAATCAATTCCCTCCATCCTACGTTTCTCTGCTACTGTTTTTTTTTTCCTTATGCTAGTCCTGTAAATGGGGGAATATTGTATGTTTGCATTTTTATCTTTGCATTTGCACGTGTTCTGTACATGCGAGCCACGTGGGGGCAGTTGAATTATATTTTGATAGCCAAACATTTTCCTAAAAAACAAAAAAAAAAAATCTTTCCACATCTTCAAATATAATGTTCTTATATATTGTGAAATAATATAAATATTATATATTTTTTATTTTTAGTAGTATTAAACCTTGGACTTTGGTATACTTACATCACTATATACATATTAAAATGAGGATGATGTGACAATCCTGTGTGTAAATATATGATTGGTGCAATTCACTTTTTGTTTGGAATAATGTATAAAAAAAAAATAAAAAAATAGGAAATTTTTTTTTTGATTGGTGGTGGATATAATTGTGTATATGATAGTGTAAGGGTATATTTTTCTTAAGCCTTTTCGCCTAACTTTAAGATGAATAGTTATTTTAACAATAAAATACAAATTAAAATTGAGTTACAAAATGAATATCTAAAATTAACTCATTTAATAGAATTTTCATATAATTTCGTTAGTGTTTATTTTTTTATATTAAAATAATACAAATATTATTTTTAAAATTTGTATTGAAATGATGTTTAAATTTTATTGAATAAGTTTTAATGAATGTCATGTCACTAATCTAAATAACATTTCTATAAGAAATTATAATAGAGATTATTTTATAATTATTAATATATATATATATATAATAATAAGATTGTTTTATAATTATTAATTATTAAAAAAATTATTTAATATTTTATTTATTTTGCTATTAATATAATATTTACTAATTATTAAAGTTTTTTTAAGAGCAAATAACATTACAGGCTTGAAAAGTAGAGTAAAAATTAGATAAAAATTAAATTTATGTGAATTAGATTTTTATGGGTTTTTTAGTGATAAATATTGAAATTTTTATTTAATTGTAATAATACATAAGGAGCCACGAAGATGTTGAGATGCATTGACAATGAAACTCTACCTTGTGAATAATATAAAATATTTAGAATATTTAATTGAAGTGGATTAGCTCAAGCTTACCTTTATCTACAGCTCAGCCCGATGAATTTAATTTCATGTTGAGGAGGTGAATTTGAAAGATCTTCAAGAAAAACTTGAAAACTCATAAATTATTGAGCTATATTTTTATTTATTAGATTCATATATCATGATCATAATAACAAACATTAGGTTTCCTTCCTTTATGTACTTCTTTATGTCATATAATATAGATTTGATCCCCTGAAGCCCAATTTGAACTCTCTTCTTATGATGATTCTGTTGTCGGGTTGGTCCAACACTAATCCATTGCCGGGTGAATGGTCACCAGTGAGCCAATGACCCATCAAGGCGAAGCATAATAGTGCAATAGGTGAAAGGAAAATAATAATAAGCAGAAGAATATACATACAGAAGAAAAATAATAGAAAATGCATTTCAATTGTACATCTCCCCGCGCATGAAAGATAAGAGGACATCCATTTTCCAGTTTATGCATAAGACGAATCATCCAATCCCAATAATGAAAAATGGGAATAGAATATAGGCACTTACCATTTATCTAACAGCACTTATTTCCACGCACGAAGATAAGGGTCGTACCCTTTATATAGTTACATAGAGGCTAGTGGACTAATTCCATTGGCGCATCAAGATGATGGTTATATGTGTATAAATCTTTCTTATGGTAACATCATATTATCCAACAAATCCTTAAGGATTTTCAGGATCCATACTAAATCCTAATATAGTTAAACAGACAACTTCACAAATATGTAAAATTGATAGAACTATTAGTATTATCCACTATTTATGGAACTAGAAGTTACTATTACCTTTTGGTTTATTCCCTAAATTCCACTAATCCTAAATTATCAAGCTCTACTTCTAAATTCTTGACTAGATCATATACTTAGATTCAACTTGTTTGAACCTTAAATATTTATTTGATCAAACATCTACAATACTACTTAAACCTACATTTAATAGTTGCATACCATCAAATTAGTATATTTTATTCACCTTACCACTTTTTATAGAGTGGAGAGTCCAATCCCACACATAGAGTTAATTACCAATATTTTGGTTAAAATATTATTATATAAACACTCAAAATATGCAATTACAATTTGGGCGTCAAAACTACCCAATTTTATCACCTATTTGTTTCTCATTATTCAAGGAGTACATTAACACCTTAAAATATGATTTTCTGAATTTTGTATTGACATACTAAATTATGTAGTCGGTGCTTGCATGCAAATGTACATAGTCTGAAATAATATAGGATAATGAGGTCCTGAGATTTATCATCCTTTGGAATAGTGTGTGTTGTTACTAAAGTGTACTATTTTCAACAATGTTTAAGCTATCAACAATTGAGGGTTTTTATCCAAATAATTAAGCTAGACTAGATTAAAGTGGTTTCTTTTTTCAATTTGAGGTAAATTAGAGAGATAATAAACGTGTGCACAAACATTTCTTTCTTAATATCATGACATGTTTTTGTTATTTTTAAATAATTTTAAATCAAGAGGTCTAGTGTGGCACCCCGCCGCTTAACCAAGTAGGATTAAGAGGTGGACGTCACTTGGCAAAACTTATTACTAGATTAGGTTCTAGTCCCCAATCCACTAATAAGTGAAGAATGTGCACTTATGAAGCAGCAAAATTATTCACTAAATACATACATATCAATCAGAGTGCGGAAGAAAGAAAAGAACGAGTTTACATCCATTACACTATAATGCAGAAAATAGGAAATATGCAGTTCAGAATAAAGTATTCAGTGAAAAAGAAAATACACAGAGTACTTGTATTATTACAACATTTAATAAATTTAAACTGAAAAGAGAATAAACACTTAGCCTCACAAACAATTAATAAAGAAAATGAAAATCTTCAGCAATAGAATGCTCCTCCTCCTAATCTAGCTCCACTCCTAGTTCAGCTACCTCAAATAACTCATAATCTACCATTGTCGATTTCACAATGATAGGGCCCCTGCCAAAAAGAAAAGAAAATCTGATTAGACAAATTATCTAAGTATATTTTAGGCTATGAATTTTATGTATTAATTGATATCATGAATACCCTAAGCATTCTGGGAGCAATAAAGTAACTAAAGAAAGTGGTAAAAGCCATAATCATCCAATTACAACTTAAAGTAAAATGTGAGAAAAACACATACCTCAACCCTTAGCTACAGAAATGTTAAATAATGAATATGTAAAAGAAACTACTAAGCATAAGAAACATTCTAAATAAATATGATCAATTTTACATATGTTGCTTTTATAAATAAAATAAATATAACAAAATTGAAATATATGACTAGCATTATAACATGCTTTATTATGAAATAAATTATCGCTGAGCATATAAATAAGTACTGAAAATACTGTAATTTCAGAAATGCTGCATAAATACTAAAAAATATAAACTTGAAAATGCCATCACATATGAATATATGCCTACTTAGAACTTCCATAACAAATAATACTGCTTAAAATCTTTTGAAGAATATAGAAGAAATTTCTCAGATCAACAAGTCTACTGAAAATATGCCATGTAGGAGAAATTTCCTAGATCAATATGTCCATTGAAAATATACTATCTAGGAGAAATTTCCCAAGTCTTCATCATGTACAACAACACTGTAGGGAAGACTAAGTAGGACACATTCCAATTAAAATGTTATGCAATTACTTTCATTTATTTAATCTAATTAATTATGAATATGTCTCATGTAAGTTTCCAAATTAACATAAGGTATCCATCAAATATCTTATGTTCATCTATTATGCCACAATGCAAATAAGGGTTCAAAATCAAGGAAATAAAGCATCAAAATAAGGTGATAAATAGCACTACACAAAATTTGTGATATATCTTATTTTCTAATTTAATTCGTTTTAACTAATCTAAGGTTATACAAGCTCAAGATCTTCAATATCATACTATCCAGTATTGTAACAACCTTAGGTTATTACTCAGCCTAATCTTAGCATATTTGCATCCTAGTTATCATTCAATTTAGTACATCTAGTCATTATAACCAATCCCCAAAAATTTGGAGCGATTCGGAGCTCAATCAAATATTTAGAATATTTTAATAATATTTAAATAATTGAAAATTGAGATATTTAATTTGACCTTAAAATCAAAATCTAACATTGCCATTGCAATCGTCACACCCAAATTAACTAAAGGTGATGTTTTGGATATATTTGGAAGTCGTTGGATTTTCACAAATATTTTAATGTAATTAGATACCCTAAAAATTAAGAATAATTAAATAATCATCAGAATTAAAATCTGACTTCGCCATTGAATTTCCCACCCTTAAAATAGCTAGAGGAGAATTTTTGGGATTTTTCGAAGCGTGTTTATCAAATATGAATTTTTAATAAATTAAAATTTTGAAATAAATAATTATTTATTTATTTAAATCCATTTTTTATTTTCCATTCTCCATTTCCTTTCCCTAATTTGATGCCTCATACTTGCGATCGGCACCCCCATACCCTGCGCACGCTAAGAGCCCTCCCATCTCCCATCTTCTCCTCCATGCTGATGGGAGAGCTCAAGGGAGAGCCATGCTCACCTCTCTTACCATAAAATGGAGCCCAGCCATTTCTCCTTCCTTGTTGTCTAGCTGAAACTCCTCCTTCCTCCTTTCTTGATGTGCTTGCTGCTGAAGAAGCTTCTCCTCTCCAAGTTCCTGAAGAAAAGTAGAGTTCTTTTCTTTCATCCAAGGCCAAGGTATCCATTTGCTTTACATCCTTAGCTACTTTCTCCCTAATTTATCAAAATATTGTGGATGATACTTTCATTAATTCTTGCATAATATTTAGGAATAATCATGGAGCCTCAATCGGACTCAAATGAGTTCGATTGAAGCTCATTCCTCCATTGAAAATGCTTGTAATAAATTGAATAGTTCTGTATACCCATAGCTAGAGCTTTATTTTCTGATCGTTAAAATAATCTGTTCATACTGATTTTGGTATCAATAGTAAGGTCTCTGAAAGACCTTTCCATCGGTATATGGCACCACATGTGAGGTGCCCAAAATTAGGAGTATTTGAGTGTGAAATGAGACTCGTCACAGTTTTCGCACATGCGAAATCACCGTCGGGCACTGCAGCGTGTCGTAGCGCCCGAGTCTCGAGTTGAATCCGTAGTAGCGCACCACGGCGCACCACAATGCGCCACCGCGGCATATAAATTTGATAAAATTAAATTATATACACCGCAGCACTGAAATTAGCCGCCGCCGCAGCGCCTAACTCTCGGCCAGGGAGCCCTACAACGCGCCGTAGCATCCTGCTCTCGGGAACTCTGGCGACGTAGCGCGCCATAGCTCCTGAAAGCACTGCAGTGCGCCACAGCATTGAAATCCACCCAACTTAATAACAAAACACACTGTTCCTTGAGGATGATAAATCTCAAAACTCACCTTCCACTTATTACTTCATACCACGTGCACTTGCGTGCAAGTGCAGACATGTATTTTACGTCTGTCATTGCATATTTTCTATTTTTGCATTATGGTTTCAATGGATGTAAGCTTATTATTTCTTTCTTCCACACTCTGATAATTATGTATGTTATCTTGTGAATGGTTCCACTGTTACATAGTGCACATCCTTCTCTTAGTAGTAGATTGGGGATTGTAACCTAATATAATGATAAGTGAGAGATTTTCCAAGTGACAACCACCCCAATCTAATTTATCAGGGCTTGGGTCGCCACAAAACTTTAGGATTTGCTCCTAATAACTAATTATGACTAATGAAATGAAGATTATGACTTGGTTTAGTCCTGATATACCAGATTAACAACATTGGGTTGTTATGATTTTTGTCTCCTCTATATTTAGAATGGATCACTTAACTCCTCAATTCATTCAGTTCCCCTCCATCTCCTCCCTCTCATTTTTTGTCAATTTCGTCATGCTAACTTTCCCTATTTTCAGTCCCCTATATAAACTAGTGCATTTAAAGCTTCCAAACTTAACACCCCAAGTCTCCAACATCATTTGCAACTTTAATGAAGGAGCCCACCTTTGTAATAACTTTCTTTGACCATAGGAAGCCAACTTTGGGAAGATCCCCTTTTGGACACTTGGAAAGTTCAAGCAACATAAATTTTAATACAATAATCCCAATCATATTTTCTTGTTATTGTTGGAACTCTCATAAACTCTTCAGAAACTGTAAAATACCAAAATCTCATTCTAATTGTTTATTAATATTTAAATAATTTTGATCTCAGATTGAAAATCTGACTTCGCCATTGCGTTCACCACCCCCAAATTAGCTAGGGGTGAAGTTTTGAACACATTTGGAAGTTATTAAATTTTTGACGAATATTTTAATATTCTTTAAATACCCGAAAATTCGAGTAATTAAATACTCGTCAGATCAAAAATTCAAGTCCACCATTGCATTCAGAAGCCCTCAATTAGTTATGATTGATATTTTTAAAAAAAATTTGGAATATAATTATTAAGTTAAGTTTAATTAATTAAATTGATTTATATTAAATTAAATAATTATATAATTAATTATAATAAACGGCGCCGTTTGTAGTGTTAACGCAGTTTCCTTTTTAAACCGTTCGAATCAACGGAGATTTTGATCCGTCCGATCGAGCGATCGGATGGATCTGAGGTTATCTTCCTCGGCCCTCACGGAACACGCGACGCGTGTAAACCCTATGTGTCGCGCGACGCACTGAGCCGCAACCACGCGTCCATCCGCCGCTTTAGGACTAGTTTAAGGACTTCCATCTTCTTCTAAGCCTCATTCATTGAGTAATCGATCAAACAAAGATCCCGATCAATATTTTGCTGCTTTCTTCCAACCGATTTAGGTCAAGCATATCTGCATAGAGGTATCTCTTCCTCTTTTCATTAATTTCCTTCAAGTTCTTAAGTTATTAGGTGCGATCGATCGAACCCTCGATCGATCGCACCGGCAAAACCCTAAAATCACGAAGAGATGCGTGTGGAAGGCGAAGAGTCGCCGATTCCTTTCGAACCAGACCAGGTTCGATCGGTCCAAATGCTCTCAAGAGCCGGTCCGGTTTAGGGAAGAGGATAGATCCTCTCTTCAAGATCCAACCGTTGATCTTAATTTAAATTTGACGGTAGATCTAAATATAAGAACTGATTAAATCTAAGACGTTGGATTAAATCCTAAAAATATTAAGACCGTCAATCTCAGCCACCTCATCAATCCGCGTCTATCCACATGTCAATCCTTGAACGCGTCGCGTGTCTTGTTTGGACACGTGTCAGCATTCCATCCCTCCGCGATTTCGGTGGGGCCCGCAGTCAAACAGTCATGATGACTGTCTCATATGAGACAGCAAGTGGGGCCCACGGTCATTCTCTCAGCCACTTTATGTTTGACACGTTGCCGTCTCTAGGTCCCACCTGCAGAAAAACAGAGTTATATATATATATATATATAAATATCTTATAAATATATAATTAGTAATAGATTAGTAATTATATAAGATAAATATAAACAGAAAATTTAAATAAATATGATAAAATAATATTTAATAAATATATTTAACAGAAAAATGAAAATATTTAATAATTAAATAAAACAAATTAAATAAAATAATATATTTAAATATAATAATTAAACAGATAATAAAATAAATACAATAATTAAATAGATAAACAGATATATTAATTAAGCATAACATTAATATAAAATATAATTAATATAACTAATATTTAATAAAATATTAATAAATAATAATCAGGAAAATATAATAAATAATAGATTGATAAGATAAATCAAATCAGATAATAAAAAAATAAAACATACTTTAAAAATAGCAGAAAATAAATATTTCTGAATTTATTAAAACAGATTAACTAAATTAAATATTAATAAATACATTTAATTAAATAAAATCCTAAAACTTTAAAAATTCATAACTCCTAAAATACTTAACCAAATTTTACAATTTAATATACCAAATTAATCAGGAAAATATAAAAAATATTATGATGCCAACCAAATTTTAGTAGGAGCAACATTTCATATAATGATATTTTAGGGCATTTGAATATTTACAAAATATCACAAAACTTCCAATATTCATAACTTTGCACATACTAATCCAAACCTATTGAATATGGGTCTTAAAATACTCAAAAAATCATAAAGAATATTTTAGAAGTATTAATTTTGCTATTTGAATTAAAATTTGACTAATCACAAATTAGGACATAACCCTAATTAAGCCTTTAACCCTAGAAACTTTAAATAGCCATAAGTTAGTCAATTTAGCTCCAAATTAAAAAATCTAAATATCCATTTAAATCAAATAATCCTGAATTTCAATAAACTGCAAAAATATTTAGGATCCAATGGTTAGATCTCTTAATTAACCCTAATTACTCTAAAACTTGATTAGTGAATATTAGCAAATATAAGTATCCAAATTAAGTGATTTTAGTTTTAAATGACTCATAAAGTAAATTAAAACCTAAATGTATAATTATTTTAATGATTTTGTGACTAAATTCACTAATCACTCACTAATCACATTTAACCTTAATTATTAACCCTAAAAATTAAATTAGCTATAACTTAGCCAATTCATATCAGAATTAAATAATTTCAGGCTCTATAAGAACTTTAGGACATAATCTTTAATAAACTAACATAAATTTTATATTTTATTAAGGGTAAAATTACTAAAATGCACTTATAAGGTCAAATTCCCAATTTGACCTTATAAGGCATAAATAATTATATAACTTAATAAAAATAATTCAAATAAATCAAAATAAACATAACACTACAAATCATGATAAAATATTAAATTAATAAATTTCATTATTTTAGCAGATCAAAGAAATTGAATTGATTGATTTTGAGTCAAAACAGTCAGGTACGCAAATTTACTTATAAGTTTTATTTCAGTATTCTTATTTGAACCATTTTTCCATTTGAGTATTATTTGCATTGCTTACCACATTTTAATCTGCAAAATATTTATATCAAATAGCATGTAACAAAAAGAATGAAACACAGTATATATATATTTTGTGGTGTTTGTCTTTAGAGGGTGGAATGCAAAACTAGAATCTGTACAGATTGGGCTAGTTAGCAAGCCCCTGGGAGTTATATGGAGGGATTTAGCCTCTTGTAGGAAGTAGGCAAATCCAGAGGAAACACACACCATCAGTTCCTATTTTGAGTAAGCTACCGATGGATGGTGAGATAAGCTTCCTACAAGTTATGTCTATGGGTTTACCCATTTGGGCTCAGGAGTCTACGGACTCGACTTATTGTTACAAATGCTTTTGATAAAATTTACAAATTTTATGCTTTTCATATATATTGATTTTCACAGCTAATTTGCAGGGCAGAATTGAATTTGAAAATTGCTTTACTTTATATGCAGTCTTTCAATCATTTTCATACTTGATTCATACCTATTATAGGATGCTAAATTTATTCTTATAAGAATAATTTGCATACTCCTACCTGACTGGTAAACTGAATTTTTCAGGTTTTGATAATTAAAAAGCTTAGAAGATCTGCCAAATTAAAAGAAGAAGAATAAAAGAAGCAGAAGAATGTAGATATTTCTTATTTCATATTTTGTAAAATTCAAACTGTTATAATTTTTCATATATGTTTTGGCTCTATGTATAAAAGGACTGTGGACTATTATTATTTTATTATGTCTTTTTTTTGTATATAAAAATGTTTATATTTTCAATTGAGATGAATTGTTCTTTAAAGACTCTCGAACTTTGATCCCCAGTTGCCATAGAAACTTTCTTTAAACTTCATCCTCCATAAATGCTTTCTTAAGAATCTAAAAGACAAAATTAGTGAGGATACCTCTTTAGACACATATGAGCTTAAGCTTGCTTCTTGATGATAATGGTGTCTTAAGCTAAGAAAAAAAGTAGCTTAATCTAACTCCTAAGGTCTCATTCACCACCTAGAACACTCATAGACTTTAGCTTCCCAATGTAACAACCTTAGTGTTGTTACCTATCAATTAGTAACCTAATTGACTCCAATATTTTTTTCCATTACTCTTATATTAGTGTTAAGAGCATCCACCTTGAATTTTGTGCGATTTGATGACTATTTGATAATTTTCAACATTTTTTGATTTCCTAATAATTTTGAGAATACCTAATTTAATTAGACTTCATAATTAAGAACGGAGTCCGTCATTAAACTCACCACCCCCAAATTAGCTAGGGGTGATATTTTGGAAGTGTTTGGGAGTCATCGAATTTTCGCCAATATTTTAATATTATTTAAATACCCAGAAAATTACGATAATTAAATTGACCTCCGATAGAAAATCTTATTACATAATTGAGTTCCTCACCCCTCAATTAAATAAGGGTGAAAATTTCAGATTTATTGGAGTGTGTTTGAGTATTTAATTTTGATCAAATAAATTGATTTAAATTAATATTAAAATAATGCATTGAATTTAATTAATAATTGATAGCAGGAGAAGTACTACAGGCTATATCTATACATTGGGTAGTGGAGCGGTGAGCTGGATCTTCGGGCTACGGAACATTGTATCGCTATCTACAATGGAAGTAGAGCGCGTTGCCATCACAGAGGCAAGCAATGAGATGATTTGGTTGAAAGGTTTCATGGCCGAATTGGGTAAGGAGCAGAGGGATGTGAAGCTCTATAGTGATAGTATGAGCGTCATTCACTTAGCTAAGAATGCCACTTTTCATGCCAGGACAAGGCACATTCAACTCCGTTATAATTTCATTCGAACAATGTTAGAAGAGGGATAACTTGCATTGGAGAATATTCATACTTCTAAGAATCCAGCCAATATGCTTACAAAAATAGTAACAGTGGAGAAACTGAAGTTATGTGCAGCTTTAGTTGGCCTCGGTATGTGAAGGGAGAGCGGTGGTGAGCCACACCATAATCCTTGTCAGACACAGAAGAAGACAGTAAAGGTTCAATGGAGGAAACTAAGGAAGGTTGCCTAGAAGTCTCCAAGTGGGAGATTGTTGTGTTGTGGAGACTTCACTATCCAAAAATAGCACAGGCGCTGCAGCGCACTACAGCGGAACTAAGTTCGAAGCTGAGGCGCCACGATGTGCCTCAACGGTCAGCAATCGAGAAGCAGGCGCTGCATCGCACTATAGCGGAATCAAATGCAAGCACTATAGCGTGTCGCAGTGCACTCTAATGCGCTATAGCAGATACAATTCTGAAAGTCGACCGCTACAGCACGCTGTAGTGGCTGACAGAGTTCTGCTTCATTTCAAGTCTCGATCTGAAGAAATCTAAGAAGTATTTTGGACTTTTTTGGTCCAAAATAGAGCTAGCTACTTAAGCTTAAGTAGTGGAGGAAAATTTAAGGCTTTGGCAATCAGTTTGGAGGCTTGGAGGTTGTGGAGGAGAAGAATCCTAAGTTAAACCCTAGGGAGCTGCTGAGTAAGAGAAGGCTTGTTGTTTGGAGAGGAAACTCCAGGAGGTAGTAGTTTCTTCTTTTATCCATTCTAAGAGTAGAGCTACAGGTGTGTATGTTGAGGTGATATAGCTCTTGTAACTCTGTAAACCTTAAAGTTTTTCATAGTGGATTTTCTCGTGAGTGTGGCTCCGTGGTTTTTCCCAATCTTCGAGTTTTCCAGTATATGCTTGTGTTTGAATGATTTGTATGTGCTGCGATTTTTTTGCTGTGATTTTGTGATTTCTAAGCTAGCTTGGTAACCGTCAATGCACCCCGATCTTCAAAGTCTTTGAACTTTAATTTGTTGTTGCCACTGCAAGTGTCATTCCGGTTTAGGTATCTTGTGTATCAATGGTATTTTTCACAACACAAACAACAGAATCATATAAGAATTATGGTAAGACTAATCATGTTTGAGAGACTTGCCAAAATGAGCCCCAACATCCACAAGGTAAACCAGTTAATGAAGTGAATCGAAGCTACTAGATTGCAGCTCAAATTGGCTTGGCCAATAACTAAATATCTTGATTAAAATCAGATAACCATGTCATCAGCCATAAGCAAACCCTAAACATATATCAAGGGTTGACAAATAGTCACACCATAAGCACATACATGTAGTCAATTAGGCCAACAGGCCAAGCACTTGTATGCCAGAGATTGTAAGTGACTTTATGGATGGAATTTAATCAAGGCAGGTCAAACAAATTTTCACTAAAAGTTGAAAAATCAAAATGTTTGGCCAACTCCTTAATCTCTTCTTCAAAAAATTAAGTTGTGAGTTTCTCAACAAGTGCAGACGGTGCCACACAAATTAAAGGAATAGAATCATGTAAAAAATATGGAAGAGCCTCGAAAACAAATTAAAAGAATGAAAAACAAATTTTGTTTGAGAAAAACAAAATCTCCAGTCGGGCATATCAATCGGAACAAGTGAATACACTCCATCAATCAAATTAAGTGAATACACCCCCCAATCAATCTTGTGGACATAATGGATGGTCTCCAACTGAAAAGAGGAACTAGTGGTTGGCTCGCAGCAAACCCTCACTCCATCGATGGACATCTTCGGCTGCTCTTAGCAATACCAATCGCAAAGGGGACGTGAGAGGCTCAAAGGCAGAGAAGGGGCTTCGTCGCAACGAAGGGACATCGAGCTACGTTGTCGCTTCATCGCAACAAAGAAGGTTAGGGGTGGAATCAGCTCTTTTGCGAAGGGATTAGAGCTGCTTGTCTTTTTATTTGTGACGTGGATTAAAATCCACGTCTTCTTCGGCTGTGGCGTGTTCTTTATTTTAAAAATTGAACTCTTGTTTATTTTGGACAATGATGGATTATGATGCTTTCCAATACCTCATTTGTTCGCTGACAACTTCCGCTTACTTTCATGGATACTACACCGATATTACACTGATCTTTTGGACTGTTGCCCGACAGATCTTTGATCTTACGTCGGCCTCACAGTGAAGGAGCTGAATCCTATATCTTTTCATTTTTACTTTATTTTTCTTTTATCTAATTTTAAATTTTAACTATTTTTATTTATTTTGTATTTCCCCCTTCTCACTTCTATATTCTCTTAGTGTTTTGTTTTCTTTCTTCTTTTATAGCCAGTTTTGGCTGAACTCGTATTTAACTTCTTCCATAGTAATATATGGGCTATGCCCTCAAAATTTCAAAAAAAAAACTTTGAACTCCTAATGATAATGATAAGGGGTAGAGCCGAACATGACGGCCGCCTGTCCGCCCTATGACCTGCATCCTCCGCTGTCTATCTTCCACCTCTTCTTCAGCAGCTACCGCTGCCTCTTCTTCCTCTCTACCCGTTGCTTCTCTTCTCTCCTGTTGCCGCAGCCTTCGATCCCTCGAGCAAATTCACTCTCTCATCATTCGCAAGGGCCTTGAGCAGCACCAAGTCCTTGTTGGCCGCTTCCTCGTCCTCTGCAGTTCCCACTCTTCCCTGCGTTACGCATCCCAAGTATTTTTTCGCGTCTCTTCCCCTAGCATCATTCTATGGAACACCCTCCTCAATGCCTCCTCCAACCTCTCTTTCCCCTCTCACGCTCTCTCCCTCTTTAATCTCATGCGCCAATCCCAACACCCCGATCACTTCTCCTTTCCCTGCCTCCTAAAATCCTGCTCTTCGATTCCCTCCCGTTTGCTCTGCGCCTCTCTCCACTCAGCTGCTATTTCTCTCGGCCTCCAGGACGACCTCTTTATCCGCACCTCCCTTATTGATTTCTATGGAAAATGCAATCAGGTTGATGCATCGCGGAATCTATTCGATACGATGCTGTGCAGGAATGAGGTGTCTGGGACCGCCATGATTGCTGTCTATTTCATTTCCGGCAATATTTCAGCAGCCCGACATTTGTTTGATGAAATGCCTGTTAGGAATATTGTTACGTGGAATGTCATGATTGACGGGTACATGAAGGCTGGAGATTTGGTTAGTGCACGAAAGTTATTTGATGAAATGCCCATGAGGAATGAGATTTCCTTTACCTCAATGATTGATGGGTATGCAAAAGCTGGAGACATGGCTTCTGCGAGGTATATGTTTGATTGTTTGAGAAACAAAGATGTCTTCTCTTGGTCAGTGATGATCTCTGGGTATGCGCAGAATTGCCAGCCTAATGAGGCCTTTAAGCTTTTCCTAGAGATGTGTAACAGGAATATGGAACCTGATCAAGTTGTTTTGGTCGGGTTGATGACGGCTTGTGCACAGTTGGGTAGAATGAGCATTGCTAAGTGGGTTGATCAATATGTTGAAAAAATATCACCGGATCTCGCTAAACCTCGCGTGTTGGCTGCATTGATAGATATGAATGCAAAATGTGGGAATATGGAAAGAGCTGCCCTTTTGTTTGATTCAATGCAAGCCAAGGACTTGATTTCCTACTGTTCATTGATGCAAGGATATTCAATGCATGGGTCTGGTGCCCATGCAGCTGAGCTGTTTGATCAAATGCTTGAACAGGGGATTATCCCGGATGATGTCGCCTTCACAGTGATACTCACGGCATGTGGCCAAGCTGGCCTTATTGAAGAGGGCAGCAGGTATTTTAAGCTCATGAAGGATGTGTATGGTATTGCTCCTTCTCTTGATCACTATGCATGTATGGTAGATCTTCTTGGAAGAGCGGGTTTGTTAAAGGAGGCTTATGAATTTGTGAAATCTATGCCTGTGGAGCCTCACGCTGGTGTTTGGGGTGCGCTTCTGTTAGCATCCAGGATGCATTGCAATACAGAACTTGCTGAGTTGGCTTTATCAAGGCTTTGTATAGTTGAGCCTCAAAATGCTGGAAATTTTGTGTCTATGTCAAACATCTATGCTGCAGATAATAGGTGGGCTGATGTTTCACAAGTACGGGATATGATGAGATTGAGAGGGTTGAGAAAGATACCTGGTTGTACTTGGATTTACTCTTAGAGAATAATCTTTTTGGGTTTTGGTTGGTACTCTGAACTTGTGCATTCATGGATTCAGGTTAATGAATATATAATGCTTTCTAACTACAACAGGGGATTTTGGTTATTTCTAAAACATGCCTTGTGAATTGGTAATGAATATGAGCAGTTCATTAGCTTGAGATTTTCTGTAAGACAGGCTTTGCTTTACTGACTCCAGCGACTGCATCAGAGATGATACACTCAACCGTAAAAATTGAACTTTTTCTAATAAACAGTGACATCTTGTGTAATATTATTGGATAGATGATTTTCTAAAATTTCTGATGTTGTTGAAGTAATGAAGCTGCACTAATGTGTATAAAAATAGTTAAAGAATGTTGAATTATCATCACGGATTATTATATTAGAACTAATTGGGAATTGCAAATTAAATGTTGAATTATCATCCCTAAAACTTCTTGGATTGCATGTTAAAGAGGATTAAATCATTCATGATATTTGGCCTCAATTTTATATATGTTGTTCATGGATATGCTGTTGTAAGGTAATAACATCAACCTTTATATGCTTTAAGTGAGTTTATGTTGCACATCCTTTCTCTCAATAGAGACTTAACAATTTATTTTTTATTATACTCACATTTAACATACGAGATATGTGCTGCAATTCAGTCATTTTGAACAATGTTGTATCTTTGAATCATGAAATATCTTTGAAATCATGCTATTCAGTCATACGAGATATGTTAATTTCTATGCAAATTCTTCTTTCTCTCAAGGATCTCAGATACAATGTAAAGAACTTGAATTATGCAAAACAAAATTTGCACATATTTATGTAAATTTTTTGCATGGATCTTTTTTTCCTTAATAAAGGTTCATCTTTTCCATGAAATCAACTCCAGAAAAAATATTATTCCCATTGTGAGCTCAATCATTGTAATCAAAACAAGTTTATTTTTCCATTTTAATAAACTAGGCATATATGACTTTCTTAGTATGATTGCTTGTTTTTCATGCACATGCCTCCTATCTAGTAAAGCATGCCGTATTCGGCTTGTTTTTCATGCACAGACTTCCTAAATAGTGAAGCATATAGTGTTCGATGCATTCACATTTGTCCAATGTATTTCTTACACACAATCTGCATGCCCAAAAATAAAAAAAAAAAAGAAACAAAAGCAAAAAAAAAATTAACGAGCACACATGTTCAGCATGATTGTTCAAAATGTAAATTTTTTAAATTTAATATGTAATGTTTATAACTATAATTTACTTGCTTGAATTTCTATTTATAAATATATTCGTAGTGATATAATTGCATTTATGTATATTTCTTCCCCTCAATTTAGATATGATATTAGATATCTAAAACTTAATTAAAAAAATGAAAAGCTATTTATGGAGCATATTTTAATTGAAATTGATAATTATTATGCTATATTTTTTATCATTTAATATATATGAATATATAAGAGCCATGCCACTATATATAGAGAAGAGGTTTGTTATATGTGCCAACTATTGTTTATTTTCAAATAAAATTAAAATTTTATTGATTGATATTTGGAAGTGCAAATGAAAAGCTTCCATAAAAGACATTCGAAATAGCCAAAAAAGAGACAAGACAAGGAGCAGAATGAAAAAATCATGGTCTACCCAATAATATGTGTTATATCCATGGGTAGGACATTACACCATATTCTATTCTCATAACCTCCTAACTTTATTGGCACCAAACATCTCTATGTAATAGGAAGATAGGTATGGTTCACCCAACTCATGCTGAATGGACTCGGGTGTTCATGCTTTTGGCGGCCCTTATGCTTGCATCTATAGCATACAACATCCCTCATAGGTTTGCTCTTTTAAGTATCAGGTGTCCTAACTGGTTTACTATGAGATGGTTTGGATTTAGAAACACTCTAAGTACCACTAGTGGGGGATTTGTATTTAGTAGATGATGCCTTAGATTGAGCTTCAATAAACATAGTATCATGTACAACATTCTCTATGGTCTACAGATCATTCATCTCTACTTGTTGACGAATGTTCACATCAAACCTAACACGAATTTATTTTCTAGTTGCTAGTTTGAATCTTGACAGTTGTGTATGCAACTAGATCCTCAAATGTATTTAAATAGTCCATAACAGATATTAAGCTTTGTTTCAAAATGATAAATTTTGTATGCAATTGCTTATAGTGATAGCAGGGACAGTACTTGTCACGCAGAATCTCTTGCATTTCTATCTATATGGTTCTCCTACGATTACATCTCAACTATTTTTGAAGGTAATAATTCTAATTTTTGTGTTCCTAATATGTTTCATGCAAGCATAGGTAACTCGCTGGTGGTCATCAAGTTTGTGCCAATTAAAGAATTCCTTCAATTGGTCATCAAGTCTAAGAACTTATTGGGATCATGGGTGCCATCAAAAGTATGAACCTTTACTTTGATTTTACTCTAAAGATTCCTCTCTTTGTGTTCTCTCTTATGTGTGCCTACTCTTATAGGTGGATAGATTCTCATTCTATCAAAATGTCGATATCCCCTTTGTAGATACATATCATCTATATCATTTTCAAAATCATCTTCTCTAGGAATCCTACCTCTTTTATAATTTGGATCGTGTCTAATCTCATAAAGATGTTAATATTTATCTTCATGTGATATTTTATCTCATGTCCAAGTCTATCTTGATATGCAAGGGGATCAGGTTGTGGATTGTTCCTCAAATTCATTGCTTTTATAAAGTGGAGTTTGTTCATAGTTATAGAAGTTTCTAAACCCTCAACTCGTCGATTCATTTCATTCTTATTTATTTTTGGCTAGCCATGCTACCTTTAAATTTATTAAAAATTTTACAAAGGTGTAACAAGAAATTTATAAACCAATTTTTTTTGAGAAATAATGAAATAAAGCAAAAAATGACTGACACAAATTAAGTGATTAGCAATTATTTAAATTCAATTTAAATGTTACTCAAATACACTGAGTAAGATGTTTTAGTGGCACATAAACTCACTGGAGGCCACTCAGAAGCTTAAGTATATGTTGGGGTCAAATAAATAACATATGAAAGATGGAGCTCACTATAACTGAGCAAGAACACAAAATTTGTAATCGATATGTAAAAATTTAGAAGCCAATATTAACATTAAATTCTACACTCTCGAAAGTTTAAAATGCAAGAAATTGCAGGACTTACCTCACGTGAGGGTGAACAGATCACCATACACGTGTCAAGACTTCTGATTTTCTTCCTTCTTAATGCAGCACTAGGATCACTTCAAAGTTATTACTGGAGTGTACGTGTCGCTTTCAGCATTCCAACGATGCAACGACGTATGAATTGGAGTTCGGATGAAAGAGAATGGAGCGTCAGAGGTCGGCGACTACAGTGGTGGATGCTCGCGGGCGTTCGTGCATGCACTAAGAGGCACATGCGCGCATCCAGGCGGCAGGGATAGGGTTAGGCCGGTTCAGGTCGGACAAGTCAGACCAATTCTAATCCAGTCCATGGGCTGAGAACTGCGGAGCGGTTTTGACGGTGGTTTTCAGGGGCAGTTTTCGACAACGGCCAAAAAAGTAAAATATAAAAAAAAAATCAGGTATACCAGCTTTTCTTTCTGCACCAATGTGTGAAAACCTGCTCTGATACTAAAAATGGTGTTGCAAAGTTGAATTGAAATGGTTTTGAGTGTTCCAATGACAGTTCAACATTGGTAAAGCATTTGGTGGATCAAATGAAGTTAGAATTGGATCAAATTTTAAGAGAATGTTATAGTAAATGCTGCACATCTGTAAGATTTTATTATGCAAGATTTTGTGATTGTTTGAGAGGTTTATGAGCAATAAAGTGAAAGGGTGTCGTATTTGCGTAGGTTTGTTGGAGAGGTGTTTGATGGTTGAAATGAAATCTGGTTTTGATAAAATAAATTATTGATGGAAGGCAACTAAGAATACAATGGGAAAACAATGCAAAAAAAAAAGAGATAAATGTCAAGATTGCCTACACTTTGGCCATTTAGAATTATACACATACCGAAGATCGTAGATTATACACACCGACTGATTGTCTTGGTTATCTACACAAAAACTCAAGTGTAAGCAATTTGTTTTTGTGGAATCAAACGTCATTAACCTTTCAAAAGATGATACAACGCTTATAAATAGAAGTAGGTTCCCCAAAAGTTGTCCTTTCACATTCATCGATAGACATACATAAATATAACAAAATACAAAACGATATTAATGCACGTGTACTAATAACATATCGCACAAAAGTATTAGGCATCAAACAAGATACAATGTTGCCACATGTATAAAAAATAACCTGATCCAAAACATGACCTAAAACACAACACAGCTCCATAGAATGCAGCTCTTGCTTGGCCTTTAGTTAAATGTCGGGCAAAAGCTCAAGTCATGGGCCTCCTCATGTGTGCCCCCTCGCCTGCATCAATCATCTTAGCTTTCTTTTGTTGATAATATATTGTATGCGAGAATTTAATTGTTGATGTTTCTATATGCAGCGGCCTTCACTAAAAACTCCTATAATTTGTTTTCTCTGTCTTCCTTCGATTGGCTATTGCTTTGAATTGAATGCTGGGAGGATTGGTCGGCATTCCTGGAGTGATTGGAAGTGTTGCAGATTTCTTTTCTTATCTGAGTGTTCAGTTTTGCAAACTTCATATCTCAGAGGCGCAATTGGGTTGACTTGTTTTCTTATCATTATTTGCAACATCGTCTTGGAATTCGATAAGCAATTAGCTTTAGCCTCAGGTGATGTACTTGTAGTTTCAAATGGAGAATTCTTCTCTGCTGCTGCTGAGGGGATTAATGATGTTTTGTTTGCCCTTTCCAATCCCGTTGTTTGTTTAACATTCAGTATTAGCTGTCTGATTTTGTTCTGATTCAAACTAGTCATGTAAGATATATAAAGTCTTAGAAGGGCGACTGTTGGTCAGACTGAGTTTATTCTATGATTTTTGCTGCAGTCAGTAGATATACAAGCAAATTGAAAAAGCTGGGGGCATAAGCTTAGTATCATTTTATGAGAGAAAAAGAAGTTGTGCATAGCTTTCAAGCATGCTAAGCTGTAGATATATAATAAGGTATTAATGAACATGCAAAACTTATAAGGAGAATAAAAAATCTTTGTTTGGCTTTTGCTGTTCTCCTTCTACAAGATACATGAATTTGGTTTTGTTACTCGTCTTTATTTGCTGTCTCTTGAATTTTAACTAGTCAATATGCTTCACATTTGAAATGATGTTAGGTTATATGCTCAAAAGATTCCAAAATTAAATTAAATAAGCAAAGTACTTTTATTAAACAAAGAGGTTAGTTCATTTCTTAAGTTTATAGACCTACTCAATCGATAATAATGAACATTTTTTCTTGAAACATTTGAGAGCCGAAGCTCAATTCATTCCAAAAATGGAGCATTAATACATGATACAAGTTTTGAAAAACAAAGGATTAGCCTCATTGAGCCAAACAGGAATCATTGACAGAACAATATTTCTAATTAATAAATTTGAAGTCTCTAAATGGTTTTGAGAAAATTATCAAAATGGTCTTTTGGCTCTTGGAAAATACTTAAAATAATCTTTAAATTTTGTAAATAATCTTTTGCTTTGAGATTTGTTTAATATTTATTTTTGTCCCTCCTGTCAATTTACCGTCCCTTTCGTTAAATTTGAATTTTTCAGTTTGAATCGGCTTTCCAGCAATATTCAGCAGCCGATTCCAGCGAGAATCAGTCATTCGAAATGACTGCTGAATCCAACGGTTGATTCCAGCTACAAGAGGCTGATTCCGGTAGCTGGAATAGTTAAAATGGAATTGTGGCAAACTATGGGATAATCTAATGGAATTGGAAGAACTAATGGATGGTAGGTTGCAAATGTTGAGAGTAGCGGTTTCGTTGGGTGGTCCGAGGCTGAGTCAGAGGTAGGTTTTGAGGATAACGTAGACGACGACCTTGGAGGTTAAAGAGCTTGTATTGTCTGGAAATAGAAGATATATATATTTTACTGAAAAAATGTCAATGCCATCTTTAAATCTTTATGACTTTATGGAAATGAAAACCTTCCCTATACCTTGTCATATACTATAATTTTTGGCTCGAACATAATATGTGAATGTTTCAAAATAAATTTCTTGTAGTAATACTGTAAATAGAATGAATGATGGGTGTTACTATGGAGTGGCTTACATATAAGATCTTATTTTCATTTATTTATATTTGTGGTTGGCTGCCTAATTAACTTTGATCGCTTGGGCCTTTTCGCAATCATTCTTTGCTCTACGGAACCTACTACATATAGAATTATTTTTGTGGTTTATGTTAAAATGCTAGCAAATTTTTTTTTTAAGACTAGTGAGGGCATAGTCCGGATTTTATTGCTAATCAAAGTAATTACAGAGGTAAATGCAAAATGTAAGTAAATATCTATCATAGTTAAGCCGCATTTCAGCTCAGTCGTTCATATGCCACTCAGGACTGTAGATATAACGGTTGAAATTCATCATCGCCATTATTATAAAACTGCGACAACATTTGAAAAAGTTGAAATGGCAGACTTAAACAGTTATAACCAGAAAACCGACAGCATCCAGAAACAAAAAATTGAAAGCAATAGAAACTCCCAAAAATCAACAGCCGACAAATAGATTGGGTTTTAAGCCCATCAGCAGCAACATGAAAAAACTGACAGCATTACTTGCAACTTTCTGATTGTTTTATTCTTTGAAAATAATATTTAAGATAGTATCAACAACATTTATGAAGTGCTGCTATAATTTTCAACTGCCCATTTTTGCAATTCTTTCTCTTTGGGGCTGTTGGATTTTGTTGGTTTTGAACAGTTTCCGTCGTTAACTGCGAGTTATAAGGCAAATATGTAGCCGTTGAGATTTGAACTCTTGACATATCAAACGTTCAAATCTAAGAACTCAATCATTGAGCCATAATATGATTCACTTTTATATGGATATTGATGTAGCTTTTCTTAGAAAACTAATTATAATCAAATTATGAGGAGATGCTTCTGAGATAATGTAACTTGACTCCCTCTCTCTGCATTTGCTTTTTGGGGGTAAGGAGTATGAGATAACTCATTATGATAATCTTGGCTATTGATTATAAAGCCCCCTCAATTCTCAATTTTATAATTTTATATATTCTTTGGCCTTTCTTATATTTGCAGATTTCTAGTTCAAATTATATTTTTATTCAGAAGTTCTTAGTTATATTTACACTATCATATACATAAAATATATATATAACCTGATAATCTCATATATAAACATATAATTGATATATATATATATATATATATATATATATTTTGTTTGGGTTTATGTGTAAAAAAAAGAAAGAAAAAAAATCTATTGATATTATATATAATAGTATATGATAATATAAGTGTAATATTTTACTATTTAGAATCATAAGGTTTCATAGTCATTGTCTAAAGCTCCTCATCTTGGATGATCCCTTAAATTTTGATTTAACTTTTAATCTATAATCTTCTCGCTTTCAAATGTAATATATTATTCATAGGAAAAGCTACCCTTCTAGCATAACCCAACAAAGATTGGAAAATAATGCTCTCCGGACCCTGGATTCATCTCATTCGCGCGCAAAAAGTGCGCCGCAACCGCAACCGCCGCAAGCGCCGGGAAATAACACATTTTGAATCAGTGATTGGGCATTGTAACATATCCTATTATTAATATTGAATTTTATTTGTCTTTGTCTTTTCTATGTTGAATATAAACTTCTATAATCTTCAATGAATTGAGTTTTATGAAATCACAATAAAAAAAAAAAACTGAGTCTCCCATCATTAATTCTTTTGTCTAAGTCATAATGAGTCTTTTCAAACTCACCCTAAGAAAAGATCATGAAAGAAGGTCACATGCAAATTAATGGAGTTGCACTGCATATTAAATAAAATTATTTAAATAATTTCCTCGCGCTAATAATTAGAATTTATATTTAAATAATATGTGTTTTTAATATGTTTAATATAAAAAAACGAATTTAATGTTATTTTTTATAAGATAAAAAAATATTTTATATTTTTAGATATTATTTAATCAATTATTAAACCATATCCCCATATTAACTCTGCCTCGGGCTAGAGCTAATGTCGGAATTCCCCCAATGTCAAAACTACCTAATAAAACGATTCTATTTGATGTTTCCAATATTCAAATATATATATATTTTTTTGATATGTTGTTGGAGGGATTTGAACGAATATTTTAGAATAAAAAAATATTGAGTCTCAATTACTGAGCTAGAATATCATTTACTTCAAAATTTAAATATTAAAATTTAATTGTAATGTAATCATATTATTTTATTAATATTTAATAATTTTATAGAAAATTTTTTTATCTTAAAGTAATATGTGAGTGTGATATTTTGAGTAAATTGAAGGGGCAAATTTATCTCTCAAAAAATATGTTCAATTTTATTTATGGTAAGCGTCAACTTGAAAACAAAATCAATTTAGTTTGAAATCAAGAAATCGATTTCGTTCGAAATAGAGATATTGATTTCGAACGAAATCGATTACGTTCAAACGATGAAGACGTGGACGAATGGCCAAGCTGTGGACGAACGGCCGTCGTTCGAACGAAAGCTTCCGTACGAATGAACAAACACAAGCTTCCGTTCGAACGAATTTTGTTTGTATTGAGGATGTCAACGCTTTAACATACTTACATATTAGGGTAAATGTGATCAATTTCCTTCTTTGATCATTGAAACCATGAGTAATGTAGTAGGTTTCTTTATATTGGGTGCCAAGAAAAGAACTTTATATTGATTAAATGGTCAGTGGCTGCTTTTCTTAAATAATGTGGAGAGCTGAGCTTTGCAATTGTTAATGCTCTTACGAATGCTTGAAAGCTTTTGGAGATCCTGTTTCCAACACACTATACTCCACTATGGGTTGAGGGTAGAGGTTTTACCATTTGGATTCGAGTGACCCCATAAGCTAAAATGAAGATATGCAATAAACAACCCAGATATCTCAATATCATTCTAATGTTATTAACAATGCAAATCGATCGATACCATTTTATTATACTCAACGATGCATATTAAAACATGCCATCCAACGATAGATTGCGCCAAAGAAACGGGTGGTCCAGATAAAAGCCCGCAGTGATTTATGATGATGGAGAAATTACCAAATTTAAGTGGTAACATCATAAGTACCTTAACGATGACCAATGACTAACTGTCGCATCAAATAGAGAAAATCTTTTTCGCGGCATCAATTTAAATTCAACAATGCAAATTTAACAAAATAAATCATTGGTCATCATTAACTAATAAAAACTAAATCAGAAGCTCAATTTTAATAACAAAGATATTTTAAAATGAAGGTGTGCAATTACTTTAAGTGTCAACATCTATTTAAATACGACGATTTGGGAAGAAATCGTCGTTAACTATCAATTCAAAACATGTTAACTCGCAACATGGAACGACACTAATGAACAATGTTGTCCTTGCGTGAACGGTACCGAGAGCTCGCTCAAAATGGAAGCTGGTTCATCCTTTCCACTCAACGATTGGGCCTGATTTTGGTACTAATTTGTTTCTTTTTCTTAGCCCTATCATTATGCTAATTTAATTGAAATATGGCAGTTTATATGGGGCTAATTTTAGAGAGATCCAAATTTTAATTGTTAACCTCAATTAGCTTAAATGGCTACCACTTGATGCAATTTTCACTTTGATATAATCCTTGGGGTTATTCCCTTCACTAACAAAACATATATAGGCACAATTGAGGAGAGATTGCACCTCTTCATTTTAGCCTTCCAATCCTTATATGAAATGACCTCCTCCATTGAAGTCCCATCATATTCCTATCTTGATCACCCCACTTAATTAAGAATGGTCCTAATGATCTCTAGATGCCATTTAAGTCTTTGGGACAATCTATTTGAAGGAATCTTATGGTGTTTTGAATACATTCATAGATCACTCTCCTTCTCTCAAACTTTAAAAACTTAATTAAGGCTTATGAATGAGCTTGAGAAAATCATTTGATGTCCCAATAACTCAAGGAAAAAGATCAAAGCTGTAAAGCACATCATAATTAATATCCTATCTTAAGAAGCTTCACCATAGTGGTGATTTTTTTTTCCTTTGATTATGTTTATCCACTCATCATGTACTCTTAAGCTTTGAAATTTTTTCATACACACTCTCATGTATATTGGCAATAAATCAAATTTATACTTCACTGACCCATAATGTAATGACCATATTACTAGATTAGGTAGTCTAATCTAATATTATGTGTTATTATAGTATTTAATACTGGGTTAAAGAGTCTTAACCCACTATTAAGCACTATAGGGAGTCAAGAGTCTCTAAAATAGAAAATCAGATGCATAATACTATATAAATATGTACCATTCCAGTTATCCAAAAAATAAAAAAATATATATCACAGAATAATAAAGTAAAATATCAAGCGTTTAATTAGAGTTATACAAATATTTATGACATAGTGACATTCGTCCTCACTGGATAATAAAGTAAAAAGACAAAAAGGAAATGACATCAAGCTGCATCTACTGTACACGATCTACCTTAGGTTCAAGATCCACTCCAAACTCTAGATCTACTGTATTTTATATTTAATACGATATGGCACAATCAACAAAAGAAAAATTAAGTGATTAGACTTAAAATGTCTAAGTACATTTTAGTGCAACTAAATTATTTTAATTTAGTGGATATCACATTAGCCGTTTATAATTTTAAAAGCGGAGCACAATGCAGTAAAAAGAAAAAGTTAAGAAATAATTGTAAAATAATAAGTAAAAAGGGTAAATGCAATAAATGAGAAAAACTGATCACAACCTGTATTAAATATATAAATAAAAAAGGCATGTACAACTATATATACAAGTGTGCACCAAAATAGTAGAAATATGTACAATAGAATATATGCTAAATAAGTAGAGCAATGTAAAGAAATAAAAATAAAACATGAAATACACTGTAGAAATGTAAGTAAAATAACTATAAATACAAGTAAGATGTAATATGTAAAAGTAAGGATATCTCAATCTCAATGATAATAAACTATAAATACATACATAAAGATTGTAAAATGTAAATGTAATTTGTTTATCTTGATTTAAATATGTGTTTTTGTTATATGGGAAAAATTACATAACAAATGAGGAAGCATGGCTGCTTAATCAAAGTAAAGTAGGGTTTCCTAATAACACACACACTCCCCCTTTAGGATATATATGGTCTCCAGATCACTTCATAACCTGCACTGGCTTAATATTTCACCACATGAAACCCCTATGTAAGATAATATATATTTAATTTATGCACAATATCTTTAATGAATATTTTAATGCTTTAGTCTCAATATGTTGCAGCATTCAAGGATTTTCAAAGATAATTATAATCACGTGATATCCATTGTTATCTACATTAGTTATCTATCATATGATTTGAGCTAATCAAACTTCTCAATTGACTTAAACATTCATCAAATGCTTAAGTTAATTGATGCATAATATATATATATATATATAAATGAGGTTTGAAAATAATGAATTGATTAAGGCCTTATTTAGGTGACAAAATAATTTAAGATATAGTTATAATAATATAATTAAAGATCCTATCATAATGCTAGTGCTGCAATTGTCTAAGCTATCTAATTTTACTTATATTCTAAATGGAACATTCTAACTTACAAACCATGGGTTTTACTACTACACTTCTTAAGTTACTTGAGTCCTATGATATATGTTACTTAGTTTTAGCTAAAAAGTTCTGTAGCATTCGAGTTTAATGTCTCACTATACTTAACTTCTTTTCAACAGTTTAGGTTGACTTACTCCTAGATATATCATTCTTAAGTTAACACTAATCTACTTTAAGACTTAATGATTTGCATGGTTACTAGTCCAATATGGTAAGACTTAAGGGATGACATTACTTATCTCACATTAGTTTACTAATATAAACATTAGGTCTCTTTTCTTAATCCTAAGGTTCCAAGTCTTAGTATTACTATCACTAAACTCCTATCTTTAGCTTCATTAACTACTCCTTTAAGGTTCTAAATCTTGCTAATCACCTAAAATTAATCTAGCCTTAACTCATTTACTAAACATGCTGGATATTCCTAAGCCTCACACTTAGCATTATCTGGCACCCTACACAGCATTAAGTATGTCACACATAGCTACTTAGGTTATTACTAAGTTTTACATGAATCTAAATATTAATCACTCATTAATCCTCCTAAGATGGTTTCATCCTAAGACCTTATGATTCTTCTCCTAAACACATGTACTACACTAATGCTTACTCATTATTATCCTAAATAGTTCAATAAATCAAGATATGAAATTGTCATATAATTTCTCTCTCCTAAGAATTAAGGTTTAATCTAGGTGTGGTGGCCGGCTTCTAACCGTCATCGAGTAATCACTAACTCAACTAAGATTAGGTGGTGGTCGTCATTAATATCGCAAATATTAAACAATATATTCATTATATTAATCAGGAGATGAGCAAGATCCTGTCAGAAACATATATATTATAGGAGTGTAGTAAATTCTAGACAAATTCCACTTTTATTCATTCACATACAATACAATAAATACAGAATAAATAAGAAAACTCATTTATTACAGTTAATTAAATGCAGGCAAAAAGAAATTAAGGCAACAATTTTCTTTCTGTAAGCGCATACTTTACTCAGCTTCACTCACAAGCTTAGCCCTCAAGAGCTGGATCGGACCTATACTCCGGATTTTCCATATATACATATATAACAGGGCACGGCCAAAAAAAAAAAAATCTAATTAGACTTTAATAAGTCTAAGTACAGATACAATTTTAATTAAATTTAAGATATCACATTTATACTGCGACAACAATAATATCAAAGAAGTGCAATAAGCTACAAGTAATAGGAAAGTTATAAATCATACTTATATAACTTAACAAAAGAAGTATGTAAAGCAACATACCTCAAACCAGAAGCTGCGATAATATTAAGCAAAATATATATACAAAATTATAATAACTGTAAGTAGTGAAAGAAAAACACTATAACATGCTTATGATCATATGAATATATGCAAATTAACAAAAGTAAATATGAACTAATATAAAATAGAAATTGAACATAGTATAAAACAAAATCTAGCATCCTATAAGCGGTAATAAGGGAAAGTACTGAAATAGTAGTAAAAGTGTGCAGAACAGAAAATAACAAGTAAACATGCCACAAAAGAAAAGCTAACTAATTAAGCCACAAAACTATACTGAAATTAAATAATTAATAAAATTAGAGATGTGCCTAAATTAGTACTGACATAACGTAAACTAGCTAAATGAAACCATTGAATGGAAAGTCCAACATGTATCATTCTAGTCAACCACAGAGCTAGACATAGTCAAACTATAGAATCATATATGTATCATTCTAGCCAACCACAGAGCTAGACCCAGTCAAATTATAGAATCATATATATATATATATATATATATATATATATATATATATATATATATATATATATATATATTATTCTAGCCAACCACAAAGCTAGATCGAGTTGATTCTAAAGCAAAAGAATTGAACTGTAGAGGTAGACTAATTATGACACTCTGTTGAACTGATAATTTGAATAAGTGAATGTGGTGATTTACAATGTATATGCATTTCAAAAATTAACATATAATTCTCATTGAATATTATATGTTCAACAGTATATGTCCAAGGCATAAAGCTCAAATACAAGATATGCGAAGCATCAAAGTTCAAAGTAAGCAAGAGTCTACTAAAACACACGTGATATCTGTTATTGTCTATTTTATTCATTCTATCTATTTTGAGAGAGTACAAGCTTAAGATCTCTAATCTCCAACTATGAAGTAAAATTTCAAATTCACGATTTTATATAATTAAACATTAGAACTTAACAAGTTCTAATTCATAATCAAACAATACCACTTACAAAAGTTAATGAATGATTTGATCGACCTAATTTACACTTTTCATTTCTATAACCAATTTTGATATAATTTATCAAGATTAGAAGTTAAGAGATTAAACTCTAATATGGGGTCTAAGTCCTTTAACTTAGGATTCTCAGTATCTAAAGTCTAAATTATTCAACTTCATATGATATTTAAGTTTTGAGCTAAAGAGAGTTCCATTGAGTCTAATTAGACTCAATGAAATATCTAAGTTCTAACTTTTATTAATTTAAGTATCATGAAAGAAATCAGTCTGTTCAAACTATATTCTACACAATTAACCTTATTCCCTTAAAACAAAAATATTTTAAGGGTCAAAAATATAACTTTGAAAGATAAGAGTCAAAATGGAATCTTTATATTTTATAACATAACTATTGTCCAAGGAGTAAATCAACTCCTCAAATATCTTAATTGGACACCTATAGATCTTAAAAATGACTAAATAATACTTGCCTAAATGCAAAAGTAATTAACAAAATTACTCACTAAAATCTAATTTTTAAATCATATTCACATATTTGTGATTTCCAATTAATGTGATAATACTACTTAGTGATAATTTATTAAGTAGTAATATTCTCCAACAATAGCAAAGTTCCTACGTCCTGACGTCATATTTTTCAATGACAATCAACCACTAACGGTGCTAAGATTTATGCAAGTGATGTACGCTCTAATAGAGCTCAAGAAAATAAAAATTTTAAATAAATATAGAACTCAATAAAATTCTAAGTACTTAACGTACCTTGCATGTGCGACTTTGAACTTCTACATCACATAGCTTAGGAATCTTAAGCCTTCGACTTTGCATGGAGTATAGATAGGTTTCTCTGATTGAGAACTGAAACAAATTGATGGATAAATTCAGAAGGTTGAGCTGATTGTACCATTGTTTATCATAATAAAGCATAATATTAAGAGGAGCCAACTGTTATGCTAATATGATTTGAGGATTTAGCAAAATCTTTTCATTAAGGAAATTAGTTTAGTGAAAGAGACATGAATCTAAAGCTACATAGTTTTGCACTTAATTTGGTTTAGCTTAACTTACTCTATAATAATTCTCAATCAATTTGTGCTTACTTTTCAGCTTAGTTAAGTTAAGAACTTGTGGGTATATTATTTTGCTTAATATAGCATAATATAATTTAAAATTAATAATGAAATAATCCAAATTGTGCTTAAAAATATTAATTAATTAATATAATTAGTCAATTAAAGTAGTATGATGAGTTAATTAATCAAATTACATAAAATAGTTAATAAGTTTTATTTGATATCAAAGAAATCCTAAATAACATTATCATTAGCCTATCCAATCTTCTCAAAAATATGATTCAAGATAGTAGCAACAATATAAAATTAATCAACTTTTGCATTAACAAACATAAACAAAAATTCTTCCATGTTTACTTGAACATTTAGCACGTTTAACTTAAATCATTAAATCATTCTTAGATTTGTATTAGAGAAAAATCGCACAAGTTTTATATAGAAACATGAAAGCAAAAATGACAACAGCCGAATGACAATATATTATTGATGAAACCTCGATAGCATTGCAGATGATATCGAAGCCTCTTAAGAAAGAAAATAATGAAAGAATTTATAGATGACTATGATTTAGGGAGTTAAGTGGAATAAAAATATATTATTAAATTCACTTTTACTTATATGACTCATAAAAATATATTTTTAAAATCTTAAATCCTAATCATCCATAATTTTTAGAAGATATTTAAGAACTATGTAACATTTTTCATAATGAAATACAACCAACTTATCCATGCCTCGCCAAGTTATCCAAAATAAAATTAAGGCTAAAAGATTCAATAGATTATCCCAAAATGTTCAATGAATTATTGAAAAATGAATTAAAGAATGCTATTCATAGAACAATCAATGTATTATGTTTTATGTATCTATGAATTAATAGAGCAATCAATGTATTATGTATCTATGAAGCATGTATTTATCAAATATATATAAGCCCTTTCGTCCAATACAAAAAGTATTAAACATAAGTAATAAATTTTTAAGTGTTAAATTACTAATTATTTTAATATTAAATACATATTTTAATTTATTTGATTTAACCTAACTATACACATATTCTTACATAGCTCTTCATATATATATTAACAGACTTTAATCCACATCACATAAGTCATTCTTAGCATTGTATTATATAGCTATTATCTATTATCATTTTTAATGTTTTATCTTTAAGAATATGTTTATATGTATTTACTTTTTTGCATACATATTAATCAAGAAGATTAATACATCAAATCTTTAATCTCATGATAATAACATTTAGGTATCTTAACGATGATGACAGAGATTAGGCATGAGAGGGAGAAGAGGAAAGCTCTTTAATCCAATGTGCACTGGCAGCTTTGATCCGTAGGTTCATGCAGATCGACGAATCTTAGAGGGTTGGAATAAAGCTGAGAGTTCGACAAAGTCTTCAGTCGAAGGAGACGAAGATCAGCTCTCGAATGATTGAAGCTCGGCAGAGAGGCAAAGCTTTATGCAACTCAAGGAAAACTCGGTCGCTCAGCCGAGAAAGGAGGCGCTCGAGCATGCACGGAGGGGAGGGATTTCTGCCGTCTTGCATGGAGAGGAGGGAAGATCCCCACCAAGCGTGGAGGGGATGGGGCGCTTGGTTAGGGAAGGAGGGAGAGACTTGAAGCTCAGCAGCTGCTCGGCACCTCATGAGCCAAATGGAGTGATCAGCTGCACGGTCGAGGGTTGAGAGGCCCTCGACTTGAAGGAGGCGAGAGGAGCTGCTAAAATTTCAACCATGCAATAGAGAAGAGTGAAACTGTTGCTTGGCTCGGCAAAGGGGTCGGTAAAAGAGCTACTGTCTCGTATGGAGGGCGGCTGCAGTTAGGCAGCTGCTCGGAAGAGGGTGATTGCAGTTAGGCGGCTGCTTGGAAGAAGATGACTGCAGCTAAGCGAAAGATGATGGAGCTGCGACTAGAAGGAAGGAGAATGAGCATGAACCCACGGGCTCATCACGGGTCGGCGAGCACTTGCTTACGCTGAAGAGAAGAGAAGAACCATCTTCTTTGCGGAGAGGGGAGGATCGGCCATAGAAGGAGAAGAGAAAGATTCCGCTTGAAGAAGGAGAATCGCATTTTTTTTATTTTTAGGTATATATGGCTGCTTGAGTTCTATCACATGCAATCGTTGGATTAAAATCTAATGGTCTAAATGCTTCCAATTTTATAATAAGCTTAAATATTATAATAAACTTGAGTTCAGACAATTAAAGAAAAAAAAAAGAAATAATATTTATTTGATTATAATTTTATCATTTATTTGCATTCATTGTTTCAACATTTAGATTTCAAATATCATATGACTAAAAAACCTAAAAATTATCAAATTTGAATATGCATTTTATTTTATATTATTTTTTTAAGTGAATTTTTTTGAAAATTCAAGCACTCTCCATTATTGTATGTGCTCGAGCTTACTTGAGCTCAATGAAGGCCAGCAGACGATAGCCTATCTTTTGCAACTAAGAAACGTAGTGAAAATTATAGGAATTGCGCAAAGATGTAGGTAGGAAGGGAATACCTTATCACCCGCGAGTTTTCCTCCTTGTCGTGGGAAATCAGCCGCTCAAGAACCGTCTCGTGCATCAAGAGAGTCTCCCTTCAAACCAGAAGAGGGAGAAGAATGAAATGGCTAGGTTAGGAAAGAGGTTAAGTGCTTAATTGGGGCTGGGAGACTCGGGTTGGCGCGTCGTAGCACGAAGGACTGCGGCTCTTGCGTACGCACGCGATCGTGCGTTGCGTGGGGAGACGTACAGTAGCACAGTAGCTCCCGTGCTCACAATCATCTAATCTAGACCCGTCGTGCGATAGACAACACTGAGTGAGCCCGCCATTTGATCAAACTGTGAGTCGAACACCGTAGCCCGATAATTAGGTTTTAAATTAATTTAAATATTAACTAATTAATAAGTTTTAATTAATCAAAATTAGATAATCAAATGAGCTCCAAAAAATTCTAAAAGTTTACACCTAGCTAATTTGAGAGTAAGAAACTCAAAAATGAAGTATGATCATCGAATGTCAATTTAATTTTTCAAATTTTCTGATTAATTAAATACATTAAAATATTCGATAAATTCAAATGACTGCATTAAATTTTCAGAGATTGCTCCAAACATCATTTGGAGACAAATGACGATGGTTTTAAACTAATTTTGATGTCTAAAACTATATAAAAACAACAGTGTTGTTACACGTAAGATCTCCAAGGCATTCAAATTTTCACATAAACTTGCAAAAAATATGTTTATCTGGATTGACCGAATTTCAATAGATTTCAACAAATGTTTCTTGTATGTTTACAATGCTATATCTCGCATTCGATCATTGACTAGTTAATAAATTCTTATGTTATGTTCTCAAGGGGAACAAAATATATTTATACTTCAAAAGTATTTAAGGACTTAAAAGCTTTCATGTATGCACTAAAAGTTAAGAAAAACATAAATTCTATTAGGCCATAAGTTTTTTTCAGATTCTACTAGGATTTTTAAAGCATGATGATTTGCATTCTAGGCTTTATCATGTAATCGCTCAAACTCTTAAGCACCAAGATAATATCCATTTTGGCTATAAAGGCTTTAAAATTTTGTCCACAAAAGATAACCTTACAGCATGTCACTCATCCAGGAGTGCTCTCACTTAAGTACACTTAACTTTAAAGTTCTTACCAAGAACTCCACCATTATCTAAGAAGGCACATTGATGTTCAAGAATTATGCTTAATATTACTTAAGGGTGTTGTTACAATTTTCCCAACTTAAGTAACTAACATCCTCATCATATGATTATAGAACAAGTTTTATGCTGATCATTTTAATACATTTGAATCCTAATACCTTAAACTGTAAGCTCAAACTCAGGGGATAACCAAAGTTAACTCACCTAAGGAAGCTTAGAGTTTGATACCTAAGCTTGGTAAAACTCATTTCCTAGAGAGATTTAGCCATATTATGTTGAGAACATTCAAATACGTGTGTAACAACTCACCTTCACACCATATGAGTCTAAGATGGTTTCTCGAACACTTAAATTCACTTAAGTAAATATTAAGGCATAAGAATCTTATCAAGTCTCATTGGTTGCTTTAAGGCCTTTAAAATAGTTTATTTCTTTCTTAAACTCATTATTTTAAAAATGTAGTACACTCACATATGTAGTCATTTTCACGCATTAATAGCTTCATATACCTCTTGAATGTTAAGTTTAACTAACATAACATTTAAGTAATGTAACTTGATCACCTAATATACTTACTATTTATTGATATTTCTATATTATAAGTCATCGATGTCCTCCATTTTTTTTTTCTTTTTTCTTTTCATGATCTTCCAGCAATACTTATTTGTGATCCATTTTTGCGACCATGGAACACTTTACATTTGTGTATCTTCTTCCTAAGCTCTTATTCAGATCATGAGTATGTGGTCGCCAACCCTGATTGTGGCCTATTGCTCCGCTACAAAGAGATATTTTAAGGAAGAATAAGAAGCGCGTGAATTTTTCTTTGCATCTCTTCATTAAGGAGCTGTTCTTTAAGAGCCCCATAGTGATGTCAGCACTTGAAGCAGAATTGGATAGAGATGTTCAAAATGTTCTCCACGTATGCGACAAGGTATCAATCATCCAAAGTCTTTGGACTTCATCCTCGTACTTTATGTCCAATTAGCTATATTAGAAACTTGTTTAGATGATGTGCCATCAGTCTTCCATTTGTATACTTGAACCCCACCAACTATTTTATGAGGCGCATCTTGTTATTTTCAAATTTTTTTGCATAAAGTTCTTCTAATTTCTTCCGTAGCTCTATGGCGACCTTCTCCTCGCTTATGTGTTTAAGGACCCAATATCCAGTATAACCACCTACTAGTGATGGAACTTCCATTTTATCCCCCAATCTTACTACTATAAATACAGACACAGAGAAATATTTTAAATATAGCCAACGATTCATCAATCCCTTCGATACACGATAATTCAAGTTGTTCAATGTAGTCATTCGAGCAGAAGTGATGGAAGTTGAATAGAACAAACCCTTTGTGAGCTAACAATAGCCCTCAAAAAAGAAGTATATTTTAGTCAAACAAAGTCCTACTCCTATTTAATCAACTAAAGCTAAACACTGGCTTGCTTTTAGAGGTTTGCTAGAGACAAACAAAGAGAAGGAGGGCTGTTTCTGACTTTTCATCCAACGATTCACATTAATTTGTTTCACCCTAACAGTCCTCACACTCAAGTATTTGATGTGAGTTATCACATAATAATAAAGATAAACAAACCGAATTTTGAAGCCACTGCACATCCCGTATGTGCAATAAATTGGAAGATAGTAAATTCTCATAAATTTCTTAAAGAAAATTAAAAACTAAAGAAACATTTTTTCCCAATATTGGTACGCTTTTAAAGCACCATTTACTTGTATTATCAGAGATGCAGTCACTATCATTTATTCGATGTGTAAAGATCCCATGCAAGCCTTCGAAATCTTAAAATCCATTGGCACATTTCGGACGCAGGAAATTTAAGTACTGACAGAGACCCAACAATGTTCTTTTTAATATGCTCATAAAAATAAGAGTTTTGATATACTGTTTTTATATTATTTCACAAAAATTTAATATTAAATTTATTTTCTTACGTACATATTTTAAATATAAATCATAATCATCTAATCTCTTGAAGAAATATTCGAAAGTTTAATAATATTTTTCTAAATGCATGCAAGTTGTAAGATTTTGTCATTCAATATGGCAAAAGCTTTGAACTATAGTCATCAACGACAATTGTGCTAAAGCATTTTACTTTTGCCATTCACTTATGATACATATCAATTAAGTTTATTAGGCATGATGCATACCTAATGTTCATCTCTCCAAATAGAAGCACATATTCTTTAATGCCTTTTTATCATTGAACCTTTTACTCAAAATAATGTTTAAATATTGTCTAAGATTTGCATTGCCCTTTCAAATTGTGCAACGAGATGAAGCATGCACAATGTTCAGAGTCATCACCTGCACCTTGGATGTGCAAAAGATGTCGCCTTGAGCACTTGCACTATTTTGTGTTCCTGAGTTTGCACATCCCGTATGCTGTGACATGCCTGGGAGGGGTACTATGTCACACTCGCACTTGGCTCCATGTGCCCAATACTCCTTGTGATTGACCCTTGCATAAGTATTTGAACTGAATATAGCAAGAATGGCATTACAACTTAGAAGCAACAACTATGAGTGGCAACCATCAAGGTGATCATTTCAACAATCTCGACTTTATTTTCTTTAATTTATTTGAGATTTTTATTATAGTATTTAATCATGCAATAAGACTAGCAAGCCATGAATTGGTCCCAAGCGCCCAAGTGCATTCTTGGATGAGCCCAGGCATGCTTCAGCCTTCTAAATTTGCATTTTACTTAAGCCTTGACCTTCATTTCAAATAAAGGTCATGGGCAACCTCTTAGATCGCCTCAAAAACTTTCTGTAGGATTCTGAAAGGTCTTAAATCAAAGACAACTCTATTAGGAAAGTTTTAAAGGCACTCTAAGCCTAAATGACTCTTTAGTGCTCAAACAAAAATATCAAAGTCTAGGAGACATTTCTAGAAATATTTTCCAACAATTTTTCTTTTTCTTATTTGTACTTTTTATTTGCTTACTACCAACTCTTACTAGGTTTGTACAGAAGAATTACGTTTTAAGAATGTTAGTTAAGCCAATAGTTTTTGAATTCACCCCTAGCTACTTTGGGGGTGGTGAACGCAATGGCGAAGTCAGATTTTTTTTTTAATTTGAGGTCTAGATAAAAAGTCGATTTCTAGGATTTTGGGATTTTCCAAAAATCCAAGTTTGATCTAGTTGACCCTTGATTTGACCTAGATCTTAGAGATGAGTTCTAAATGACTTATTTAGTGTATTATAACCTTAATTAAGACTTAGATTAGTCTTAATTAACCTAAGTAACAACCTGGGTTGTTACAGACTCTCCCACTTAAGAACGATGTCATCCTCGACATCACTCAAGTGAGAAAATTAAGTTACAATGAAAATGGTAAACTGAAATGGAAAGGAGATAAGAAAGTACTATTTTAGATTTTTAAATGAGTATCAATTAATTCAATTGAAATATAAGAATTATTAAGTAAATGATTCTTGCCTAGGATTTTGACAAGTCTTAATTTTTATTTGAGTCCTTATTGAGAAGGTGGACATAATATCATAAGTTTTATCCACACTTGATTTGGGGATTAGAAGGAGATACAAGAGATTTAAAGATTCATGGATTAAACTGAAATCATGGTACCTTACCACTAGTGCAGTAATGAATTCAGGATTTTGAAAAAAATATAGAAGAATTGCATTGTCTTAAGAACTGAAGACATAATTTGGTGATTACTTACTATAATCTCTAATGATTAACTTATGATATAGAACTATTTAACAAAACTACAATTTGAGGTTATTTAAAGGTTTAAGGATTCTATAATTGGAATCCAGTTTCAAAATTAAGATAAATGAAACTAAGTTATAACTATCACTTAATAAGGATAACAATATTAGAACGGTAGTTAATATTCATTCAAACTAAATATGATTTTTAAGGATCTAATGATTAGATCTTAAGTCATAATCATGACTTGGAAATATAAGATTGTTATAACTTAGCAGGTGACACCACTTGCTAAGCATAGTATGAATTTATGAGTCAAGATCTTAAGAGTTTGATGTTCGAGTTATATTCACTACCTAGAAGGCTTAAGCGACTGGTTAAGCCATTATAGGACTCAACAATCTTTAAAGATAAAGAATGATTTTAATTTAATGACTTAGAATTCAAAGATTTGTCATCAAAGAACTATTATTCTTTGATTACCAATATTTCTTAAGACCTCAAAAGTTAATTGAGGAGTCATTATTAGACTCAGTCTAATAAGGAAGTCAAAGGTTTGATTTGATCCATCATTGGTTAAGAAATAAGGTAAGGATGAACTAATTATATGAATTTGCTTATCTTAGGTATAAGCTAGTGAAAAGACATTCATCTTTTACTAAGGGTTTCATTATTACAAGAAGGTTCAATATCCATTTTAGGATACCAATCTCAAGGTCAAGAGATAAATTAAAACATTAAGTCCCTCATGAAGACTTAATATCAAATGATTTGAAGACTGTAAAAAGGTTATTAACACAAGTTGTACACTCTAACTTGGTTATGGCAAGGATATCACTTATCCATATGGATAAGTGCTAGAATTTTCTAGTAAAACTTTTGCTATGATCATAAATCATATTCTATGATCTATGTTAAAGTTTCTAGGATCATATACTAATTACTAAGTCACAAAATGTGGCTTAGATCACTAAAATTTTAAGGGTTATTTTTAGCAAATCTTGAATGAAAACTCATTCCAAGAAATTGACCAATAAATGTGTAAGTCATATCACAACTTATGCACACACTTAATGATTAAACTTAAACTTCTTAGGAGAGGAGATTTTCTTATTTAGAGAGAATAAGATTTTCCACAAATAGGTTATTCACTTAAGTGACAATCATCACTTAATGAATATTATAGTAAAGATAATATAGTTTCTCATCACATTTAGACAGACAAGGGAAATCACAAATTTCACATATTGAGTTACCATAAGTAACTTAACTAAAAGTAGTTTCCAAGGAATATTTATAAATTCTAATTCAGAAATTAGAATTCAAAATGTCTTACAAATTAAAGGAAAATCTATTCTTACCAGAACAAAAGTTCTTTGACTTAGAATGAGTTCTATATTTAAATAGAATATCCTCATTTTGCTAGAACTAAGAATGAAACAAATTTATTATAGCTAAACTTATGAGCATACACACATATAGGTTAAAATAATCTAACCATTATGTAATCTCACCTTAAGGATTATATAATGAACTAATCATATAATTAATTCACTCTAAGGCTTCTATTATTAGCCAATCAGTCATTCTTGATTAAAGAATAATACTTAGATACAGAGGATGATTACCCAACTTGACTACTTAACTTAATGGGAGAGAGAAATTTATTAGATCTAATAATACAAGGTGGCTGGATATATTGAAATTATAAGAATCAAAGGAATAAATCAAGGTAATGGATTGCTCATCAATTATGATGAGATACAATCATAAAGTTACTACTAATAGTCAAAATTTTAACTTAGTTAACTTTGGATCCTATGATCATAAATATACATTCTGACGAATATGAATACACTCATCCCACAGAATGAGATATTTGGAACTTAAGGGATATGCTAGGTTAATATTTCAAGTCACAGTGGTGACTCATTTAATAGTAGATTCAAGAATCTGAATTAATTTAATCTAAGGAATGAGAAGTTATTCACCCAAACTGGGTAAGTCACTTCTTAGAAATATCTATTTCTATAAGTCACAAACATATGATTTTACCAAAAGAATCTAATATTTGATTGAACTAAGTTAAGAAAGAGGTAATTGCTTGATTATGGATAAAACACCTTGCTTACAAACTTGACCATAGTTAGGGATTTATCCTTTCATGAATATATAGAATTGCTTACACTATATTTTTTGAGCTAAGCCAAGCTGACTCAGCATCAAGGTATAGAAATTATTTAGGTGGAATAATTTAAAGATTATAAGTTTAGCTTTAATGTCTATAGGGTGAAAGGGTCATTCTCAAAGCATAGAACTATGCTTGATTCAAATTATCCCAAATCTAAGGGTTACTTACTATTCAAAAGATATTCTTAAATGATAGGAAGGATACTAAACATAATAGTTTAAATTGATAAGGATCCTATCATAGGTATTTAGTATCTATCTAAAGTTAATGTTTATAATATTAACAATATTTCATTTACCAATTTGAGGATTTTCCTAAGAACTAACTTTCCATCAAGCTCTTACTTGAATAAGAGAATTTATGTAACAACCTGAGTTATTACCATAGTTGATTAGGACTAAATCTAAATCTTAAACACAATTATAAGTGCTAATTAGGTCAATTGGAGTCAACCTCTGAAACCTAGTCCAAATCAGGAGTCAAATGAATCGAATCCTGATTTCTAAAAATCCAGAGACCCTAGAAACTGACCTATTTAAATTGACCTCTAATCGAAAAATGGACACCGCCACTACATTCATTGACCCCAAATTAGCTTGGGGTGAAGTTTTCGTGTCAATCGGAAGTCGTCGAAATTTCGACGAATATTTTAATAATAAAAATATCCTGGAAATCGAGGAATCAAAATACTCGTCAGATCGAAAATTCGACCTCGCCATTGCGTTCATCACCTCTCAATTAGCTAGGAAAAATATGTTCAAATTTTTTTTTCTTAAAAAAAAAAAACTTTTTTAATACTTAACGGCGTGCCGTTAAGTATTTAAACCGCCGTTAACTGTAGCTAACGGCACTGTCTATCCAGACGGCGCCATCGCGACCGTTGGATCCAATCCGGATCTAACGGCTACGGAGCCGTCATGACACGCGGTGTTCCGCCGCCCCGCCTGGCCAGCCAGTGCCTCCCCTGACCTCGGCGAGGTCGCCTGAGGTCTTATAAGACCTCAGGCGAGCTCGGGGCTCCGGGTTTTGCGAAACCCGAGCCCCGAAACGATCGAGCTGTCCGAACCCTCGCCGACCGTCCGAATCCAGGTACTGGATCTCCCCCGTTCTCCCTTCAATTATTGCAATTATTGTTTCGAATCACTATTCCACGAGCCCGATTGTTGATCGAACGGTTTCGATCGGGGCTAGCCCAACCGGATCGTCGGGAAATTGGGTTTCGTCTACAGTAGAAACAGTTAGGTTTCCGAAACCCGTAACCCTAGGACCTAGGGTTCCACTTTGTCGGTGATCCCGGCCACCTCCGACGAAGGTCCGCCCACCGGCGTGTAGCCCTAGTCGAGCGCTACCGTCGGCCGTGCGGGCCGAGGTGGTCCGGCGCCAGGAAGGCCGGCAAAAGCTGTGCCCTAGCCTGGCGCCCTCGGGCGTCTCTGCGAGGGAGACGAAGTTCGGGCCGGGCCGGGTCAACCCGAGCCCGACCCGATCGCGTCCGAGTCCGCGTAGGCCAGGTGGGGCCACCAAGCCACGTGGCGCCTTCTGGGCAATGCCACGTGTCCAGTGGGACCCACCAGCTGAGCCGCGACCCTTCTGCTTCGGCCGTGGGGCCCACTACGCCACGTGGCAGCCAGCTGGCACGCCACGTGTCCCGTGGGCCCACAGTGCCACATGGCAGCCTCTTGGCCCGCCACGTGTCAAGTGGGACCCACTGCCCCGGTCACCCGCGACCCTTCGGCTTCCCTGTGGAGCCACAGTGCCACGTGGCAGCCTCTAGGCATGCCACATGTCAAGTGGGGCCCACTACCCGATCACTCGAGCTAACTCAGCCTCCCTGTGTGGCCCACAGTGCCATGTAGCAGCCTCTAGCAGTGCCACATGTCAAGTGAAGCCCACTGACTGTTAATTAAATTAAATTAATTACTGTTAGTATTAATTAACTACTATTAGTGCTTAATTAATTATGATTAGTGATTAATTAAATTTAGATTAGTATTAATTACTTTTAAACAGTAACCTTAATTAATTAAGTATAATTAGAGGTTAATTAGGGATAATTTAAGATTAATTAAACCCTAACTATATTTAGAATAATTAATTATTAATGAAAAGTAAAACATAATTAATTATATTAACAGTTGATTAAGACTAATTAAATAAGTGATTAGTGCTAATTACTTTGCTACAGTAAAATAATATTAAATATAATTTAATTTATTAATTAATAGATTAATTAATAATTAATAATAATTAAGCTTAATTAATTACAAATTAATAATAATTAATAATTAAGCTTAGGTAAATGACCAAATTACCCTTGGCCTTATTTTGGTCATAACTTGACCGTTTCTCGTCCAAATTAGGCGTACTTATTGTCTATATTCAAATTAGATAGTAAGGAATCAGTTGGAACTAAGAGAAATCAACTCTGACCCTTAAGAGAAAAGTTGACTTTTTGACCCTTAAAGTAAGGGCAAAATGGTCATTTTGCCCTAAGATTGGATTAAGCACCCATAACCTCTAATTAACATTCCAAAATATTAAAACTAATGCTATAATCATATTAGTGACATCTAAGCGAGTGAAATCAGCCATTAGGTCAGATTCTTGAATTCTTTTAAGTCTTAACACTACACCTTAAGGACTATTCCTAAGACTAGAACTAGATCATAGGTTAGAGTTCATTTATTGGGTAAATGGGTTACTCAATGGGTGAAACCTTAGTTTTATTAGTTTCTAGACTTTTATTTTATTTTACAACTCATTTTGATTATTTTATCTTTTAACTTTAAATTTAGGATAGGAGATTCATCCTATTAAGTTTGATTATTTAATAGGATTTGCCATAACTAGTAGATCACTTATAGAATAAAACCTAGAACTTAGGTCTTATCCTCTTTGGATTATATGATTAAACCTAAATCTCATAGTGTTTAATCTATAATCTGCAGGTTTAGAAAGATCTTGATCAGATCTTAGTCAAAACATCTAAATTCACAAAACTAGGACGTATGATTATTTAATTTAACTTGTAGCCGTCTATCGGATTGAACTACATTAGAATCTGATCAGTTCTAGTCCTTTTTAACTTATAAGGATGAATTTCTGAGTTACACTCGATAGTAGGAAAATGGTGATCCTGAACTTGCGTAACTTAGAATAGTTAGAATGGTTAAGTAGAAAACAAATGATATCACCATGTTTAGTAGAGTCCCTTACTTACTTTGATGATCGTTGCTTACGCATTCCTTGATTTTTGTGCCATATTTCCTTGAGCATATCATACAAGATTTTTGATGCATAAATAAACTGTTATGAAAATATGGAGACTCCTTAGATTCCTTGTAAAAATATTAAAGTAATTAATGAGAAGATAATAATTTGATGTGTTGAGCTGCCTCTCAGTATATCTTTTAATCATACCGATTGTTGCCCTAACCATATCGTGCTAGGAACCGCCCTAGCTGTACTGGTGCTAGGATCCTTCGGTTATGACTGTTGGTGCTCTAATCGTATCGTGTTAGGAACCGCCCTAGCTGTACTGGTGCTAGAACCTTCAATTTTGACTGTTGTTGCCTTAGTCATATCTTGCTATGAACCGCCCTAGCCGTACTTGTGCTAAGACCCTTCAGCCCCTTTTTAGTGAGCTAAAGTATCTCTCTTCTGTATGGCAGATTGTACACGTTTGTTTTTATGCAGTTGATGTTTGTTTACCTTTCAATATTCTTATTCAGTTAGCTATTTCTTTGTACTGCTTTTATATATATATTTAGGTTGTTGATCTTGCTGCTATTTATATGTACCACTGCTGAGTTATTTTATTTAATTAGCATGTTTCTTTTGATCACCAGCATGTTTAGGATGTCGTATTTTTCTTACTGCACTTGTTTGATTATGTATATTTATATGCCTTACCTTGTTTAGCTCATATGTGAGGCATGTCTTAGCCTCCCTTTTTGTTTAAGTTATAAATGATGATTTATAACTTTTCCTTTCCCTTGTATTGTACTTAGACAATTGTCTAATCAGATTTTTCTTTTTTTTTTGCTGGGGCCCTACATTGTGAAACCGATAATAGCAGACCCTCTTCAGTTAGATGAGCAGGAGTTAAGAGTGGAGCCATACCCAGAGGAGTAGCCCATGGAAGAAGCCGTTGTTTAGCTTTTATATGTGAGGATGAGTGTAATTGCACTTTTTTTTTATTATTTGAAACTTTAAAATGATGTAATAATACAGGTACTGGTGACTGAGTATTTAGATTTTACACTTATGTTCTGAGATATATTTTCTTATACTTATGTTGTGATGCTTGGATGATTTATATTGAAAATCGCTTTTGCACTCTGTTTGTTTACTTAGATAGTGACTGCATGTTGATCCTATGCTTACTCCTTCCCTTATTAGGTGGATTGTGGATATCATCCTAATTCAATTATAAGTGAAGGGTTAGCTAGAGTGACGCCATCCCTTAGCTTAACCCTTGTGGGTTAAGGGGTGGGGCGCCACAATTTACAAGAATAACTAAAATGTGATTGAAATACTTATTTTCCTTTGAGATAGATTCTATACGCTTTATGTTATTATCAAATGAATAAGATTTAGTCTTCTGTAGATAGTTTGTTTGTACTAAAGAGGTTTCTTTAACACACAAGTTTTAAATTTTCCATATTTTGGTTTATTTTGATAGTTTGAATTACTTGATATTGACTTAAACCTCATAATCTAAAGTTCAAGGTTTAATATTGTTATCTCTATGTTCATATAAATACTCTTATTAAACTACTTATCACTTTTAGATTAGTCCTTACTAAAGTTTCATTATAAAAGGGTTTCCTTCATTTTCTACTTCTTATTCTGAGTTGTTATCATAATGATATGGATGTTGCTTTCAAGTATCCATTTAGTGATATAGTGGCAGAAGAACAATCCATTAGGTAGAGAAGAATACAAATTCCAATCTGACACCTTATGGCATTCTCTGATACCAACTGTGATGGCCCTGCCCCGCCGTGGTCCTATTAACTCTTAAGTTAACATGATTATGGTGGAGGGGTCATCTAAATGACAAGGTCCCTACTTAAAATTGGATTAGACACACATTCTAATTCACCTTAACTAAGGACTTTGCCATTTCTCCAAGAACCCATTACTAAATGATCATACAAGTAACACAGAGTGCGGAAGCAAAAAATACAACATCCATCCATACAATACAACAATCCAGAATAAGTAAAGTGCTGAAAAGAAATGTTAACCCTGAATTATTACAACATTTTAAATAGTTTCAAAATAACTAAAAATAGACTCTCATCCTCACAAGTACAAAAAGAAAACTAAGTCTAAGGATCTTCTGGCACAGGCTCCTCCTCCAATGACAAGTCCTCCACTGGATCAACTGCTCCAAGAAACTCAGAACCTATCATTATTGGTTTCATAATGATAGGGCCCCAGCCAACAAAAGAAAAATCTAGTTAGACTGTTGTCTAAGTACATTTTAGGCTGCAAGTTTATTAAGTTATTTAGATATCACCATAACTCATATAAAAGCATAATAGGAGCAGAAAAGCATAAGAAAAGAACGATAATAAGCTATAAACAACAGTTTATAACTAAATCAACTAGGAAGTAAACACATACCTCATCCAAGCAACTGCAATAAGGTCAGGTAAGCAAAAGAAAGACTAAATAAATACTGTAAAGTAAATATCTCCTAAACATGCTTATGATCAATCTAAAGTATGCTAAGTGACATAAAAGTAAACAAGTGTATGAAAAACTGAAAACTAATCTAACATCCTATACATGTGAAAACAACAAATAGGACTATCATCCTATATAATAAAGCTGGAAAAGACTGAAAAGACTGTAAATAAAAGTAGTGCAGAAATGTAGGAAAATGTAAAGTAAAATAGTAACTACAAAATAGAAACTGTATTGGCTACTCAAGCCACTCAAACTGAAAGTACACATAGTATCACTTAGCCTGATGGGCTAAGACTGAAGCTCTGAACGAATAAAAGTACTAAAATTAGTATACCATATCAAATCCTGACAATTCAATCAGTTGGATTGGTCTGACCCGACAATGTAGCCAATCCAGAACAGGTGAAATGAAGAGGTATACTAATCAAACTAGCATCTGAATGAATATTATCAATGCACTTAGCCTGATAGGCTATAATAGAAAAACTAAGTATAAGTGTACTTAAATTAGTATAACCATATCAAATCCTGACAAATCAGTCAATTGGATTGGTCTGACCCGACAATGTAGCCAATCCAGAACGGGTGAAATGAAGAGGTATACTAATTAAGCTACAGCCTACTAAAATATGAGAAAAAGAACAAATGCTACTTATAAATTCTCAAAGTTGACATAAGATAATCATTAATTATCCCATGTATACAATATATGCTCAAGGTATAAAACTCAATTACAAGGTATGCAAAGCATCAAATCAAAGTGAGCAAGAGACTTGACTAGGACACATGTGATATCCATTATTATCTATTTTATTCATTCTATTTACTCTAAGTTACATAAGTTTCATAATCATCAATTCTTACACAGTCTGTAACTTAGAATCACGAACCTACAAGTGGAAGATAATTATGATTGGCCAAGTCCTAACTATATCTTAATCAAAAGACGACTACTTGATTTAAATAAACAAATCATCGGTCTAATTTGATATTTTAATTAACCCCAACCCATCTTGATTAGCCAAATAAAGATGCAAAGATTAAGAATTAAACTCTAAATATTAGGGTTTAATCACTTAATCTTAAGGTGTAACTAAGGATCTAAGGTTTAATACCCATACTCACTGATTTAGTTAAAGGCAAATCCTAATGGAAATCAAATCATTAGGATAGATCTCTATCCTAAACTCTAAGGTTTAAAGATCAAATAATCATGTAAAAAAACTTAAGAAAAAAATATATAAACTAATAAACTCAAGGCTTCACCTATTGAGTAACCCAATTTACTCAATAGATGAACTCTAACCTAAGATCTATTCCTAATCCTAAGAATTTAAAGCTCTTAAGTACTAAGAGTATCTCTCATGACACACATCCTAACTAATGTTATAAGACCTAAGAAAAGATTTAGGAATGATTAAGGAAAGATGAGCACTCATATTTTGCTTAGGATTTTCTAATAAACTTAAAAATAAGGTCTTAATCAAAAATCAAATTATGGTTTAAATTTACCTAATTTCTATCCTAAATCACTTTATTTACTGTTTAAGCTTTCCATAGAACCTAATTTTGCTAAATTCTGATAAGTATTGGCCAAGTTATGGCCATTACAAGATTAGGGTTAAAAGGGTAATTAAGGGATTCTTAATTAAGGGTTCAAAATCCTAACTTTGTCAATTATGATCAAAATTGAGCAAAATCAGTGACTATGGTTTACAAATGGTCCACTGATCACAATTACATGTGGTAGACTCAATTTAGACCTAATTTGGCTAAGTTATGACCTAATTAGAGTTTATGGTGATTAGTGAGTGATTAGTGAAATTAATCATTAAATCACTAATCCAACCCTGCAATTAGGTTCTAATATACTCTATGAGTTTTCTGAAACTTAAATTGTTCAATTTGGATCTTCAGATTTGCTAATTTTTACTAATCAAGTTTAGGATAATTAGGGGTGATTATCAAATCTTACTGTTGGATCTAAAATATTTTTACAGATTACTGTAAATTAGGTTTTTATAATTTAAATTGGTATTTTGATCACCTAATTTGGAGCTCAATTGACCAAGTTATGGTCAATTGAAGTTCTAGGTCTAATTAAGCTAATTAAGGTTAGGCCCTAAAAGTCATTAGGCAAATACTAATCCAAATAGCAAGGTTTTCTGAGTATTTTAAGACCCATATTGGGTATGTTTGGATTATTGGATACAAAACTATAGCTATTTGAATAATTGTAATATTATTTGAATTAAATTAATACCCATAAATGTCACTATATGAATCATTGATCCTACAGCAAAATAAATATCATCATTAAATTTTTTGTATTTTTCTGATGAATTTGGTATATTTGGTTGCATTATTTAGACTTATAATCATTGAGATATTAATGCCTAAAGTTTTAGGATTTAATTAATTAAATTAAATCTAATTATAAATTTTAGATAACTAAATTTTTATCTGTATTACTTTTAATATATATATATATATATATATATTTAATTTTACGATTTTTCTACAGCTGGTGGGCCCGGCAGAAAATCAGACACTGTCAATTCATGCCACGTGTCGCCTTATAATTTGCCCACAGGACGCAGACGGGACCCACCGAGGACAGTCATAAGTGACTGTGGGTCCCGCGGCTGCGGCGTAAGAATATGCGCCGTCTGCACATGATCCGCGGGTCGGGCTCGGGCCGACCCGGTCCGGCCCAAAATTTTGCCTTCTTCGCTCTATCACCGAAGGGGCGAACTAGGGCACGTTGCGACGGACTTCTCCAACGGCGGATGGACGCAACTCGCATTGCGTTGGAACAAGGACGGCAAGACCTACTCCTCGATGGCTCAACCATCGATTGAGGTGGTCTGAGGCATGAGATATGGTTAGCTCTAATTGCTAGGGTTCGACGGATAGGAACAATAACGGTTTGTGCTGTAGACGAGGAATCAAATTGAGTCGATCGAACCCTGTTAGGCTCGATCAGATCCATTCAGAGTTCAATCAATCTCATGCAATAATGTTTCGAATTAAAGCGAATAAGAATGCATAATATTAGAGTGGAATCAAGGAGTACCTGATTGCACGGTTCAAACAACTTCAGAATTTCTATTGAGAGTTTTTCTCAATCTTTACGAGGGTCTCGATCAGGCCCTGCAGAATGGAGGCTAGATCGATGTTTAATTTAGGCGTAGAGCGGTGGAAAGCCAGATGGAGTTCGCGGGAAGGCAGCGACTGCCGCGCGTCTACAGTTGTGCCACGCGCGAGCGAAACGAAGGAGAAGACGGCTAGACCATTGGATCAGATCTTATGATCTGATCGAACAATCCAGAAGACAGACGCCCGATTCTGACAACGTGAGATGCAGTAGACAGCGTCGTTAATACCTTAATTAAAATATTAATAATTAATTAATTTACGCCCATTTTATTAATTACTTTTACTCATATAATTGTATTCCAAACACTTCCAATGTATCACCCCTAGCTAATTGAGGGGTGAGGAACGCAACGGCGTGATCGGATTTTTGATCCGACGAGTATTTAATTATTCAAATTTTCAGGTATTTAAATATTATTAAAATATTCAACAAAAATCCAACGAACGCAATGGCGAAGTTAGATTTTTTTTTTATTTGAGGTCTAAATAAAAAGTTGATTTCTAGGATTTTGGGATTTTCTAAAAATCCAGGTTTGATCCAGTTGACCCCTGATTTGACCTAGATCTTAGAGATGAGTTCTAAATGACTTATTTAGTGTAATATAACCTTAATTAAGACTTAGATTAATCTTAATTAACCTAAGTAACAACCTGTGTTGTTACAAATGGAGAGTAGCAGGGGGAGCTCGGGCTTCCCAGGAGGTTGGCCCAAGACTTAAGAGTTTGGGCTGGGCTAGAAGAGGGCAAACCCAGAAGTTCCAGGCGACTAACAGTTGGGAGTTGGTTAGGCGAAGGAGACAGAGAGTATTCCAGCTCAGCTACGAGCATTCCTGGCAGGATCCTATCGGGCGCTGAGGAGATCTCATCGGGACGAAGGTGAACATGGAGGGAGCTTCGGGGATTGTCCGATGCGATGGCCATTGAGGATATACGAATGCTGATGCATTCTGATTAACAAACGAGCAGAGGGAGAAGGCCGGTCGTTGGATCATAAGCATGATCCTACGGTTGATAGGTGATCATGGCGCAGAATGCAGGAGTCGTCTGATGGAGGGCGCTGAGATTAGTGCTTAGGATCCTAGAAGGCGCTGAAGCTGAAATGTTGTCAGGATCTTACAGCGAATTCGCTGCAATCTTGACAGTGGATCCAGATCGTTGGAGGATATGCTTGCAATTTAAAAATGTTTGGAGCCCTAAAGTGCAATTAACTCATTTTAATTAAATTTAAATTATGGCCTAAATGATCTCTAAATTTTATCAAACTTTCATTCCTAGCTAATTTGGGGGTGAGGAATTCAAAAATGCAATCATCTTTTAATTATGAGATTAAAATATTTTAGGTCTAATTTAGGGCATCTAGATTGATCAAAATACCATCTTGACTTAGGGAAGTTCAATTGAATTCAAATTTTCAGGATAAGCTTATTTTGATATTTTAAAAGCAATGGAATCAAAATTAATGATTAATTAGGCTATATATTAGCGGGGTAACAACTTAAGATTGTTACAGACTCTCCCACTTAAGAATGATATCGTCCTCGACATCATCTCAAGAGAGAAGACAACATGCAAGAACTTTAAGAATATAATTATGATTCAGAAAATTAACAGATACCTGGATTTTCAAAGAGACTGGGATACTTTCTCCCCATATCCACCTCTTTTTCCCAAGTAGATTCTTCTAAAGAGCAATTCCTCCATTGAACCTTTACCATTGGAATTGAGCAATTTCTCAGCTGCTTTCGATCATGAGCTAAGATCTTAATTGGCTCTTCCGCATACGAAATATCTGGCTGGAGAGATATCGCTGAAAGTTGAATTAGATGAGATGGATTATGAAGACATATTTGTAGAGAGAAGATGTGGAACACATTATGAACTGCAGAGAAATCTTTTGGGAGTTTTAATCGATAAGCTGCAGAACCAATCTTCTCTAGTATTTCAAAAGATCTGACGTACCAAGGACTTAGCTTCCCAGCTACACCAAAACAATACACTCCTTTCATCGGATTGACTTTAAGATACACAAAATTCTCAACATCAAACTCCAGAGTACGGTGATGAGCATCATGATATTTATTATGACGATCTTGGGCTACTTTAAACCTTTTGATTAATTTCTTCAACTAATTCTGAGCCATATAACTGAACACTGCCTATTTTAGACCATGCTAAAGGAGTACTGCATTTCCTGCCATACAGAGCTTCATACGGTGCCATGTCGATACTCGCCTAAAAACTATTGTTGTATGTGAACTCCACGAGAGTAATATGATCTTCCCAGAAGCCTTCAAAATCCAGAATATAGAGATGAAGAAGATCTTCCAATACTTGATTGACTCTTTTTATTTGACCATCTGTTTGAGGATGAAAAGCGGTGCTCATGGCTAGAGTAGTCCCCAAGTCTTGATGCACTGCTTGCTTAGAAGTGAAACGACTATCTCGATCAGATACGATAGATCTTGGAATTCCATGGAGCCTGATTATTTCTTTGATATAAAGCTTTGCCAATTTCTCCATAGAATCGATTTAACACATAGGAATAAAATGTGCTGATTTAGTTAGTCGATCAACAATGACCCAAATTAAATCAGCACCGGATCTTGCTTTAGGTAAACCCATAACAAAATCCATAGAAATATCAAACCACTTCTATTCAGGAATTGCCAAAGGATGGAGAAGTCCTCCAAGCTTTTGGTGTTTGGCTTTAACTACGTTACAAGCATGACATTTTGATACAAATTCTGCCACGCTTTTCTTCATTCCAGGCCACCAGAATAATTTCTTTAGGTCCTGATACATCTTGGTACTACCAGGATGTACTTGGTAATCATATTTGTGACCTTCTACTAGAATCTCTTGGTGCATAAATTTGGGAATCCACAGACAATCTCCTTGATATATTACATTACCTCGAAGCTGAAGATCAAAGCGATGACCACTTTCGATCTCCACTTTAAACTTCAGATAGTCTTCATCCTTGGTCTGGGAGATGGAGACATTGCGATGAAATGTTGGTTCAACTGAACTCATGGATATCATTGTGCTTAGCATAACACCACGCACTGGCTTAATTTCGAGCTTTCGAAATTCTTCCTCTAGTGAACTTGATGATATCATGAAAGATAAAGTAGCATGATGACTGAGTGCATCTGCTACGATGTTTGTTTTTTTTTTTGGATGATACTGGATGCTCAAATGATAATCACTAATTAACTCAAGCCATCTTCGCTGTCGGCAATTTAGTTCGCGCTGGGTGAAGATGTACTTTAAGCTCTGATGATCAGTGAATATGGAACACTGGACACCATAAATATAATGACGTTAGATTTTAGAGCAAAAACTACAGCTGTTAGTTCGAGATCATAGACAGGATAGTTCTTTTCAAACAAGCCTTTTATATGTATGATTTGGATAAATATTTTTTCAAGTTATAAAGAGAAGTTTATACAATATTAAAGGAATTTTGAAAATTCCAATTGAGGGAGATTTATATTTTAAGGTGGGATTATAATCAAGAACACTATAATGTGCATAGCTAAAGAAGCTAAATAACTTTATTAGCTTTGGGAGGCTTATACATCAAAGATTATTTTACAATTTAGCATGCGGAAGATTTCTAAATTTAGAGAAATGCATACATTTCTCAAAAATGAAGAAAGATGTCACTCAATTTATTAAAGGATGTGTGTTCTATATATAGCACCTCCAAGCTGAGTAATAGAAAACATGCCTTATACACTCCACTACCAATGCCAAATTGGATGTAGAAAAGTAACTATTTGCACTTTATGTGAGAAATTTTAAGCACTTGATAAAGACATGAGTATGTATATGTGGTCATTGACCCTTTCTTCAAGATGACTATGCCAATGTTATATAATATGTCTATCCTAGAGGAGGCTACCACTCGGCTAATTTTCAATCATGTGTGTGTTCATACGTTTGCACAACAACAAGTAATTTGCTCAAATCATAGCTGACAACTTTGGGAACATTTTAAAGGACTATGGTGCATGATAGACACCACCTTGAAGACATGTATTAAAACTTTGTTACTTAATCAACTACTTTAAATTAAGTAAATCATAAGTTGACTAAATTTAGACATTTAAAGCCTACTTTGGCTATTTATCAATAATCCTTAGTGATTAATAGTTCTTTATTGAATCTTTATGAGATGATCAATAGGGCACTATAGCTAATTGTGCACTAAATTCCTAAATGTATTAAGGAAATTTTATAAGAACATTACCAAGTAACTATATGTGATAATTCAAACTTTTAAGCGCTAAGGCATTATTTGTTTTGACCTTAATAGTCTCATAATATTATCTTTAAAATACAAGTTCCTCGGAGGTCACCCAGGTTGAGAATATTCTCACATGAGAATGCTTTACTTTGGAGTTCTTATCAAAAACTTCATCATTAGCTTCAAAAATGTCTTAAAGCTTAAGAGTTTAGCTTGACTATACTTAATGGGACAATCTCCCCAATTTAAGCAACTAAAATCCTCATTAGTATATGTACATAAATGAAGAACCATTTAACATGTTTATATAACTAGATGTGATGCCTACTAATTTATTAGGTGTCACCCATCATATAGCAATTTAACCCATCTTAAATTTAAGAGGTGGCTCCCACTGCATAACACTTTTCCATGTATAGCATTTAGCTATCATTTAACACTTAATTTCATGCTTTATAACAACCAAAACTCTAAAACACATATATATTATCTGTTTTGACCTTAACAACCTTACATATTTATCCTCAAAACATAACTTCTCAAGAGGTTATCCATCCTGGGTATGTTCCCATATGAGCATGCTTAAGGAATTCTTATCAAAACTTCATTATCATCCCAAAAAATACCTCAATATTTAAGAGATCAGTTAAACTATACTTAAGGGGGGTTTTGCACTGGAGCACACTCAAGGCTTACATATTATTCATCATGATTGACATAGGGTAAAGAAAACCTTTATCTTTGAATATTTAACATAATTAAATATCAATAAGGATTAACTTCAAGGGTAATGAAGAAAAATGGCAAACCCTAAGGCTTAAACCTTTCCTAGTATTGAGAAGATCAATGAGCATACATATATAGTGAAGCTATCAATCCATAAGTAGATGTACTTAGTGATAAACATAGTAGTTTTGAAATTATTAGAGTCATCTATGCTCAACTAAGACACCGAAAAATTAATCCCACCATTGGGTGAGATACACATGAGAGATTAGATACTTTTCCATATGAATGCATGCTTCTAAAGGATTAGAAATGTATCACTCGATGAGGCAACTAAGTAATATACTTAGAATGAAGAGAGAGAGAGAGAGAGAGAGAGAGAGAGAGAGAGAGAGAGAGAGAGAGAGCATTCACAAGCCAAATGGTACATTAAAGAGAAGAAATTAAAATTATTTTCCAACCTTCAAAAAACTCTCAACATCAAATTGACTTTAAGAGAAGGGGTGTGTGACCTAGAGCTCACTCAAAAAGATAGTGGATGTGAAGCCTACACCTTCATAGTCAGATTCTTTGTTTTATATATTCAGTTAGCTCAGATAACATCCAATGACTTTGGAATTTCTTAATCAATCTTTTGATATAAAGCATGCCTCTAGAAGAATTTGTTGAGTCTTTTCCAACTTAAGCAATCCCTGAGCAAGACTAAAATTTGGTGGGAGAAAAAAACCTTTCTAGAATGCATTAGGACATTCAGTTGTCTTTTCATTAACTATGTTGCTACTTAATGGGATGGTGGAATGTGAAAAGACCATATCCATGTGTCATTAATGGTGTCATACTACTTTTTTGACTTATAGATTTTGTAAATTTCCTTTTTCATTTCTTGTATCGGCTAATGAACCTTGTAGGTTATTTCTATTGCTAAATCTAATTCTACCATCTTCTTGTACCTCCCCATTATGTCCATGTGCAAGAACAAATCTATTGGGTTCAACCCATAGACTAGCTTTGATGAGAAACTCCAAATGGTGACCTAGCCTTATCATGCAATCAGTTCAACCCATAGACTAGCTCTGATGAGAATGGATCAAGTCGTGATGTGGCCCACAACTCTCATCACATGATCTACTAAGGTGTGATTTATCTTATAATATGCATATGATCACCAACAACTATTTCATATAATTATTTAGATTGCTTCATTTTTGTGTCTTTAATTTTTAATCTGCGAACAATTTGAAGCTACAAATCAGAAAAGCATCGCTAAATTGTGACGCTTCAATACTAAAACTACAAACCCTTTTCTATTCCTCCCTCAGGATAGTTATAGAATTCTTAAAAGTGTTTTTCTATTTGTTATCAACATATCAAATATCTATTTTTAACTTCAATCTCTTTTCTCTAATTCTTTATAAAAATTTCATTTTAACCTTTCTATTCTTAATATCCTCAAAATTTAAACTAAATATTTTAAATATAAAGAAAGAAATAATTATGAACCTTTGTTGCAATAATACTTTTTATTATTCATCATATATACCATTTTTTGTAATCTTCAAATTTCATGTACATTATATTGTTATTTGCTTTAAACAAGCAAACCTATCTACAACTTGCACATAGTTATATTTGCTCAATCCATTGAATTTCTTAATTTATTTAATATACTTTCCTTTTTTAAATATTCGTGTAAAAAGATTTTCATTTTATATAATTGCTTTGTATATGTATCTTCAGTAACGATAATATTGAGCTTTTTTATGATAGTTATCAACTATTAGTTCGATGCCATTTTAAGATGATGAACTGTAGTGCAATTTTTGAGTAGAGTCTGACTCGAACTCGATTTGTAACAACCCAGATTGTTACTTTGCTCAATTAAGACTAATCTAAGTCTTAATTAAGGTTCTAAGTCACTAATTAAGTGATTTGAAGCTAATCTCTGAAACCTAGGTCAAACCAAGAAGTCAACAAAGTCAAAATCAAGAATTCTGGAAAATCCCAAAACCTGGAAATTTGACTTTTTATCTAGACCTCAGATTGAAAATCTAACTTCGCCATTGCGTTCAGAACACCCAAATTAGCTAGGGGTGAAATTTTGGAGGCATTTGGAAGTCGTTGATTTTTCGTCAAATATTTTAATATTATTTAAATACTTTAAATAATCAAATAATTAAATACTCGTCGAAACAAAAATCCGAGTGCGCCGTTGCGTTCCTCACCCTTCAATTAGCTAAGGGTGAATTATTGGAAATTTTTGGGATTTATTTAATAGGCTAAATTTAATTAATTTAAAATTGAATAATATAATTTAAATAATATTATTTAATTATACTATTTAACGGCGCTGTCATCATTCGATTGACGCCGTCGCTCCCTAAATATAATTAGCCGTTTAATCTAACGTGCCTTCCGCGCCGTCTGATCAATTGATCAGACGGCTGTGGCTCGTCGTCTACACGAGACAGGCGCGTGGAGTCGAGCTCGACACGCGGAAGAAGGCGCCGGTCGATAGAGGCATCCAGCACACCGGTCACCGCCTTCGAAACCATTTAAAACTCCATTTTCTCGTGTCTATCGTTTATCATCGCTTAAGTTCAAGAGGAAGCATCGATCGAGTCCAGAATAAGAAGCCCTAATTTTTTCTCTGCAAACCCTAAGGTACTATACGATCCATCCTATTTCCTATGTGATTGTTCATCTGAGTATTCAAAACTCTATTTCAAGTCTTCAATTGATTGTTAATAATGCCTGATTAAACAATGGATGGTTTGATCTCTCTAATTTTGCAGCATATCCACAGTACATACCGTTATAAATCGCGACTAGAGCGATTAGGGTTTAGATTTGCGCTCTAGCTCGATCACGTCAGTTGTTGAACCGTATGCCATTAGATAGGTCTCATCTTCCTCTTCGCGTCGCCGTGTTGGTTGAGCCCTACCGTTGCCGGAGACCGCCGGAAAATCAAACCCTAGCTCCTTGCTTCCGGAAGATCTCACGGAGACGAAGATCTATTCGGGCCGATCGGGTCGGCCCGGGCCCGGCCCGTGACCCGAGCCCGCGGCATTTCAGCTGCCACGGCGGGACCCACAGTGCAGCACGCCAGCCAACCCGGGCGCGACGCGTGGCCTGCGCGTCAGCAGACTGACCCGTGGGGCCCGCCGCTGTCTGCCGCGCCAGTCCGAGGCCGCCACGTGTCCTGCACTTAAATCAAAATCTTATAATATTATAACAGAAAGTTATATATTAAATAAATATATATATATATATATATATTATATAACAGTTAATATCAAATGAATTATTAATATAATAACAGTTATATTAATTACATTAAATCAATAATTAAAAAATCAGATTTAAATCCAAACTTCAAACCTAAATAACTCCTAAAATATTTATCCAAATTATACAAATAAATATATTAAATTAATCAGAAAAATATGAGAAATTTATTGATGCCAAAATTTTTGCTGTAGGATCAATATTTTGTAAAGTGATTATTTAGGTTTAATTTAAGTTAAATTAAATGTTACAAATCTTATTTAGCTCATAACTTTGTGTAGATTGATCCAAATATACCCAATATGGGTCTTAAAATACTCACAAAACCCTAAGGATCATTTTAGTAGGGTTAGCTTTGCTGTTTGGATTAGTTTGAGCCTAATGATATTTAGGACCTAACCCTATTTACCCTAATTAACCCTAGAACTTCAATTGACCAAAACTTAGTCAATTGAGCTCTAAATTGAATGATCTAAAGCTCCATTTAGATCAGCAAAACCCAATTTATAGTAATCTACAAAAATATTTAAGATCCAACAGATAGATTTGCTAATCACTCTTAATTGCTCTAAATCTTGATTAGTGAATAATAGCAAATCTAGTAATTCAATTTGAGAGTTTTAAACTTCAGAGGACTCCTAGAACCATTTAGAATCAATTTATAAGGTTGGATTAGTATTTGAGTGCTTAATTTTGTTAATCACTCACTAATCACCCTAAACCCTAATTAGGTCTTAACTTAGTCAAATTAGGTCCAAATTGAGCTTACCACATATCATTATGATCAGTGAGCTATTTGTAATTCATAGTCACTGATTTTGTTTAAATTGAATACTAATTGAAAAAGATAGGATTTTGACCTATAATTAAGGATCCCTTAATTAACCTTTAAACCCTAAAACTTGTATTGGCCATAACTTGGCCAATACTTATTAGAATTTAGCAAATTTAGATTCTATGAAAAGCTTAGACAGTAAAGAACAATAATCTAAAAGAAAATTTAACTTTCACTTAGTAAAATTACTAAATTGCCCTTATGAGTCAAATTCACTAATTTGATCTCATATGGCTTAATAATCACCCAAAATTAATTTAGTTGCTGTCTAATCTTATATTAGACAGTAAGAAGCACTTTCCAAAAGAAAATTTCAGAATTTAAGTCCTATATTAAAAGTTGATCTTTTGAACCCTTATTTAGGGGCAAAATGGTCATTTTGCCCAAATTTAGAGTTTAGCCTTTAAAAGCCCTAATTTCATTTTTTTTCATTTTTTTTTTAAATCACCAAAATCAGTAAATAGAATGATTCATAGCTGAAATTAATCAAATTTAAGTCTAAATTAGGTTTTGATTAAAATCTCAGAAATATGCTCTTTAAGAAAATTCCTAAAGTCTTAAGAAGAGTTCTCTTTCTTTAATTATTCATAGATCCATCCTTAGGTCTTATAACATTAGTTAGGATGTGTATCTTGAGAGATACTCTTAGTAATTAAGAGCCTTAATTCTTAAGATTAGGAATAGATCTTAAGTTAGTATTCATCTATTGAGTAAATTGGGTTACTCAATTAGGTGAAACCTTGAGTTTTCTAGTTTGTAGATTTTCTTAGTTTATTAAATGATTATTTGATCTTTAAACTTTAGAACTAAGAATAGAGATCTATCCTAATGAATTTAATTTATCATTAGGATTTGCCTTAACCTAATCTGTAAGATTTGGGTTCTAAGCCTTAGACCCTTAGTTATACCTTTAGACTAAGTGATTAAACCCCATCGTCTGGAGTCTAATTCTTAGTCTATTCATCTTATTTTGGCTAATCAAGATGAGGTTGGGATGAATTAAAATTACAAAAAATTAGGTCGCTGATTATTCATTTTTAACCAAATAGTCGTCTTTTGATTAAGTTATAATTAGGACTTGGCCAGTCATAATTATCTTCAACAAGTAGGACTCGTGATTCTAAGTTACAGAATGTGTAAGAATTGATAATTCTGAAACTTATGTAACTTAGAGTAGATAGAACGAATAAAGTAGATAACAAAGGATATCACCTGTGTTTTAGATAAAGTTTCTTGCACTTTGAATTTTTGATGCTTCGCATTCTTTGATTTTGAGCCTTATACCTTGAACATATATTATGTACTTAAGATATTTGGTAAATATCTTATGTCAATTTGGAACATTATTTATAAACAGCATTATGTTCGTTTCACAAGTGGTTTGTAAGGTGTAGCTTGATTAGTATACCTCTTCGATCAACCCGTTCGGGGTCGGCAACCTTTCGAGGGTTTAATGTCCGACAGTCTATTGGCCATGCCTAGTCCGAGTGATAGGATGGATAGACTCTCGCCCTACTGACTACAGAGTCAGGATTCTTATATGGATATACTAATTCAAGTACACTTACATTCAATTCTGTCTTAGCTCACCAGGCTAAGAGTTTCAGTGATGTTCAATTCAGAGTTTCTTAGCTCATCAGGCTAAGAATTGCTGAGTTCGTGTTCAGTTCAGATGACTTATACAGTTATTATAGTTTCAGTTTGCAGTTACTGTTTTACTAGTATATTCTACATTTCAGCACTGTTTTACTTACAGCTTCCTTGGACGTGTTTTTATATATATATAGGATGCTAATTTTACTTACTGTTTTCACATGTTTACTTAGGATGATAGTGTTTCAGCTTTATACTTTTGTACTTTACTTAGCATAATCTGTTTGATCATGAGCATGTTTAGGTTGTACTTTTCTTACTTTTCTTTTACTTTTACTTATCTGTCCTTGTTGCAGTTGCTTAGAGGAGGTATGTTTTACTTCCTATTTGTTTAGTTATAAACTGAAGTTTATAACTTATTACTGTTCTTTTGATACGCGTTTCTGCACCTATTTTGCTCAGTTCTGTTTTATGGTGATATCTTCTTAATTTAACAAAAAATTGTTTGCCCTAAAATGTGCTTAGACTTATTGTCTAATCAATTTTTCTTTTGTTGGCTAGGGCCCTACCATTATGAAACTGATAATGGTAGGTTCTGAGTTTGTTGGTTTAGCAGATCCAGTGGAGAGTTTGCCATTGGAGGAGGAGCCCGTTCTTGAAGATCTGTAGCTTTAGTTTTTCTTCCAGTGAGATTGAGAGTTTTCTTTCAGTACTTTTAAACTCATTAAATGTTGTAATAATTCAGGAGTATTTTTTTTTTTCAGTACTTTACTTATTCTGTATTGTTGTATTTATACTGCATTGGATGGATGTTATGTTTTATGCTTCCGCACTCTGAGTTCATGTATGATCATTTAGTGATAGTATTTCTGGATTGAATGGCAAAGTCCTTATTTAAATTGGATTAGTACGTGTATCTAATCCAACCTTAAGTGGGGACCTTGTCATTTGGTGACCCCTCCACCGTAATCATGTTAATTTAAGGGTTAACAGGACCACGGCGGAGCAGGGCCGCCACAGATATAGTCTAACCAAATTTGTTTCAAAAAAGTTCGAGTTCGAGCTTACTTGAATTTAATTTGAACAGCTCCAAATATATAATAATACTCTAAATTTTAATTTTAAATGAAGAAATAATTTGACCCGGTGATAGCGCTATCCTAATTTCATCAAACTGACCCGGGTTGATTCTTCTGGTAGCCAAATTTGTTTAATTTTTATAAGAAAATTTCTTAAATAGAGTAAAGTTTTGGCACGGGAAAATTGAACTCGGGATCAGACCGATGAAGTCGAGGCATCTTAACGATGATGACAAGTATGTTGTTTTGCAAGTGATATAAGTTATTTTATTTTATATTTTTGAGTGACTCAATTTTAAGTTCCATTCAAATCATGCCCAACTTGAACTCCACTCAAAGCTCAATCGATTTTCCAATAATTTTTGAGTTTTTGATAAATTGTCAGCCCTAACCTTCGCAGTGAAAGCTTCAAAAGCAAAAAAAAAAAAATTATTTAAGTGCAAAATTTCTCAAGTGAAAGCTTCAAGATTGACATATTAGTCTAACAAGCATTCATAATCCTAACCTTTACACTATAAATGAAAGAAATTTAATGACAATTCAAAAGCAAGAAATTTTTTTTTATTATACTACTTTGTTTTTTGCTGGGAGCCCAAGCACATGCACTCCCAAGAAGATTCAAGTATGTCCAGCCTTGACAATTCATATCATATAATGCATGTACTTATTCATACCCTGTGCCACCCAACCATCTGGTTTAGAATTTGCACCCATGCACATATTTGGAGCCTATAAATACACCTTTCGACAACATAAATTTCGTGTTTTCCAAATCTTTTGTTGTTGCTCTACCAACATCCTAAGGCATTTGAGCTTGCTTTAGACGTTGGCACCGAGAGGAGAGTGTAGTCTGAACCCATGGAGTATTTTTTTCTCACCATCTCTGCAAATTGCAGGAGATAGATTTAAATCTCATTAAATTGTTATAGTGTTCATTTATGCTACTGATTTTAGTTGTGTTACCCTTTTATTGAAATATTGATCTAATCTGAACTATTGTATGATCTAAAACTTGAAAATGCTTTGTATGACCTATTGTATTTTAAATTGAGAGCCTAATTAGAATTAAATACTTAATATTAAATATTTGTTTTCTAAGTAAATAACATCTCGAGTTTGGCGCAACTTTTCTTAAGTATTCAAACATTTCCTCATATTGGCATGAATATTGTGATAAACTAAGAAACATTGAATTAGCTTTGTAGGAAAAGTCTTTCTTCATTGTTGCATGTATGTATGTGCATTATCCATACAAGTGTATGGAGATTATTGCATTTTTGGCATTGTTTTTAAGATGGCAGTGCGGCCTTGTTGTTTTCTTGTTATAGTATATAAGGAACATAGAAGTCACGTATTTTGACAAGGCCGAAGACACGTCTCATGGAACATAGAAGCAACACACTATCATAAGTCATTTGAATCTATCCGCTCCAAGAAGAATTTCATATCCCTACCACATAGCCTAGGCCGTCTACTGCGACAACAAATTCACCACCACGAGCTAATAATCCCATAGATCACGCTCGCACCAAACATATGGAAATCAAAAACCACACTAGATCAACCGCCATGAGATCACCATCAGGCATATACCACTCTCTAAACAAATAGCTAACATCTTCCCCAAATCGCTACCTACATCACAATTTATTAAACTACGTAGTAAGCTGACATCAACACATAACATAGTAGGAGACACTAGAAAAACCAACAATGACTAACCATATTCACCTCCAATACCCTAGCATAGCAACTATATACACAACATATTAAAATATTCTATATTGTAATACATTTGCTACGAGCTTTCATTTTCTCATCTTTTCTTCATTCACATCCCACTCTCTTCGTATATTATACTATTATATACACTAACATTTTTCACACTTGTAAATATATAATTAGCGTAATTACGTAATGCAAATTTTGTTTGGCTCATAAGAAAAAAAATATATTGATGAAATAAATGATGATGTATATGATGATATAAATATAACATTTTTCTCTCATAAATATGTGTTGTCAATATAAATGTTTAACTTCAGAACTAATATAAAAAGCAAGTATAAATTCCCATTCATCAATGCCTCCCGAAAATACTTAATAGAATAGATAGAGTGGGAGGAGAGTTTGCATATAAAATAAGAATAGAAGGGATGACGGAAAGAGAGAAGGTGGGGGGAGGAGTATTTATTCTCTTCTGCGCATTAAAGAAAAAGGATGAGACTTAGTTAAGCCCACACTTTTTTCAATCTTTATATATCATGCCACAGGTGGGAGGAAGCCTTCAACTTGCTTCCACGTCTTCTTCTCATCTTCCTCTGCTGGAAAGAAGAAATCGTCAATCCCTGAGGTATTCTGCATACAATTACACATTATATATATAACCTTCTCATTTGTATGTGCTATTTTCAATTGGTTGTGCATCAGTTAGAGATAAGAGATGAGCAGAAGTGGGAAGAGCGTGAAACTGAGCCTGAAGTTGAACCTATCATTGACAAGAAGGAACGACTCGAGGACAGGTGGCAATAGCAGGAGCTCCGACGGGGGTTCCCCGATGTCGTCCTCTCCGCCGAGTTCGTGCGTGTCATCAGACGGAGAACAGCAACAAAAGCAGCAGCATGGTTATGAGAACGGAGTCAGGTGTTCCAGCAGCCCAGAAGCAGCTTCTATGGTTCTGGCCGGCTGCCCTCGTTGCCTCATGTACGTGATGCTCTCCAAAGAGGATCCAAAGTGCCCCAAATGCAAGAGCAAAGTCCTCCTCAATCTCCTCCATATGACAAAACCAACACCAAAATGAACGCTAGGAACTAAAATCATGGATTTCTTCTACTTTTACTACTTGGGATTCAGTGCTGATGCTATTGTTGCTGTTATTCTAGCTTTGTTTTTTCATCTTATTAGAGTATTTTACTTGTCTTCTGCTGTGTCCACCTACCTATTATTTGCCCCTTAACCTGAAGCCAATGTAAGCTGGAAAATTCTCTGACAAAACCCTCAAATCTCCAGTCAAGTTATCATACACAAATTTTTTTTCTTAATCTATATAGATGATGATATCATTAGAGCCTGTGTTTCACTATTTTGTGAGCAAATAATTCAAAACTAATGTGTTTTGTGCTCAAAATATATAAAGGCATCAAGGTTTTGGAAAATATTGAAGGGGAAGGCAGAAAAGGAATACAAAATATTCAAAATGTAAGTTGATGTAATAAAAACTCAATTAAATGCAGGAGTAAGTGAGGCAGTTGAGAATAATTAAGGAATTCGGTCAGATGATAAATAGCAGATTAAGTGCAACCGCTATTCACTTTCCTTTCATCACTCCATCATTTATATCATTTTTTAGAACCAAGTTTATTAAAAAAAAAGTTCACTGAAATGCCTGAAATTTATTTAATGAATTGTTAATTTAATTAAATTGATGGCTTTCCAATCAATGATATAGATCCAGTTTTAAGGTTGAAGCTGTTTGATCCTATTGTTCGATCTATCTATCCTCACTCAGTTTCATTCTTATGAATGTAATCTGGGTGCTGGTTTGAAAGAACTTCAACTTTTTTCATTTATTACTAGATATAAGCATAAGAATATCATCAAAACTTTAACAGATATTTTATTTTATAATCTACACATATATTGAGTTCAATAAAATCAACATTTTTTTTAAATCATGATTTCCAGCCAAAAGTAACCAAATTAGAACCTTCGATCGAATCAAAAGGGTGATATGGCATTTGGCATTACCTGCTGAACACTTCAATTAAAATTAGTAATCTAATTACCCTCAATTTAAGGTAATAAAATTTAATGCTGACCCAACAAGCTAGCTCATCCTTACCCTTCAACTCGTATTTTTGTAGGGCTATACTAAAGTTTTTTTCCTATTTACTACTAAATTATATCAAGGCTTTGCTCTCAGTTCATATTTTTTGATTTTAATTATGAATATTCTTACAAAATGCATTCAAGAGGAGGTTCTTTGGTGCATGTTATTTGCTTAGAATCTAAAGTTGTCTTAGTAAATTTAAAACAGAATATATAGAGTGTATGTCTAATCATAGTAAAAGCCATAATCTTGAGTACAGCAATTAAAAACCATGCGATGTAAAAATACCCTAGTTCACTGGCTCATAATAAAAGAAAGAGTGATATGATTAATAAGATCCAAGCTAGTTGGATGAAATAGAGAAGTGCTTCAAGAAGAAATTTACTGACAAGTGGCTAGCTAAATGATTGTTCAATGTTATATGAGGTTGAATGTTGGCCAACAAATAAGAAACTTACCAAAGTGTTAAAGATGAGGATATCAAGGCGGATGTCTGGGTACACTAGAAAGGATAGAATGAGAAATGACTTTATTCTTAGCAAGGTTTAGGCATATTAAGTGAAGAATGAGACACCGCTGTTAGAAAAACTGAGCACATAAATTTTGCAAGAACAAAAAAGACATGGAAAGACACCATTAGAAAAGATTTCCCATTTGGAACTTAAGAAAAAGATCATATTTGATCGTGCACAATGGAAACAAAATATTTATATAGCCAATCCCACCTAGTGGGACTAAGGCTTAGTGTTATCATTATATACTTGAATTTTTTTTTGGCAATTCTACAGATCTCAGATTCTCAAAAACACAAACCATCACTATCAAGACATTCAGTGGACCACTCTCACTTTCCCCACACAATAACTGCTGTTCAAACACCCACTATTTTATTCTCTTTCCTTTTTGATGCATCTTGATAACATGCATAGACAAAATAATACAAACATATACGAACTATTATAATAATATTTTGTGGATTTTAGATGAAAAGGCATACTTTCCAAGGGTGTTTCTCCCACTCCATTGGTTCAAATTTTTTATTAGAAGCAGTTTCTAGAACAGTAAAATTTTGACTAGTAAGAGAGCAGTTGGCAGATTTTTTTTTCAGTTTAATAGGTTAACTGATGTATTTCTCAATGCTTTCAAATTATTCACAAATGATAAACAAGAGCATTGATTACCTAGTTAAATGTAAAGTTAAATACTGACAAATTTGATAATGATAAATGAGCACGCAGGCAACAAATTTTTGTTGATTAGTGTCGAATCAAGATTCAATGCAAGCGCAATTAATCATCAAGACTTGCAACAGTTGAAGCCACCAATTTTTTCCCTTCTACTGCCATACTATCAAACCATCTCAATAAATGAAGTTCTAATGGATGTATGGCACAACTCAAGAGAAGCTGTATTAAATCAGTAAAATTTACACAACTAAATTGTAATTAAACTTACAGAAGAGAGAGTATGAATAAACAGAGTAAAAAAGGTAAGAAAATAAAGAGAACAGAATAAACCACTTTATGGTGATTCGGTTAGTACGCTATTTTTTTGCTTAGCAAAATCAGACAGAGAACGTTTGCTGCGCCACCACAAAGTTGCTCACGACTCCCAGCACACCTCTTTGAGTAAGCTTTGCAAAAAAAGAAACACTTTTAAAGGGCAAATGTATTAGTAGGCCTGTCATTGAGTCAGGTTTAGATCAGGTCTTCTATGGCCTTGATCCGATCCAGATCTCCATCAAATCAAGCCATCTCAAAGATTGGGTTGAGGCCAACCTTAGATCCAATCCATGGCATTCTTTGGGTTGTAATATTCAGGTCAAATTCGAACCAATCCATATGAAAGTTCTAACATCTAAATATTTTTGATAGAATAATATAGGGATATTCATGTCCCCTGAATATCCCTTGACCCTCTTCGGGTCAATTCATATATAAATTCACATCTAAATTACTTTTGTAGAATGATATAGGTGTTACTACATCATGCTTATATGAATATTACTTACAAATTAATATATTCTAATCCATCAAATTTATTTATTTATATTTATATTTTAGTCATAATATTAATTTTAGTACAACTGGCATGAAGAAATTTGATGTGGTTTACAGAAATTTGCAAGTAGAAATTTTATATGGAATTTCAAATTTAATGTGGTTTACAGAAATAGAGTAATAGTTTTACTAAGTACAACTGCTTCATGAGTACAAGTTGCAACTAATACTAATACTGAGCATGCCCTTGAGGAGACAAATCAGGATCATACTAAAAGAACAATGGTTCAAAAAGTCCAGCCATTACTTGGCCTTGGCAGTATTCATGGCACAAAAAGTTTATTTCCTCACGAACAGTCCATGGTTGGTTCAGCTCCTTCATATATTTAACCAAGGTAATCTCATAGAAAACCAACGGTTGGTTTACTGATGTCTAAAAGTAGAAAATAATCAGAGAGGTGAAAAATAGTCACATTCTAATGAGGTTGTCGATGAGAAGGCTATGTTGCAGCTGCATCCAGAGGCTGAGATGCAACTTTAGGTTATGCAGCCTGTTCTTTTGATTCTTTAAAATCAAAAGAAGATTTCTTGAAGTATCGCAGTTTAGCAGTAGAAGGAAAAAAAGGAAAATAGCATTTGCAAATTAAGATAAAAACAAATCAAGCAACCATATCAAACATTGGGATAATACCAAAAGTTCAAATCGACCAAATTTGACAAACCATGAAGGTTGATGAAATTTAACTGTTATGATGTCACAATTTTGATGGGATAGAGCTAAAAAGGTGAGATAAGAGAGAAGAAGAAGAACAACATGCCTCCAATCTCAGTTATGGGCAAAAAGGAAATTGGTCTTTAGAATGTAGGATAAAATAAATTAAGCTAACATATCAAACATTAGACTTCACAGATGAAGTTCGAATTAATTAAAGTTTATAAATTGTTAGTGCGGTGACAAATAATTGCTGTGGCATCAAAACTTTGACAAAACAAACTAAGTAAGATAGGAGAGTCGTATCCCTCCTATATCCAACTATAAGCAGTAAGACAAATCTAAGGCTGAGTTGAAAGAATGAACTTTGGGGTTCATAAAAGTAACTCTAGAAACATAGTACTGGATGTTGGTACCATAATTAACTTAATTAACATGTATCCAATTCTCGGAGTAGTATAAGCCGCAATTGGATCTACGTAAGCCATAGAAAAGTCAAGATACTAACGTAGAATTAGTGTTATTTTAATCTCCATCCCTTTATAATATAAATATGTGGTGGCTATTTCAACAACAAAATAAAGGTTTGAAAAAGAAAACATGAACCAATTCTAAGTTTATGGGCTGGATTAAAAGAGAATGAGATAATATGTAATGAACAAAGAGCAAATTTGATCTAGAACTCAGGGTAGGTTACTTACAGTGGCTGAGGCTATGGATGAGTTCCAAATTTTTACACTCGTTATCATCTCAGAAATGGTAGTCAATTTGATTTTAATCTCCACTACTAGTTATGTAAGTATTACGGCTATGGGAAGGACCTGCAGTGGATTGCTATGTCTTCTTACCGATGGTTCTTACTTTCACTAACTTTAGAACATATTTTAGATTCACCAATGGTTCTTACCAAAAAAGATTTTAATTCACCATCTTTTTTCAAATGATATACATATCATATATATTGGTGTGAGGCACCCCATCATAACTTAGCGTGTTCTTTCACATCCTACTAACATAAATATAACACAACTTGACTCGAAACAAAAAACAAATATAACACGACTAAAAGTTACAACACGACCCGAAACAAAAACAAATATAGCATGTCTCAATAACAAATCAATCCTGAAAGCTAAGCACCATACAAAAGCTTGAGTCATGCTATAATTGTTTACATGTACTTATTGTCCTGCATCACTAACTTTAAAACATATTTTAGATTTAATATTATTTTTATTACATCATTTTTCAAATCCAAAACTTGTTACCGATGTGGATTGTCAAACATTCAATCCGAATAATTTTACAATACTAACAATAAAATGATCCCTTTTCTTTAAGAGAAGATAATCAATATAAACTTTGAAGCCCTATTTATAAGTGATAACAGCTCCTCCCTTTTATTAAAGTGTTAGCAATCATAAAGTCATAAATTAAAGTAAGCTTCAAAATCATTATTTCTTATTTAATATAGTCTCCAAAATCAAAACTATGATGAATATTATTAAATTCTTAAATTACCCTTCTAACATGTCCATTTAAATCTCATTCTATAAAAAGAAGCATCTCTTGAGATATTCATTGAACTAACTCATACAAAAATATTTCTTTTATACTCCTATCCAATCCTATTTGAGAAGCATAAACACGTAACATTTAAAAGTATTTCAACTATATGCTCTAAAGATACAAGTCTCTCTCAACCTCTTAACTTCCACTATATTATGATTAAAATTCTTATCCAAAATGATACTCACACAATTCCAATGGCAATTCTTGCACGAGTACCAGAGTTTAATGCTTAAACTATCAATTTATTTTGCTTTCTCTCCCACCAACTTAATTTCTTGTAGGCAGGGTATATTAAGCATCCTATTATTCATTAAATCAATTAACTCAAAAATCTTGTCAATGATAGTGCCAATAATTCAGCACAGAATCTTAATTTAGAATCTTAAGACTAGCTTCTTTATCCATAAACATCCATAATATGAAAACCCTTATTTAACATTATACTTGAGCACTGATGTAGTGGGCTTTACGCAATAGAATACAAGTGCAAAAGCAAAAAAATGGAACAAAGCAAAATAATTTATAGTATTCAGCACAATCGGCCCTACACCCTTCTCTCTATATGCATTCACTATTTCTCTCCTTCGCAATGTAGGCGGAGTAGACCCCCTTCGTCGCTGCAAAGTTATAACCATATTCACTTAAAGATAGAAGACTCACCACTTTCAGCATAGCCCAATGAGTAAGCTGAAAGAAAGAAGCAAAATTGTGGTGAGGTGTACGTCTAGTAGCAAATGCCCAAGAACACAAATTTCTTTAAAAAGATATATAATTTTAGATTGAAAAAAACATGAAAATAAGAGACCTTTAAAATTTTAGTTAATTGAACTACCTACAAAAACAATATTATAAAAGTATTGTGGGTAAATATTTCTCATTTATATTAAACCAACTTGAAATAAATCTCCAAAATAAGCAAGTCAAAGAAATTTCAAATGCACTCGCCCAACAACATGCATGAAATATTGTTGTATAATTAATCTAACTAGCAATTTGCATAGCATATAATGATACTTTTAATGATGTATAGTGGATTGTGACATATGTTCGATCGAAGGGTGGTTTGCTTAACAATTTTCTTGTTAACATTGGATTACATTAAGGCTCTGCTCTTAGTTCATATCTTTTTCCTTTAATTATAGATGTTCCTACTTAGTACATTTAAGAAGAGATTTTTTGATGCATGTTATTTGCAAATGACCTTCTATTAATTGATAAGACAAGAGATGAGTAACAACATAAAGCTCGAGTTGTGGAGGATTATTTTAGAATTAAATAATTTTTGTATCAGTAGATCTAAAACATAATATATGAAATATAGGTTTAATCATAATAGAAGCCCTAATCTTGATAACATAACTATTGATGATCATATGATCAAGAAGAACAAAAGGTTCAAATACATTGGTTCAATAATTCAAAACAGTGGTAAACTAGAGAGTGATATAATTAATAGAATTCAAACTAGTTGGATAAAATAGAGGAGCGCTTCTAATCTACTATGCAATCAAAAATTCTCACTCAAAATTAAAGGAAATTTTAAATATTTACCAACAAAAACTTGTGATAAATTATGTTTTACTGAGATGACAATGCTAAGGTATATGAATAGGTACATTCGTAAGGATATAATGAGAAATGAGTTCATTTGTAGCAAGTTTGGAGTGTCTACAATAGTGGACAAGATTTAGAGAATGTCGTCTTTAGATAGTTCGAGCATATTAAGTGTAGATCTTTCAATGCCCCTGTTACAAAGTATAAATTTTGCCCTTGTTAAAAGAGAAGAATACAACAAAAAAAATATGGGAATAAATCATTAGAAAGAATCTTCCCTATTTGGATCTTAAAAGGGGCTTCCATTTGATCATGCACAATGCAAACAAAGAATCATGTAGTTGACCCCACCTAGTGAGATTAAGGCTTGATGTTGTTGTTGCTATTGTTGATCTACCTAGCAATTATGTTGACTTCAGCAGCTATCCAACTACAATAGTCCAATACATGTAATCATCCAATAATTAAGTATTTCCTAAACAGCAATTAGCCTTTATGATTCAACAAATGGCTAGTTGCTATGAATCTAAAAGTTATAACCCTACTATTAAAAATCGCCATCAGTACTAAACAATTCATTTGGGAAATCTAGCAGTCCATATCATTATTTGAGTCTACAAATAAGGGACTATTTAATTTGTTGGAACTCTATTAGTAAAGTAACTAAATTAAGATGTAATTTATTTTCACTGTTTAACATTACCGATGTTTGGACAGAATTTTTTCTTAGGAGTTAGAAAACTTAACGCTTGGTTTGTAGTAGTTCACCCAAAACAAAATAAAAATCTAAACTTGAAATTTAAGCACATGGTCAAAGAAGATTGTCAGCAGTTAGAGAAGCCCAGCTGATAGCCAATGGTGGTTGCCGCTGACTTGTGCACTATTGGCTAATGTCATCGATAGATGAGGACAACCAAATTGGACAAAAACATCGGATAGACTGGCTAGTGGCTACAAGCCCAGGGGTAGACGGGGGAGACAATGGAGGGCTGTCAAAGTTAACACAAGGTCGGTCGATGGCTGGCTGGTGGCCAGCAAAGGCCAGTTGCAGGCCTCATATGGCCCATAGAATTGTTGGTCAAAAGTAGTAGCTACAATAGATAGGACAATCACAGAAACCTGAGTAGTCGCCAGCATAAACCAACACAACAGATACGTGACAAGCAAAGGCTGGGACGACCAGCGGAGGCGTGGGATCTACGAAGGCGAGCTTGAGCCCCAGCAGAAGTTTTTTTAAATTATGCATGAGATCCAGTGTAATTGAAATCTGCCCGATTTTGTTGGATTTAGTTGACCCCAAAAATAACATGAGTAGGAGAATTTCAATTCTCTCAAAAAATCACAGTACAACTCAATCACCTCAAACCAAGAATGTAAATTTTAGATTTCACGAGATTTCAATAAGTTTACACTCCAACAACACCATACCTTGACATGCTGTCTTAGCAAACATCTCTTCCGAAACTTTAGCTTGTTCTTTAGAAAATGGTTAAAAAGCTCTAAATTTTTCATTTTTACCCTTCATTGGACATGTGGTAAAATTTTTAAAAGCTCTAGATGTTTCCTTTTTTACTTTTCACTCGGATGTAGGCAGTGAAAATTGTTCTGCAATTTTGAATAAGTGATATTCATCATCAATTCCCTGGTTCAAATACACAAGTGTTAGAACCTAAACACCTGCATATTGTTGGATTTGGTAGGGTTCTTCTCAATAAAGGGTGCTTACCGCCCAAATTTTGGCACCATGACTTTCAAATGGCTAATTATTTAGTTAGCAGAATACCCACAACTTCTACAAAACCACGCTCTATTCTGAATTAGATATATGTAACCATAAAATTACCCCTACCTCAAAAAATTGTTATCCATGAATTCATCAAGGCACAACTTCCGAATCACAACCTCGCTACAAACCATACATTTTTTCTCAGATATAGCAGGAAGCCAAAATGCTCATCAATGCTATGCCTCTATATATATTGCTCTCGCTCCCGTTCTCGCTCCCTCTCGTGTCTGATGGTGTCTTCAGGGTTTCCCTCGGTGGCTGCTTGCCGCCTTTTGGCAAAGTCACTCGGCCAACAGCTCCCAGATCAGCAAGGAACCCCATTTTATGGATGTTTTCACATAAGAGATGCGTGGAGGCAGAGGAGAGCCATGGAATGGAGGTTCTTTCCAATCTCCACTCCAAGTCCCACTCAGCCCTTTAGGTCCCATCTCCTTGAAGTTTAACAGATGTCTCCTCTTAACTCCCTTTGATAGGGATCAAACCTATTTCAACACTATGAGGTAAACCTGCCTTCTTTTAACTAAAGGTGAAGTTGAAAAACTGGCCTGACCATCTGAATATACATTAGCTGGGAAATTTCCTAACTGTAAGCCACTGTTGGTTGTCGTCCATAAATTCCTCAACAACCTTGGACTTATGAGTTCTTTCTCTACTAGGCTGATTAATTCTCAACAAATTCTAATTCAATTTTCCAATGAAAAGAATTAACTAGAATGTTTACTAAATGATCCACCTTTTGAGATGGTTGACGATAACCTTACCCGCCCCTCTGTCATATGAAAGTGTTGAAATGGACAACTAATTTTGATCCAACATGTGAAACTCCAAGCGTACCTATTCGGATAAAGTTCCCCCTCCTCAAGGTCCATTTGATCACCCACTCCATCCTTTTTTTCTTTGGGATGTTATTATGGTAAACCTCTTAAAGTGGACTTTGCGAGTGCTAACCTTACCCGCCCCTCTGTAACATGAGTGCTTGTAGAAATCAATCTAACTGAATTTTTTGAGAACAAAATTCAGATAGGAGATGAAAATGTTAGCTACTTCTAAGAAGTAGTCTCTAAAAACAAGCCTCTTTTTTGTTTCCAAGGTAAAATGATTGGACATGATCTTTTTGGCTGCTTTAAGTTCCATCCTCACCTTAAAACTAGATCCACATCCGATATTGACACCAATATCCCCAAAGTTCCCCTTAGAAAACGAATGATTTATGATTTTGGCTGCTATGGGAGACCACGTTTCCTTGGTGGAGGATCCTTAGCCGACTTATCTCGCTAATAAAAATTTGGAAGTTCAAATGGATGGTTTGATGGAGGCCGTTACGGACAAGGATGGCCATAGTTATGATCAACATGTAGGGTTTGGCGAATTAGAGGACCCTCTCACCATCAGTTTCAAAGCTTGGTAACCAATTAGGGGAATACAATGTTCCACCTTTTGAGATGGTTGACGATAGATGTGAATTGGCAACTGAGACTGCTGCTGAGGTCGCTCCTATTTGTCTGATTTCTACCTCACCTCAGGCCGATACTTCCTGCCAGATGTTGGCAGGGGATTGAGGGCCCGATAGTCCCTTTTGGTGATGGAGGGGAGCTTTCGGGGTACACAGAATACTCCTTACTAATGCTCCAAGACATTCTATTCGAAGCAACAGAAATTTTGAGGAGAAGGGCTGAGAGGATCTTTGTTGAGGAAGATAAGAACATCCCCTCAAAGAGCTCCATATATATATATATATATATATATATATATATATATATATATATATATATATATATATATATATATATATATATATATATATATATATATATATATATATATTGATGTTCCGATCATTTTGTGTATAAAAAGCTTCGACCCTTCATCCATGGATACTTCACTGGGTATATGCTCAAACTTAAATCTACACGCATTGGAGTTTCATCTGCTCATTCTTGGAAGTGCTCAAGCTACTTGAGCATCAAAAGATGTAACTGATTCTAATAAGAACTCTGGGGTGAACTCAAACGGAGAATTAAAGGATCACTTGTCGGATTCAAAGTTTTTACACAATTCCCTTGTATGGTATAAAAGAAAAAAAGAAAAAAAAGGAAAAACGAAAAAATTTCAATTCTAATCGATTCAAATTATAACCTAAAGCAAATATGCAACAGCGTTGGGATTCTTTAGCATAGATCTCTTCAACTATTGTTGGGATCATGGATCCTATGGAATTTTAAAACTTTTGCTTTTCTTTCTTTTTTCTGTTTGTTTTTCTTTTTTATTTTAGATTTCTGTTTGAGTTCACCAACTCCCTTTTTGCTGTATTTATTTATTATTAGATTTATAAAATGCAACAAGTTATACAAGAAAATATAATATATATATAGTGAATACAAAGCTAGGCATGTTATTTTTGATGAATCAATATTTATTTTCTAAACTCTAAACTCTTTGCCCAATGCATATCTCACACTCTCATTCACACCTTCAATCCACAAAATCCCTCTCCATAGACAGCAAACATTCCTCTACTAATCCCTCTCCATAAACTTGATATTTTGTTGATGATGGAAAAATAATTTTAGTAATATAACTTGGAAAAATATGTCGAATTTAGAAATGATTTGCCAAGAAAATGGAGGTATATGTGTATTCATACTCCAGAGTTGATCATTAGAGACCCTTCCCAAGGCGTTCAAACTAGAAGATCTATTAAGAATGAAATAAATCATGCAACATTTATTTTTTTGATAGAACCCATGAAAATTGAAGAAGCACATATTGATAAGCATAGGATTGTTGCGATACAAGATAAACTAAAGCCAATTTGAAAGAAATTCTATTTGGAATATAATACCAAGACTCAATTTTGTTAGTGTGATTGAACCAAGTCTTTAAGAATAAACTCAATCATGATTGTTTAGTTATTAGAAGGATCACTTAGTAACTACGAGATTCAAACATGCTGAAAGTGCAGATTTTTAGGAGATCCAATAGCATAGATGGAAACCATTCGATTATTACTTGCATATGCATCTCATTGCAACTTCATGCTTTGCCAAATGGATATTAAAAGTGCTTTTCTCAATGATACTTAGATCAAGACATTTATGTTGATCAACCCCTATGGTTTGAAAGCATAGATAATCTTAATTATGTGCATAAATTGACAAAGGTATATGACTTGAAGCAAACATTTTGGGCATGATATGATGGGCTTAGCACCTTTCTTACACACATTAGCTTCAAAAGAAGATCAATAGACACTATCATTTTTCTTTAAAAAATCCTAACAGATCTTCTCGTAACTCAAATTTACATAGGTGATGGCTTTTTTTGTTCCCTATCAGCATAATATGTGAAAAATTAATTTCTCTCATAAGCAAAGAATTTAAATGAATTTGATAGATGAATTAATTTGCTTTCTAAGATTGCAAATCAAATAAAATACATGTAGCATTATTCACGCACCAAAAATATATTGAGGTTAGTTACCACTTCAACAGAGGTCGTGTAACTAGAGGCAACATAGTAATAAAATTTATCAGTACCGAGCACCAGCTAGCAAATACATTTATAAAGCTTTAACCTTGTGAGAGATTTCTAATCTAAAGATACGAACTAAGATTACTTGATTAACCTTAGTTTTTTAAGAGTTTCTTTTTTATTATAACAAAAAGGGAAAGAATATCCCAATTTTGGTTTAGCCAAAAAAATATTTCTTTATGTTATTTTAAATATAGGAGCATCTACATTATATGTTTAATATAGGAGCATTTGTTTTACTATTCTGCTTATGCCTAGTTTATGCACCTACTTACATAATGACTATTTACTTTTTGCATTTACATTTTATTAAGCACAAAAATTATTATAATATTTTATTGTCATCAAAAAGAGTAAGCCTACTGACTTCTCTGTCGCATGTGTGTGAAGGAGATACTTATTTGAGGTGTATTCCAATGAAGAAAATTCTCCAACAAGTGGACATAGGAGCAGGATGTCTCAAACCATTATAAATTTGTTGGTGTTCAGATATTTTAGTTTTTTACTTTTTTGTGCTTTGTAATTTTATTATTTTTTGTACTTAAGTAATTATTAAAAAATATCCCAAAGTTAACTTAAATTTTCTACTTTCCTAAATTATTCCCAATTTACCCCCTCTTGTGTAGTGCAATCTAAGATCAAAAGTCAACACTTAACACCTACATGGCTACATTCTATCCTATCTGTGCATCCTCTGCAGCTGCATACTATGACAATTATTGATCGCATGTTCACTCAATAATGCACAAATTATATCAAATTCAAAGGTTTCACAACATGTCATTCTTTGTGTGATAGCAATCTCCAAGATTCAGCTCCAGCCAGTTACACACAAGCACTAAAGAGTTAACCATGGCAATTACCAAGAAAATTCAAACAAAAAAATGCATTTATACATGGAATCTTGTCTTACTACTTCCCAAACTAACATCATCGGTTGTGCTGACCCTTGCAACTCAAATACACTCTCGGTAACTCTATCACATCATAACTCACATTTAGTTGATTAAGGGTTTTATCAACAATATGGTGTTGACTATCATAAAATATATAGGGGCTATTTGGCATGAGGAAATTTGAGAAATTTGAGTATAAAATAATCTAATTACAATGAAATCTGACTATAGTGTAATCATGTTACTTTGCGTTGTTTAGTAGTTTATAGAATTTGAAATGAAGAAATCTGTGAGTGTGGTGCTTTAATAAATTAGGGGGTGAAATTACCCCTAATTTTTGTAGGGTTTCGTTCAAATAAACGATTGTTCCATCAAATCAATTTGAAACTTTTTTAGGGTTCGTTCGAACGAAACGAACGAATCGTTTGTTAGAACTAATCGTTCGAACAAACGAATTCATTCATTCGATTCCTACGAATCAATCATTCGCCGAAGAAGATGAACGCATTCGTTCGTTGGTTCGTTCGCTCACTCGGCTGCTTCGCGTATTCTCCTAATACGCCCAATTCAGGTGTAGTTCTATTACATTGTTTCTATATCTATTAACGCAAAATCGAATTACTGTGTATAAGTTTTTCACCCAATTTACTTTATGCCAAATGCCGGTAATTTCAATTTACCCAAAAAAAATTTACTCCACATTGTTTTTACCTCAATCCAAATAAACTCTTAATCCCATAATCAAATCTACCACAATCAACCTCACACTAATTCTTGCAACTACTAACAAATGTTGGTTAAGTTTTAAAATGCCTTTATAAATGGTGTTTTATTTATATGGCACACCCTCAAAGCTTTGTAGAGTCTCAATTTTTAAATGATATATATCACATAAGCAAAGAAATTATGATCTAACACAATCATTATACCAAATTTCTTCTCACTTTTGATTTTTCAACTCGCAAATTAGATAATTCTTTGTTCTTCTACAACAAGTGTTATCACATATATGATAGGTATGCTAAAGTTCTCATAACTAGCATTCATATCACCATAATAACCAAAAACATTAAATCATTATCAACTCACTTTGCACTTGAAACTTAAGAGATATTCATCATTTACTAAGCATCACCATCAATCGCAACACCATTGGATTTCATCTCACAATACAATAATATCTGTGAATTACCTGGACAAGTTGCATGCACACTACAAAAATAATTGAATGCAAATCATGCATTGCTCGGCAAAATTCACAAAATTTGTGTAGTTACAAAAGATTTCCCCTATCCGAGTCTACCTCCTATGCACTCATTGCTGGGATCTTACCAAATTTTCTGCTTACACAGTTAGATATTACTTATAATGCCACAAAGCTTCACAGTTCTTTCACAATCCTGTTAATAACATTGGGCTGCAATAACAAAAGCATCCCATTCACCACGGTAACAGCCAAAACCAACCCCTCATCCAACACAAGGAAACAACAATAAATTAAACTAATACTCTAAGAACTTTGGATTTCATTAGCATCATCTCCTAGCACAATGTTGGTAATTTGTATATAATAATACTCTACATACCTACATGAAGAAGTTTAAGTGTACTTTCATTCATTTGAAACTTAATATCCAACAAAGATTTGCAAGTTGCATGCACACCAACAACATTTAAATTCACTGATGTACTTGCAAAAGAACTTTCATGCTCACAGTTCAAGTACTTAATTGGAAAGTTCATCTTGGTTTCATGTGTCATCACATGTGCTTAGTAATATCTAAAAGATTCTCCCAAGATAACCCTAATTGCATAGATTAATCGCAGCCAATTATAAATTCTTCTATACCTTAGCTAGCCATCCACTTATAACAACAAAAGTAGCATAAATACAATGTATATATACATTTAGTAAATGACATACTATTCTTATCGTTTCACTTCTTTCTATTTGTGCATTTACTCAATTGAGGGTTTAACAACATATAGTTATCGATTATAGATTTAAACAGAACAAACTAAGCTACGGCAGAAATTGTATTGCTCAGCAAAGAACATATTTGAAGTCAATTAAATTTCTTTATATATTTCCCAGGGCTGTTTCAGTGTTAATTAAAATGCATGAATGCGCAATACAACCCTCACTTTTTAAGTTGAGTTTTTCCATCATATTGAAAACATAAAAAATAAATTTTACCAAATTTGAACAAACGAGAATGAAGATAAAAAAGATTTCTTTGCTGCAAAAATTATCATGTAAGTTCCACATATTACCAGGCATTTCCAAAATGATGTGAGATACCCATAAGCTCAAGAAACTGAATTCCAGTTCTAAACAAATAACAGATGCATACATTTGTGCCATAAGAAATAAAATTAAATTTATTAATAAAAACTTTTGTAAAGCTGAATGAGAAACTAAGTAAATAGATTTACATTATGCAAACAGATGCCTCATCCGCATGCAAACCACAAGCAGCAAACCCATTTCAAAATCAAAAACTGGTTCCTGAATCACATAATTCCTTCCTTAATATCCATAATCACTGAAGCTGCTTTCATATGAAATCACATTTGACATTGAAATTTTGTGCAGTTCCCAGAATTGCATTGAAAGGACAAATGAACAATTATAAAGAATTGGCACCTTTAGATCATTGAACTTGTTGCTTCAAGATTCCCAAATATTGGGACAGGGTTAAGAATGATGATGATCTGTGGCTTCAAATTAATCAATAGCCATATTGAGAAGAAACAAAGTCTAAGAGTGCAGATTTGAAGGCCTCGGGAAGAGCAAAATGTACTTTAGATTCACAAATTACTAAATATGTAACATAGCGCAACTATCCAAATCCACTTCTGCAAACAACAATCAAAGATTAATAATTTAAGTAGAAAGCAACAGACTGATGAGCTTTCATTGAAAAAAAAACCTAAGATAAGATAGTTTCTCTCAACTACAAGCATCAACATATGTTTGTCTCAAATTACCAATAGCATAGTAAATAATTTACCTGATAAAGGTGCCCCTTACCACAACCTCATAAACTTTGAACAAAAAAAAAGATATCAAAGATTTGATTGCCTATGAAAGTTCCCTATCCTGATCACACCTCCCTTTGATGTCTCCCCAACCACTGCTGCTTCTAATGTACCTATCCACAATACCGAATTCCTTGTTTTGCTCGAGCCTCTTTGCATAATTCTCAGTGGAAATAGGTCCCTTCTTCAATCGCCGATAGTATATCATCTCCCACGGCCAAAGCCGCGCGGCACCAAAGTAATTCTCGACCAAGTCATCAAACTTAACATCCTTAGGAGGCACCAGTCCATAATGACGAAATGCTTTCAGCATTTCCTCAATTGACATTCCATCAGAATTGGCTGACACTCGTTCTGTCAGATTCATCAAATGATCACCCAGCGGTGTACTTGTTTCTGGGCAATTTTCAAAAGCAGACGCAATGCCATTGAGCACTTCGAAAGACGCATCAGTTTCATTATATGATGCTTTAAAATCAGATTTATGCACATTGAGGATACTATTTTTTTCAGAATATTCAATGTTAGGTGTATTCTTTACACCCGATGGAGGCGATACACTTTCATCTTCTAATGTCTTTTTTGCTTCAGAACTAGTCAATATTGAGAAATGCTTTGACTCTGGGCTTTGCACATTCTCAGGATTCTCCTTCAGTTTAGTGCCTGGAGAAATGTTTCTATCTGGATTCTTCAGTGAAGATGAAGACTTCTGACCCAACGAGACAGAAAGAGACAGTGACCTGGGTGGAGTTGATCTGGACCTTGATCGTGATATTGATCTAGACCTTGATCTGGAGCTTTTGGATTTGGCATAAGATGAGATTGAAATGGATCCTGATCTAGATGATGCTGAACGGGATCTAGAAGTTGATGACTTTGATGTTGAACGAGATTTGCTGCTAGAAATAGATTTTGAGCGTGACTTTCCTGAACTTGACATGGAAGAATCAGAAGTCGTCGACAAAGTGTCAGATGCTATTGCTCTTCTCTTTTTCACAGGTCTTTTATTTGATGAAAATTTACTCTTAGTTTCTTTCTTACTTTGGGACTCAGAGTGCGGCTTAGATATGTGCCTATTCTCCCTTCTTTCTGAAGAACTTCTAGCCCTCGCTGCCATTCCGCCTTTAATGGGATGTATTTCCATTCTATTCCATGCGCCGCGTCTTGCTAGAAATGGATCTCTGTTGGTGCTTATCCTTCCCCGTGAATTGGCTCGAAACTTCTTGAATCTGCCCTCCATTTTATCTTTAAAACTCATTTCATCCCTCATATGTTCAAACTTAGCATACCTCTCTCCCCTGACATCTCCATCAGGGCATTTCCTTTTAATATGACCCACTCTCCCACAATTGTAGCAGATTGGAGGGGGCATTGATTTATCAAATTTTCTCTCAGATTCTACATTGAAGTGCTCCTTGTACGCTTTTCCATGATAACCTCTATGGGGAGAACTGTCCGAGCTGGCTCTCAGATTGCCTTCTTTCTCATCGCTCTTGGTGTAGCCATGGTATGGCTCATAACGATCAAAATCAGAACCCTTCCCAGCTCCATGGCCAGGTAAAATATCACTGGCAGGCCCGCCCCAGCGATCATGTTCCAATGGATTGAGTTCAGTGTCCTCATCCATTGGTGCATCCGCCAAATCCTCACCTCTGTTTCCTCTAACACTGTCAGCATCTTCATGGGTATGGCCTGCTTCTTTATCAGCAGCGCAATCAACCTGGTGTCCTCCTGGACTATAAAGTGGACTTAGAACATCTACTGAAAATTCTCTTTGATCTTGTGAATTCTTAAACCCGATAGCATCATCCTCTTCTCTGAACGCCCTCCTTCGATAAGGCTCGTCAAATCTAGAAACCCTAAAAGGCCGAAAAGGCCTAGGCTGTTTGTTTGACCAGTTAAGATAAATCTGCTCCCCGCAAACTGGTTTGCCCCGCAGTGCGCGCAAAGCCCTTTCGGCATTCGTAGTGGCTTCATACACTACGAATCCATATCCATCTTTCAGCTGAAAATGGCAACGGCCAAACCTCTTGAAAACCCGTTCAAGCTCATCTTGCCGAGCATAAGGTGAGAGATGGCCCACATACAGAGACATTAGTAATATGCAAAGTGAATCTATTGAACCTACATACAAAAAGCAAACAATCAAAATCAAAAAAAGAAGGATTTTTCCCTTTGGTGGCGCTAAAATCCTTATAATTCATATTCAAAGAAGAAAATAAAACTATCAATAAAAGGGAGGCGAAATCTATGGCTAGCTTTCGTGAAAAGGAAGAGGAGAATCTTTGATCCAAGTAATACATATTACCTGCGTCGATTGAAGAACGGTCGACCGAAACCCTAATTTTTTAGACGAAATTGGCTGTGGCCATAATAAAACCCGCTGACGTTTCATTTTTCATCCGGCTTCCTTAAGATAGTGACGGGCCGAGTTTGTGAGTTTATTTTTTTATTGAATTTTAAATATTAATCAAATATTATTTCTAGATTTTAAGTTAAGATTTGACATAATAATAACATAATGAGTCTTAATTATGAAAGCATTAAATCATGCATTTATAACTTATCAAAGGAAGTATGTAATGAAAATATACCTCAAATTAGAAGCTGTGACAATGTTAGACTATATATATATATATATATATATATATATATATATATATATATGTGTGTGTGTGTATGTGTGTGTGTGTATGTGTGTGTGTGTGTGCATGTGTATAAAATTGTAATAACTATAACTACTAAAAGGAAAGAACATCCTAATATACTTTTGAGTATATGAAAGTATGCTTATTAACAGAAAGTAATAGAACTGCAATACATATAACTAAGTTAAGTATTCAATCATGGCTAGCAAACTAGCATGCATATAAATAAGCAAGTATTGTACAAAGCTGAACTACAGTAAAGTAAGGAGAAAATAAAAAAGTAACATGTAAAACTATCATATCATAAGAATTGGCTAATCAAGCCACTGAAATTATAACTGAACTAAATTGTATCATGTCATATCATGTAATTTCATTCAGTTTCTCAATGCTAAAGCAGAAAATTGTTCTGAACTAAAGAGGCAAAAATACTTATGCAGTTAGTTTTAGTTATTTTACTTTACTTCTATAAATATATCTAGAAGTAGCTGAGGAGTCAAGCACATATATAAGACTGAGATGGGTTCCTGAACTAGACACAACTCTTCCCAATGAGTATGTGTCAAGTATTATTATTTCTCCTTACTTCCAGTCCATTGACAGCAATGTGTAAACACAATCATCCATCATGATAATGAACCCGATGCAAATATTATCTTAATTTTCTATATTTTCATTTCATGCATCAAATTCATCTTGTACAATATTTTCAAGGCAAAAAGATTCAATAACAAGAAATACAAAGCATCAAAATTAAGGAAATAAGTAACATTCTAAACAAAATCTGTGATATTCATAATTTTCTAATTTATTCGTTCTAACTATTCTAAGAAAATACAAGCTCATGATAACCAATATCATACTATCCAGTATACTCTCAGAGTCACAACCCTATAAAGTTAAACATTAGAACCAATAAAATCCTAATTCATAATTAGACAATATCGCCTATTGAAGTTAATTCGATAAATCAATCATTCTAATTGTATTTTTCATTTCTACAACCAACCTTGATATAATTTATCAAGATTAGAAGTTAAGATATTAAATTTCAACATGGGGTCTAAATCCCTTAACTTAAGATTCTAAGTATCTAAAGTCTAAATTATTCAATTTCATATGATATTTAAGTTTTGAGCTAAAGGGAGTTCCATTGAGTTCAATTAGACTTAATGAAATATCTAAGTTCTAACTTTATTGATTTAAGTATCATGGGAGAAATCAATGGGCTTAAATAATATTCTATGCATTTTGACCTTATTTCCTTAAATAATTATATTTTAAGGGTCTAAAAGGTGACTTTGTGAAATAGGGTTCTAAATGGAGTATTTCTTATTTGATGATACGAATATTATCTAAAGAGTAAATAAACTCTTTTGAATATCCAAATTAAATATCTATAAGCTCTAAAATGACTAAACAATACTTGCCTAAATGCAAAAATAATTAACAAAATTACTTATTAAAATCTAAGTTTTAAATTCAAGTTTGCATATTTAATTTTCAAGTAAGGTGATAATACTACTTAGTGATAATTCACTAAGTACTAATATTCTCCTACAATAGCTAAGAGTTCTTACATCTTGATTCCATAGTTTCAACAACAATCAATCACTAATGATGCTAAAATCTATGCAAGTGTAACAACCTTAGGTTGTTACTTAGCCTAATTTTAGCTTAATCGCATCATAATTATCATTTATTAGGCTCATCTAATCATTAGAATCAAACCTTGAAACTTTGGAGCGATTCAGAGCTCAATCGAATATTTGGATTATTTAATAATATTTAATTAATTAGAAAATTGAGATATTTATTTTAACCTCGAAATCATAATCCGACTTTGTCATTGCGGTCATCACCCCCAAATAAGCTAGGGGTGATATTTTGTAAGTTGTCGGTTTTCTCGAATATTTTAATGTATTTTAAATATCTCGAAAATTAGGATAATTAAATTGATCTCCAAATTAAAATCGGACTTCACCATTGAGTTCCTCACCTCAAATTAACGAAGGGTAAATTTTTAGGATTTTTCGGAGCTCGTTTACTAATTAAATTTTTTTTATGAATTAATTTAAATTTTAAAAAAGATATTAAGTAATTAAAATAATTTAAATTTAATAATCCATTTTTCTCTCTTTCCTACGCCTTGTCCCCTCTTCTCCTTCTCTTCCGCGTTCAGTCCTTCCTCTATGAGCACGCAAGAAGCTTAGCTCCCACCTTCTCCTTCATACCTGTGATGGGATGGTTATGGCTCATCCCATCCAAGCCCATACCCTTCTTTCTCCTTAAGAAAGCTCCCTCATTCCCCATTATCTATTTCTTTTGTTTGCTCAAGCTGCTAAAGGAACTTTCAAGCTCTCAAGCTCCCAAGGATCCCTTAAAGAAATCTCTATTTTTGTAAGCTAAGGTACCTTCTGATAAATTCATTATTTACTTCATATATAAAGTAATTTTTCATAAAAACCTATGTTAGAATCATCCTACTTTGATAAATTTTATGTAATTTTAAGAAAAATACAAGCTCGACAAATTCTAGACAATTCTGGAGTGTTTCCGTAAATTCTAGAAGAAAATCGATGCAACGCGCCCTAGCGCGCCATAGCGGGAGGACTTGCGGGACTCGATTGCTGCAGCGCGCCACAGCGGGAGGACTTGTAGGGCTCGATCGCTGTAGCGCGCCACAACGCGCTTCAGCGTGCTACAGCAGGCGCCGAATTTCTGTCTTCTCAGAATATTAAATTCAGCTGGGATGTGACAAAGAATATGGATCTTGTCTTCCAGTCGTTTTCCAAACATATAGATTAAAAAAAAGGAAAAAAAGATGTCACCTCAAGCTCTACTTAGATTAGCAATGATGGCTGAATTTTTGAATCAATTTTTAGATTTCAAAAGGGATGAAAATAAATGTGCACCCCTCCTATAAAAATAGCTCTTCAATTCATTAGGGGGGGTTCCCAACTTGGCTTACAAACTTTTAAGTAAGAAGAGGGCTGCATAGAAGAGAAGGAGAACTCTCTAAGGATGAAAGAACTCCTATTGCTAAGGAGAAGAAGGGAAAAAGGTAGCACTACAGACTTAGGAGAAACAACCAAGAATAAGAAGAGGAGAAATTCGGAGAACTTTCTCAAAGGAATGTTCATAATAATCTCTAACTCTTGTCTTTGTGTTTTTTTTAGTTGATCATAAAAGGGTATTTATCCATGTATGTGTTCTTCTTTATCTCTAGTGTAATAGAGAGCTAAACCTCCCTTGGGGAGGTTGGGCAAATCCTACATGTCCTGTAAGGGATTATTATGTATGAAAATTTCCTCAAACTTTTAATGAAAATTTGTGAAATGAGTGACTTGTTAAAGAAATAAAAATGAATTATTTGTGAACTTGAATATAGACCAAATGATAAAAGAACTAAATGACATCAAGACTTAAAATTCTTGTGCTTCAAAGCTCACCCTTAGTTTGAAACTAGAATCATGAGTACATATGAGCTTTAAACTATGTGATGAAGTTATTGAGCCTAGTACACCTTGATCTATGCCCAACTAAGGTGTTGATGCGTGTAAGTTGAGACCCATTAAATGAGCTCCACAGCTCAGCATACGTGATGGGAGGAAGATGACTTGTTGAGAGCTCATGTGTGATGTGACATAGCACATTAAGCCAAACTAGTCATCTCCTTATCCGAACTGCGCATGACGTGCGTGATGCTCTTAGTGGAATCAATGCTTGTAAGATCTTAAATAAAGAAACAACTCTCAATTCTATAATCTAGAAATGAGAGGAAAACTAATGATCTAAAATTTTATGAGGGTCTTTGTACTGAAATGGAACTGATTATGTGCTCATTTCAGGCATGAGATTTGAACTTATAAATCTTGTAGTTAAAATTCTAAAGAGGACAATGTGCACTTGATTAAATTACGCAAAATTATATAAAAAGGGCAATACTTGAGGAATTATCTTACATGAGTCTCTAACATTTTGTGGGAGTAACCCAACTCTCCTCTCCTATTTATTACAGTTCTTTCTACCAAAACTTATTGTGCTTGTTTAGAAATTGAATCAACAAAATATGTATAGTTTAAACATTATTGAACGTAGATATACCTTAGTAACAAAACACCTGATTCTCTAAGGACAAAAAAATCTCAAAACTCATATTCCAAATTATTACTTCATACCACATACACTTGCGTGCAAGCGCAAACATGTATTAAATGTCTGTCATGCTCTTTTCCCCCATTTAGTGGTCCAATGGCTACTTCATTTCATGTGTATGCTTAAATCATCTCTAAAAACTTACATTCAAGCGATCAAGCTCAATAGAGCCTGATCAGAATCCATTTTAAAAAGAAAATGAGTCACGCTGCATAGTGAGAATCATGCATAGGTAGCTAGAGCATCATTATTTACATCGTTAGAATAATTTTTTTGTGTCGATTTTAATATTAATGGAAAGCTCTTGAAAAGACCTTTCCATCGATATATGGCACTGCACTTGAGGTGTCATGAATCAAGTATATTTTAGTGAAAAAGGGGGTTGTTCCATTTTCGTCCAGGCAGAATGTCCATATAGCGCTACAGCGCGCAGTAGCGCCTGGCTTTTAGCCAAGCGAGCGCTATAGCACATCGCAGCATCCGTGTGGCGCCCCGCCCCTTAACCCACAACCATTAGACTAAGGAGTGGAGTGTCACTTTGTCAAATCCCTCACTTAAGATTGGATTAGGTATAGACCCTAATCTACTAGTAAGGGAGAGATGAGTCACTGCATAAATGCTATAAACTCAGTCACTAAGCAGATGCAAAATCAGAGTGCATAAATAAAGTAAAACAAACATAGTCAAAGGTTCCTATATTATTACAGTATTAAATAAATAATTTAAATGAAATAAAAAGTCAAACTCTAATCCTCACATAAAGCTAAAAAAACTAAACATCTTATGGTTCTCCTAGCTGATGCTCCTTTTCAATATGAGGCTCCTCCTCTTCAGCACCCAGCTCCTCAAACTTATCTAAATTTGATATTATCAATTTCATAATGCTATGGTCCCAGCCAATAAAAGAAAATTCATATTAGACAATTGTCTAAGTACATTTTATGCTAAATATTTTACATAAATTATTAATGTCACCATTTACATGTACATAACTAAAACAAACTATCTAACATATGAGCAATAAGTATACAAGAAACATGATAAGTTATATATATATATATTATTTATAACTAAATAATATTTGAGGCAAAAAGGCACATCTCAAGGTATACTAAGTAAGGATAGGCATACATGTATGATATAGTAAGTAAAAGTAATAAAAGAAAAAGTCTAATCCTAAATATGCTGATAATCATATGACATATGTTAGTTTTAAAATAGTAAATCTGAAAGTGGTACATATAGTAAGCAGTAAAAATATAGCATCCTATACATATGTACAAGTGAGTAAGTAAGTAAAGTAAAGCTGACTGAGATAATATGTATTATTAAAATAGTAAGCAATAAACTAAAATAAAAAATAGGTATGTATAACTGCAATATCAAAAAATTAGCCAATTGGGCCCAGCATAATTCTTAATGCTTTTCTAGGTTATGGCAGACAGAAATTCCTAAAGCCTTTCTGGGCTAGGGCTGACAGAATAGAACAACAAAACTAAAGATGCAGTAAATATAAATGCAAAAATATTTTAGTTATTTTACTTTTGCTTCTATGGACACATCAGAAGCAGCTGATGAGTCAAGCACATCTGCAAGATTATACGGGTTCCAAGCTTAATACACACTCCTCAATGAGCAATGTTAAGCATCATTATTTTTCCTTAACTGTATCAATTAGAGTAAATGTGCACCAGAACCTACCAAAATATAACTGAACCCAAGGCAATTGTTGTCATAATTATTCTAAATTTTCATTTCATGCACAAAGTTCTCTTATATGACATGTTCAAGGAAATAAGCATAATGTTCAAGGAATGCTTAGCATAGATAATCAAATAGTAAGCAAGGGACTCTTCTGCACATGGTGACACTATTGTTGTCTAATTAACTATTCTAACTATTCTAAATTACATAAGTTTAGGATCTCCAACTCCTACTATCGAGTGTAACTTAGAAGCACTACCTTATAAGTTAAAAGCAATTAGAACTGATCAGACTCTAATTTAATTCAATCAAAATCGACTATAAGTTAAATAATGAATTATTATGACCTAATTAATGAATTTAAATGTTATATGCTAAGAACTGATTAAGATTTACTGAACTATGGATTATGATTTAACACCACAAATTGGAGTTAAACACATAATCCAAAGGTAAAGTCTAAAGATCCAAGTTTAAAATCCTAAGTGAACCAATGATTGAGGTAAATCCTACTAAGTAAAGTCAAACTTAATAGGATAATTCTCCTATTCTTAGTTTAAGACTGGATGATAAAATAATCAAAATGAAATTATGAAAAATTTAGAAACTAATAAAATCAAGAATTTATTCATTGAATAACCTTATTCTTCAATGAATGAAATCTAACATAATATATATTCATAATAGATCCTAAGGTAAAGTGAAGATTCCTAATGAGCTCCTAATAAAGAAACTTAGGGTTATTCTAAGAGTTAATTGAATCTATGATCATTTGTTGATTTTATTTAATTAGGAAGGTTAAGAGTGAATTTTAGCTAAGTAAGGATCATTTCCCTTAGAGATTTTCAATCTTAAATTTAGAATTTTTAGACAATTATTCAAATTATAAAAATTTATGACTTAACTTGATCTTAAATTAATTTTACTATTAATTTTAATGATTTTAAATGGTATTTTAAGGGTTAATGACACTTAAATTAAATTTTGGGCAAAATGATCATTTTACCTCTATTTAGGGGTCCAAAAAGCTACTTTTTGATTTAATACTCTAAATTGGAATTTCTTACTGTCAAATAATTCTTTGCTGTCTAACATGAAGATAGACTGTAAGTACACCAAATTTGGATAAGAAATGGGTCATATAGGTCCAAACTAGGGTTTTTGACTCAATATATATTTTAGTAAAATGTATCTAATGGAATCTAAATTTTTACGCAATTTAGTGTTAAGTGATATTTAAGGATTCCATAGAGTCCAAGAATATTAAATTTTGAGGTCTATTGTATTAGTTATGGGTATTCTAAAATTCAGGGTCAATTCGGTAATTTTTCATAGGGTCAAGGAAGCAAAAACTGAACTTTTTCATTTGAAGTCCAAATTCAGTGTCTATAGCTTTCCTATAATACACTGAGTACTTTAACTGAGAGTAGACCCAATTTGGACTTTAATTGGTCAAGTTATGAGTTAACTAGGATTAGATGCATTTTGGTCAACTTAGGAGTTTTAGGGTTCATAACTAAAATTTTATTATAGATTACTATTATCACTAAAATTCTAAGCTATCTAGCACTTTGAATTTTTTGATTTGGAGCTTAAATAACTAAGATATGACTAAATTAAAATATAGGGTTTTAGGGATAATTAGGTTATGTCCTAAAAGTCATTAAGCAGTCTAAGTACCCAATGGTAAAACTAATATTATTAGAGAGTTCCTAATATTCTCCTGATTACTTTAAAACCTATATTAGTTATGTTTGGGTCACTAAGCATGAATTTATGAGAGTTTGAAGTTCTGTGGAGGTCCTAAAATGTCACTAGGTTATATACTCCCCGAATTAAAATTTTGAATTACATCATTTGATTCCTTTTATTTTTTTGATTAAATTGAGACATATATTTGATATGTTTGGATCATTGTATTAAGAGTTATGATATCCTAAAGTTTTGTATTAATTATGTTTAATTTAAATAATTTTCTGTTCATAAATTAAATTAAATTCACTGTTTTAATTAAATTAATTAATTAATATTAATTAATTTGATTCACTAATCCACTATTGTTAATTGACTCCATTCATTAAACTAAATTAATGTTAATTAACTAACTAAGGACTAATCATTTAACTACTAACCCTACTGATTATACTTAATACCACTAATTAATTATTGTTTAACTAATTAACTAACAGAATTAAGCTAACATAATAGTAATACATATAATTAGAGAATATACATATATATTTACATATATATATAACTATAGTTCTATGCTATATATATATACAGTTATATATACTTATATAATATATATAATTTTATATATATTTATCAAATTTTTCTGCAGGTTATTAATGACGGTGCGACCATCCAGAGACACGCGGCGCCTGCTGGTTGGATGTGCGGCTACGGGTGGGTCCCACGGGACACCCACCAGCGTCCCGTTGGTCACGGGGCTGCGGGTGGGGCCCGCATGAAGACAGTACTGACGCAGGTGGAGCCCATGCAGCGTGCGTGTCACGCGGATGGTCCGCGTCTCACGGGTTGGGCCCGGGTTGACCCAGCCCGACACAGCTTCACTTCGTCTCTGCGGGAAGCCCGTGGGTTGCGCCTAGGGCATCGCTATTGCTGGGCCTTCTGCCGATGGGGGGAGGCGATCTGCACGCCGCCAAGGAGGTCTCACGAAGACCTCTCGAATGACACACGGGTCGAGGCCGGAGGTGACCGGGATCGGCGTCAAATCCTAACGCTAGGTCAAACTCCATGTGTCAAGACAGACTCGGGGTTTGCGTTCGATCACCCGATCAAACAACTCACGACTCCCATCTGATCAGACGGGAGAGTCGACAAAAAATTTAGCGGGGAAACGGCGCGGGGACGACGCCGTTAATTGCCTCCAAAACATCACCCATAACTAATTTGGGGGCAATGAGCGCAATGACGAAGTTCAATTTTTGATCTGAGGTCAATTTAGATATGTCAATTTCCAAAGTTTCTGGATTTTTTTAAAATTAAGATTTGATCCATTTATCTCCTGATTTGAATTAGGTCTTTGAGGTGAACTCCTAATGACCTAATTACCACTTAGGCTCAAAAATTAGGACATGGATTAGTCCTAACTGACTTGGGTATTAAATTGGGTTGTTACAGTCCACGTCTCAAGAACTTCGGTGCCGGAGCACGCCGCAGTGCAGAAATCGGCCATATCACCTAAAAGCACCGCAGTGCAGAAATCTGCCATAGCGCATTGTAGCACTTGGCTATCAGCCAGGCGAGTACTTCAGCACGCCATAGCGTGCAGAACTATCTAGTTTTGCCCAAACTTCTCATTTTTCGTATTTTGATGACTCCATAACTCTAATAATGTAAAAATATACCAAAATAAAAACTAGTTATAATGAATTAATGCATTAAATAATTATAGAGGTGATTTTTAAATATGTACCTGTAAAATACCAAAATTCCATTTCAAATTGTTTATTAACATTTAAATAATTATGGTCTCAGATTAAAAATTTGACTCCGCCATTGTGTTCACCACCCCCAAATTAGCTAGGGGTGAAGTTTTGAACGCATTTGGAAGTCGTAAAATTTTAGACAAATATTTTAATATTATTTAAATACCTGAAAATTCGAGTGATGAAATACTCGTCGGATCAAAAATCTGAGTGCGCCATTGTGTTCAGAAGCACTCAATTAGTTAGGATAGATATATATATATATATATATATATATATTTTTCTATACATCATACAATAAAATTAAATATTAAGTTAATTAAAATTTAATTTAATAATTATATATATTCCTTATTCCTTTATTTTCTCCTCATTCGCATCCTAACCTAAATCCCTCAGCCGACTCCTTCGCACGCGGTACCCTCTCCCAATCCCGATCCCTTTCAAGCGGCCACCGACGCCTCCTCGAATCCTTCATCCATAAGCTATGGAGAGGTGAGTCGACAACACGTGGCTCGAGTTTCTCTAGCCCTTATCTCATCATGCGAGGGAATCCTGCGAAGATAAGAAGGTCATAAGTGGCTCGAGACGAAGGAAGGAGACCTTCTTCAAACCCTAGCTGAGCCGTCTCCACTCGCCGAGCACCTCCGATCGCCGACGCCTTCCTCTCCACTTGGCCGAAACCTTCTTCATTCCATCAAGAACTCCTTCTAGCATAATAAGGATCAAGGTACTCTACCTCTTTTCTATCTTACTCCATTATCATTTAATAGGTGTGATAGTGGATTCTAATTCACTTATTGAACTTCATTTGGACTCGAACGAAACCTTCCAGTAATCGTTCAGTTAGTTTGAAATGCCGTAATTTATGTTTGCACTCTCCATTCATTTCTCGATATGTTATCATTCATTACCTGTTTTGAATGTTCTTCGTTAATTAAAATAATATAGGTAAATTTAATTCCAGTGAAAGATTGATAAATCTCTGCTCAAGTCTCCTTATTTTGTTAATGTTGAATACCAAAACAAACAAGGATTTGTTTCATACCTCCATGAATTCCTTTCCTTAATTTTTATCCCAGAGACTTTATTTTGAAATAAAGAGGCATATTATAGTTGATTGAATTCGTCCATAGTAGATTAATTTTGATCTGAAATGTTTTTTTTTATTATTCTGAGAGGATATTAAGTTAAATATTAAGGCATCCTTTCTTCTTACCCTAAGAATAATTTTACATGTGACTATAGATTTAAGGTCAGGAGATGAACGTCCTATTTAATTGCTTATTACATTGTTAAGTTTTACGAGCCCTTGATTCTTAAGTCCTATTCTGGAATCTACAACTAGATAAAAAAAAAAAAAAAAAAAAAAAAGGGGAGCTTATGAGATCAAATGCTTTCATCTAGTTCAATTGTGATTAAATGATGTTATTCATTTAAAGTAAATTAAATACAGCCAAATAATCTTTTAAACCATTAAGTATATGTGTTTATTTTATATCTTTCATAGATTTATCTTAACATTTAGTTGTGAAAAGCATTGATGAATGTTGGTTTAGTGAATGTGTCAATGCTAAATCATATTAACTATTTTGCTTGGCTAGTATCTCTATCTAGTTTGTATGGCAGTTTCCCTTTAAATATTTCTCATTTGCAATCATCAAGTTTAATTAAATACTAATGACATTGCTATTTATTTTATGAATCAAATGCCATCTCTTATCATGTGTAAGGTTATATGCTATCATTTTGTATATGAAGTCAATGTAATTAATGCTGCCATGTATTTAAGAAACCCAAAGGCTGTTATTTACTTTGAAAAATATAAATGCTGCCATCTACTTTATAAAATCAAAATGCTGAAATCATTTGTTCTTATATGAGATTAAATGAATCAAATGCATTAGTTAAACTGTTTAATATGTCTTGAGCATACATTCTTATATATTTAATTATGTCATATAGATCTGTTGATGTCAATTAATATAAAGGGTAAGAGCTGCCGTTATTTTATCAAATGCTGCCACCTTTAGTTTTATAAGAGCAAGAGTGACCAAATGTTATTAGTCTTATTCAATGTTATTAAATGCTACCATCTATTTTTAAGAACATATGTTGCCATTTAAATGGAGATTCAAATGTTGTAGTTTACTTTGTAAAATTCAAATGTTGCCTTTATTTCTAAAGTCATGGTATAAAATGTCTTCATTTCTTTTAGCAAATTAAATGCTGTCCATTCTTTAATGTGATCAAATGCTATTCATTAAATTAATATGATCAAATACTGTTCATTAAATTTTGTGATCAAATGATGTCCATTCAGTTATGGTTAATTGAATGTTTCATGTAGTTTAAAAGATCTAAATACTGCCATTTATTTAAATGATAATCAAATGCTGTCATCTAATATAAGAATGAATGCTGCCGTTTATCCTATTATGAGTCAAGTACTATCATAAGTAAGATGCTGTATATATATTGATCTTCATATGAGTTGTAAATTAGTAAAGAAAAATGATGCGCTAAATGCTATTAACATATAGCAAAAATAAGCCAAATAAATGCTGCCCCTATAAATTGCTGAATTAAATTCTGCATTTTTTTGCTATTAAATGTTTGATATAGGATATTAAACTGCTTAGTTTAATTGAATGTATTTAAAATTTTTGTAGAATTGGAAATGAGCAATCCTGTAAAAGGGTTGAACTCTATTTTAGAACTGGAATTAAATTCTATTTAGAACTGGAAATGAGCAGTCTTGTAAAAAGGACTGAACTCTATATTTAGAATTGGAGAATGTTTGTATAAAATTTGGAAAATTTGAGCAAAAACAAAGGAGACTCTGCCGAAATTTTTAAGAATTTTAGGACTTAGAAAATTTTAGAAAATATAGATGTTTACTCATATTTCTAAAAATTTATATAAAATGTCACTTGAAAATATTAAGCATAAAATTAATTACTTCAATGAATTCAAATAAAATGTCATAAGAACTTATTATGAAGAATCAAATTAATGGCTTAAACTACTTATTGGCAGATCAAACAAATTGAATTGATTGATTTTGAGACAAAACAAGTCAGGTACGCAAATCTACTTATAAGTTTCATTTCAGTATTCTTATATTTGAGCCATTTTCCAATTGAATATTATTTACACTGCTTACCGCTTTATAATTTGCAAAAAGAATGATATTGAATAGCATGTAACAAAAAGTTGAAACAATGAATTTATTATTGTGGTGGTTGTCTTTGGAGGGAGAAACGCAACACTGAGAATCTGTACAAATTGGGCTAGCTAGCAGCCCCTGGGAGTTATATGGAGTTATTTAGCCTCTTATAGGAAGTAGGCAATCCAGAGGAAAGACACACCAAGAATTATTATTAAGTAAGCTACCGACGGGTGGCGAGATAAGCTTCCTACAGATTATGCCTATGGGTTTACCCATTTGGGCTCAGGAGTCTTCGGACTCGCCTTATTGTTACAAGTGCTTTCAATAAAATTTATTTCATATATGTTGAATTTCACAGCTATTTTGCAGGGCAGAAATTGCTTACTTTACTTGTAGTTTTATTTTCAGTCATTTTCATATATATGATTTATACCTATTATAGGATGCTAGATTTATTCTTATGAGAACAATTTGCGTACTCCTACCTGACTGGTAATCTGAATTTTTTTTCAGGTTTTGATAATTAAAAAAAGAACTCAGAAGATCTGCCAAATCAAAATAAGAAGAATAAAGGAAGCAAAAGAATGTAGAAATTTCTAATTCATATTTTGTATAATTCAAACTATTGTAAATTTTCATATATGTTTTGGCTCTATGTATAAAAGGACTTTAAATTTTATTTATTTTATTAAGTCCTTTTTGAATTATAAAAATGTATATATTTTTTTTTTCATTTGAGATGAATTGTTCTTTAAAGACTCTCGAACTTCGATCCCCGGTCGCCACAGTACCCTATGCTTTAGATGCTTAGAAATTTATTTGTTCAACTAAATTTAAATTCTAAATTTCTTGAATTGCTAATTAAGTACTAAATGCTTTAGATCATAATCAGTGAATGTTAATATTTATTTTCTAATTAACATTGTTAATTTATCATATGATCCAAATTTATTAATTCAACATTGATTTTGACCTTAATGTACCTTAAATATACTCAACATAAAGTTAATCTAAATTGAACTTCTTGATTTGGCATTTAATAATCTGCATGAATTCATTTAACTCTTGCTGATTTGACATTTGATTATAGACTGGTAAACCATAAGTTCTTAAGCCTTTAGAATAATTTATATGATTTATAATCTTAACTTAATCGTAAGATTTTGGATCCTTAGAAGTTCATCATTTTATAAATTCAGTTTGAATTGAATCATTATATTTTTGAAATTCTTAATTAATTGAATCATTTGAAATACTTGTAGTGAGTTTAAGTTAACTCAACCTATAGAATAATGAAAGTATTTTATAGATTGAGCTTAAATCTTAGATTTTTAAGTTCTTGTTTGATTATTTTATCTTATAATAATTAGATTCAGTTTTCTTATAAGATCATATTTTTTTTAATTTTTCAGCTTCTAAGATCCTCTTCCTTTAGAATAAGTGTGGGTGTGAGCACTTAGATCCTTAGAAGTATAGCACTTTGAATTCAGGTTTAAACCCTAATTTAGAGTTTGAACCCATAATTCTTAAATCTTGATCAGCATAATCAAGATTGAGTTTGAGTTATTAAAATACAATAATTAAGTTGTTATTCAAAATCTTAATCTTTATAGTCATCACTTTTGATTATGAATTAGAACTTTTCAAGTTCTAATGTTAACTTTAAGGTTATAAATCTGGGATATTATTGGATAAATGAATATTGAAGATCCTAAGCTTGTAATGTCTTAGATTAGATAGAATGAATCAAATTAGATAATAATAGATATCATATATGTTTAATTGACTCCCTTGTTCACTTTGCTTATTGTTGTTTCACATACATTATATTTTGAGCTTTATACAGTAGATGTAATAGTTGAACATGAGATATTTTGATGAATATCCTATGTTAATTTTGAATACATAAAACCTCATTACTTAAATTAGTAATTCAGTTTATTCAATATATTTAGTTCATTCAGTTTTTCAATGCTCAATTCAGTAGAGTGTATTTTATTTAGTCTGCTTATTCAGTTCAGTACTTTTGCAATAGAATAGGACATGTTTAGCTATATGGTTGGCTATGATGGTATCTGTCTATTTTTATAAGTCTAACTAGGTCTATCTCTATGATTGGCTAGGATGGTGTTCGGTAAACTTTTCAGTTCAGTGGCTTTGTTTAACCTGTTTCTATTATGGCAGTACTAGTTTAGATACATCTCTCTTTTATGATCTCTTAAGTCTAACCAGACTTAGCTTTAAGGTTGGCTAGAATGACATTTATTAGACTCTTTTTCAGTTCAGCGGCTTCGTTTAGCCAAGTCATATATATTATCAGTTATGCATATTTTCTATTTTCGGTTCATCTTCAGTTCCTTTAGGTACAATTATTTCAGTTCAATGCTTTTTAGTTCAGTTACTTGCATATTTTAGGATGCTAGTTTTATTTCAGCTCTTTTTATGCTTCAGTACAAATATTCTTTATGCAAATGAACACGTATTTATATGATTATAAGCATGTTAGGATGAGTTTACTTTCAGCTCTTTCAGTTATTTTATATTTATTGTCTAACTTTATTGCATCTTTTGGTTGAGGTATGTTAACTTACATACTTTATTTTGCTTAGTTATAAATATCTTATTTATACTATCCTGTTCTTGGTTGCTTGTTGCACATTTTAAATGCTTGTATGTTAGTAAAAATATGATATCTTAAATATTTAGTTTCACTTAATTAGCCTAAAATATACTTAGATAAATTATCTAATTGTAAGTTTTTTTCTTTCTTGGCTGGGGCTCTGGCATTGTGATATCGATAATGTCAGATTCAGAGCTGTTCATAGAGGTAGCCTCATGAGAGAAGCTTAGACAGGAGTATGACCTTCCAGCTATTGAGGCTTTGTTAGATTTCCATTTCTGCTTATGTGGATGAGTGTTATTTTCATTTAAATTATATCTGTAATAAGTAAATATTTTGGATGTATTTACATTCTGTATTTTTATATTGAGCTGAGTTATTATTTTTACCTTTCTTTCTGAGCTGTGGATGTTGATGTTATACTCTTACTTGCTTTCGCCACTTTAATATTTTGATGCATGACCTTCATTTTCAGTTGTGGATGTGGATGTTATACCTTCAGTTTTAGGAGAGACCTACCTAACAGGACTATACTCGAGGCCGGAGGTGGTCGGAGCTACCTGTTAGGGCTAACCCTAGTAACTAAGGTTCGGGTGCGAAAGAGGCAACAATTTCTACTGTGTATGGCTTGCAAAATTCGGGTGATCAAACCAACATTAAGTTGATCAAATTCGATCAACTCTTAATCTCAATCATGGAATAAGCATATGAATTGATATATAGCAATTAAATTGACTGAGATGAGGAATCGACGTGTACCTGTGATGGATGGCTGCTCTAGGTTCAAGTGTGCTAGGGTTCGACTTCGGCTCCCTAGATCCAAATTACGCAAAGCAGTTGGCACTAACTGAGGATGAGGGCCTTAAGGGCCACTGGACGGAGCGGTCGAAGCCGAGGAGCGCGCGGATTGGGTTACGGCCGTGGCAGAGGTGGGTTAGTTCGTCAGAAGAAATACTTGAAGCGACAACAGTTTTAATGGGCGTAGCCGAAGGAGAAGATCCATAATTCATTCTGATCAAGCAATATAAATCTAAATTTCAGAATTCTATAAGAAAGATAATAATTCAAGCTTCAAAGATGCTAGAAAGAGCTATAAAATTCTCATTACTTTGAAATGAAGGGTTACATAAGATGAAGATGAACTATAAAAATTATAATACTACTTGAATCATATAATAACAGGAAATGATAATTATGTTAACTAATACTTAAGTCCCATCGATATACTCGGCACCAAACGCAATACGAAAGTCCTCGAAGGTTAATTTATGACGCTTTCTCTTGTGTTTCCTGTCGAGCTTGTTAATGGTATCAGACCACCATTATCCTGCATAGTCAAGCAATTGATACGTCATAAGGTCAATGCATATGGAATCTGGACACTCTATGTGCCTTTGAACTTATTCTACCTGGCTTAACTATTCCTTTGCATAGATTGGGAAGTCAATCCCTGGGTATACTATTGGTGAAGAAGTTTATCTAGTACTTGGACTCCTTGTGTGGAAACTCCTTTAATCTGACATTTTTCCTCTTGCCTCCACTTGAAGCTATAGTTTTAAGCCAACTCAAAGGTGTTAAGATAATAGGCCAAGTCGAATTCCTCATGATCCATTATGCTATATTAGAAGAATTTATTGATTTTAGTTAAACTAGAGGTGACTTAATCATTTAGTGCTAGTATTTTCTTTCTACATTTTTCATGGAGTTATTGATGGTACTATACTATGGATGTTATATTTTGATGTTTATAATTCAGAAGAATGGTCTATTAGGTAGAAAGGAATTACATATCCCATTATGAAATCTTATGGTGTTCTCTGGTACAAATTGTGGGGCCCCTTACCCTCCGTGGCCATGGTAATACTGATATTAACATAATCACAAGAAATACAGTCTCCAATTGTGGCAAACTCCAACTTAAGTAGAGTCAGGTATAACCCAACCCGCCTTAAGTAGAAGACTTGTCTCCTGAAACTGAGAATATACATTAACATATCAAAATAGCAAAAGCAGAAAATAGTATAATATAACATCCACATCACAGCATAGTATAGAAATATAAATACAGCAATAACTCAGCTCAAAGTGCAGAAAGTAAATATACTCAGATTAAGAAATTATTATATACTGAATATTAAAAAGAAAAGAGCTCTCATTCTCAAGGCAAAATATAAAGCATAACTAAACAACAATAAAAAGATCATCCTCCTGTCCAAGCCCCTCTCCGGAAGAACCACCAACGAACAGCTCCGAGTCTGACATTTGTCGGTATCACAAATGCCATAACCCCAGCCAACAAAAGAAAAATGTTATAGTTAGAAAACTATCTAAGTACATTTTATGTTGATTTAATGAATTGAACATTTAAGATATCACATTATTACTTAAGCATTCAAGTAATTTAAGGTGCAACAAGCTATGATGAATAGGTAGTTATAAAATAATATTTATAACTAAGCAACAAAATATGCAAAATAACATACCATAAATGAAGTTGAACAAGGTGAGGCTATAAGATATAAGTAACTACAATATACTGAAAGTAGACTCATCCTAACATGATTATGATCACATGGATACATGCTGGTCACATAAAAGATCAACTGCACTGGAATATATGGAACTGAATATAGGGTTAGCATCCTAAACATGGAAATACTAAATAAGTACTGAACTAAAATAAATATCAAAATATACAGGAGCTGTAAGGTAAAAGCCACTGAAGCATGTGGCAAAATAAGACAAAGCATGGGAACTAAACTGAAAGTAAAAGCATGCCTAAACATAGTACTGTCATAATAGGAATAGGCCATACAGGGCCTCTAAACATAAAGTCCAACATTTATCCATCCTAGACATCATTAGAGCTAGGTCTGAGTTGAACTTATAGAATAAGACATGTATCTATCCTAGCCAACCACGGGGCTAGGTCCGAGTCTATTCTATAAACAAAGAACTGAACTGAAGAGGCAGATTAAATTAGATCACGCCTTACTGAACCGAATGAATGCTTATGCTTTTCAAATACTAACCCAGAATACTCCTCTGTATCCTGAGTTCATCTATTATGCATAAGGGAAAAGGCTCAATATATAAGGTATGCAAAGCAACAATGATAAAGTAAGCAAGAGACTTAACTATACTTATGTGATATTCATTATTGTCTAATTTAATTCGTTCTAATTATTTTGAAATAATACAAGTTTAGGATCTCTAATATCCAACTATCGAGTATAATCCCAGATTCACGATATTAAAATTAACATTAGAACTTAACAAGCTCTTATTAAAAATCAAATGATGACTATAAAGGATTTAAAGTAAATATTTCAATGACTTAATTAATATATTTTAATCACTTAACCCAAACCTTGATTTTGCTAATTAAGATTAAGGATCCTGGACTTAAATTTCATATTGGGATTCAAATCCTGAATCAAAGGTACTAACCTATTACAGGTCTAAGGTTCACCCCCAACTATAATTTAAAGGTAGAAGGGTCTTAGAAGCTGAAAGATCAAGAAGCTACGATCTTATGGAAAGATCATTCTACTATCTGAAGATAATAATCAATTAAGAACATATGAATCTAAGATCTATATTCAGTCTATAGAATAATCACATTATTCTATAGATTGAATCAACCTCACACGCACAAGGAGGTTTCAAAGGATTTAAAATAATCAATAAAATAAGGATTTCTAAGATGAGATGGTATAATTCAATCAGATGATCAAAGGATCTAAGATCTAAAATTTAAGGTTTGATCACTTAAGATCTAAACTTGAAATTTAAACTTAAGATTATCATAAGGCATTTCATTATTGATTATAACCACATTATTGAAGGTATTAGGGTTAAGAGTGGTTAAACAATATTTTGGTCAAAATGACCAAAATACTATTCTTAAGACTAAATTTAAGATTTAAGGATTTAAGCATTCAAATTGAGTAAAATTAGTTTTAATGGACTTAATATTAACTAATGAGGTGCATGAAATACAAAATCTCAAGATTTAGCTCATGATTAGCTTAAATGACACTAATTATAATTTAAGGCTAATTAAGATGATTAAGAGAATTAGGGTTCCCTAAGGGTATCCAAGCACAGATATAAACTCCATTACACTTAGGAAGATAATGGAAACATAGATCACCAAAATCAGAGGATTAAAATGGGCATAATTCACTAATCAAGGATTAAGGTGATTAAAAGGTGATTAGTCATTTTAGAAATTTCTAAAATGAATGTAGATCTTAGCCATCTAGAGGCTACTAGCTCGATTGATCGATACAATCGATCAGAGCTAGCTCAAATCCTGGTGATAATCAGGATAGGTTCCTTAGGAGACAAAGGCAAGCTAGACGACATCCAAAGGCTTTCCTAGAAGCTTAATTAACGTTGAGCCCACACGACTCGATAGGAAAAATGATGTTATTGGAAATGGGGTTACATGCATGATAGAAAGGGTTTGAGGAGAGTTGGAGCTTCCAGAGGGTTGCAGCAACCTAGTAGGTGGTCTGAACACCAGACACGCAACCTCTATCAGCGGTTCACCACAGCAGCAGTAGCAGTAGCCGAGAGTTCCGAGAGCTCCAGGGAATTTGATTAGAACAATTGAGGGATCACAGTGAGCAAAGGAACTCACTATGATGCCTCAGTGGTATTTATAGGTAAGGAGGAGGCGCTGGGAGTGGATGCCAAAGCTCAGAGCCATGGATTAGGCTCGGGCTAAGGGAGAGGTTTTGCCAATGGCTGAGGGTAATTCAGGGAGACTACTACCAGCAAGCAGTCGTGCCCGAGGGTAGAAAAGGAAGATTGTCAAAATTCCCATACTGCCATAGGGGATGCAGAGGTCAGGCTGTCGGGGGGCAGGCGTGCGAAGGATCGAGGGGAAGACAAAGATCCACAGTGCAAGGAGTGCATAGGGACGTCTGATCACAGAGTCGTTGGTCACATATAGTTCTGATGTGCTACTTAAATGGATTAAAGCTTAGCCATCGAATATGGGGGCTTGATTGATCCGCCAGGATTAGATCAAGGTGTGGGGTAACGCGCGCTGTAGGATCTAGCGTGCTAAGATGCGTGCCAAATCATTTAATGGTAGAGGTTGTTGCGCTGCTGTCGGGACCCTGCAGTAGATCTGTCACGGTCTCGACAACAAATCCCATAAAATTAATAAATATAATTTAATTTATAAAATTCATTTAATTAATTAACTAATAATTCCAATAAATTTTAAATCCAATTTAAGACTAAATGAGCTTCAAAAATTCTCAAAAATTTATTCTTAGTTAATTAGGGCATGAGGAATTCAAAAATGAAATCAAATTTTAATTTGGAGTTTAAATTAATTTAGCTAAATTTCAGGATCCTAAAATAGGCAAAATAGCTATAATGCTCAAATGAGATCCGATTGATTTTAAACTTCTTGGGCTAAGCTTAAATGACCCATTGAGTCTAATAGAATCAAAATTAAAGCTTGGTTTAACTTAATTTAGCTATGTTTAATTGAAGTAACAATTAGGGTTATTATAACTAATGGTTAAGACAAATTTTGTTAAGCAAAATTAAGCTTAATATGATGATTCTCATACTCTTAATCTAGAGTTGAAAGATAAAATAATCAGAATTAAATTATAAAAATATATAAACTAATAAATTAAGGTTCATTTCATTGAATAACCCACTTTATTTAATGAATGAATTCTAACCTAGGATCTATTCTCATTCTTAAAGAAAAGATCCTACTTTAAGGTCGTGAGTCTGAGCTGTACTAAATAGTTGGATATTGGAGATTTTAAGCCTATATTAGCTCAGAGTAGATAGAATAAATTAAATTAGATAATAACATATATTATATATGTCTAGTTGAGTCTATTGCTTACTTGACTATTGTTGCTTCTCACACCTTATGTTCTTTGAGCCTTTTTCCTTAGCCATAATAGTTGAACATATGATATTAATGAGTACCTATGTTAGATTTGAATTTGTATAAACATGATTTATAACAGTTTATTCAGTTTATTTTAGTTCAGTAGAGTGTGTTTTAACTTAGTCTACCTCTTCAGTTCAATCCTTTATTTATAGATTAGACTCGGACCTAGATCTGTGGTTGGCTAGGGATATATGTATAAGTCTATAAGTTCAACTCGGACCTAGCTCTATAGATGCCTAGGGGGATATATATTGAACTTCCTATTCAGTGGCTCTGTAAGCTCTTTTCTATTATGGTAGTACTATTTTAGGTATACTTCTCCTTTTCCATTCAATTCCAATGCTTTGGCTTGCTTTTCCACATGCTTTAGTGTCTTTTATTTCACAATTCCTGTACACTTTTATATTTATTTCAGTTCATTTATTTTTAGCTTAGTATTTGTTCAATACTTGCATGATTATGATGCTGGTCTTATATTCAATTTCCATACTGATTCCTTTTATAATCATAATGTTTTTATGTGATCATAAGCATGTTATGATGAGCTTACTTTCAGTACTTTGTAGTTATTTATATTTTATAAATCTGACCTTATTGTAGTTTCTGTTAGAGGTATGTTGTTTTACATACTTTATCTTACTTAGTTATAAATGTTAGTTTATACCTATAATGTTCTTGTAGCTTGTTGCACCTAAATTACTTGTATGTTTAAATAATAATGTGATATCTTAAATGATCAATTTCAATTTAATTTAGCCTAAAATGTGCTTAGACAATTTATTTAACTGTAAGATTTTTCTTTTTCATGACTGGGACCCTAGCATTTGTGATACCGACAGATGTAAGATTCGGAGTTGTTCATTGGAGGTTCTTAAGATGAGGAGCTGGGTCAGGAGGAAGATCTTCCTGTTGCTGCTACTTAGATAGTTTGCTATTTTATTTCAGTATGAGGATGAGTGTTCTCTTTTTATAAAATTCAGTATGCAATAATAATTTCATGATGTTTCTTCTGGACGGACGCTTGCGGGAGAGTTCTAGTTTCCCGAAAGGTGAATGCTTTCAAAAACTCTTTTGATGTGTATTGATTTCCGCTTAAATGTTTCTTAAATTGATTTTTCCCCCATCAACTAAATCTAAAACTAAAAGCCAGGCCTCGTGAATGCCGATAAGCTCAATGAAAGGCAATCTTCTATTTGAAAATTCAAAAAATGAAACTTCTTCTCCAAGAGCCGAGCTATTAATTCAATTTGTCATATCTGTGAGGGATTCGAAATCTTGGTAGCGGGCCAAATTGTTGCCCAGGCAGCGGTAATTTAGTAAGAAAGCTATGTGTATTTATTTCCTGCACTTATTTGTATTGATGTTGAGTTACTGCTTTACTCTCATTACTTTACTGTGATGTGGATGTTATGCCTTCTCTTTACTTTCTGCTTTCGCTACTTTGATATTTTGATGATTTCAGTCTCAGGTGACAAGTTTTTTAATTTAGGAGGATTGGGCTTATACCTAACTCGACTATAATTAGGAGGTTTGCCACATCTGGAGACCACACTTGTGATGACCCCAATATTGAGAATTATATAACTCAACATTAATACATCACTACAATACCTAATACTAGATTAGAAGGAAGCTAAACCAAATCATTAGACATTATGTTTGGCCAAAAATTTAGAAGAGGTTCTTAAATTAAGATGGAAGGGAATTTTATGAAAAGTGTTATGTATAATACATATGAAGATGCAAATTGACAAACAAAAATACACGTCTGCATTTGCACGCAAGTGTACGTGGTCTGAAGTAATAAGTGAAAAGTTTCATTTCCAGGATTTATCGAACCTCAGGGAATGATTATTTTGATACCAAATTGTATTTTCTTTCACTAATGTCTAGATAATCAATTTGGTTGATTTTCGTTGATTTTTAATTAGCAATACAAAAGACTTTGAGTAAATATACGATTTGATTAAAAATGAGAGAGTTGAGATTTCATTGTAATATATGCAAGGATTGGTTATATAACGTTATTGTTTGAATGTAGACATTCAATTTGATTGCTTTATTAAATTAAGTAAACACTATTGGAATTGAAGTATCCTCTAATTACATTGGGTTCAAGTTTAGTGCACAAAGAAAACTCCTTTTGGGTTCTTCCTTAGCACATAAACTCTTATGAGATATGATTTAATTAGTTAGATTTTGATTCCCTACGTCTAAGTTACCAAAAACATCTTTTAATTATAATGACCTCATAAGCAAGATTCTATTTACCATGCGTCATGCGATTCACACGTAGTTTAGCTGGATGGGAGGATGCATTGGATCAATGAATTATGTCATATCATTCATTGAAGTTCCTAACATTCTCTCATCCCTTCTATTTTGCTGAGCAACAGAGCAAGGTTAATAGAGAACTTAGTTCTCAAGCGTCAATCTTTTGGGAGAGCTATGAAGGGAGGGTGCAAGTGAGCCTTGAGAATTCTGTCACATAATTCTCAGCTCTACTCGCACTACAATTCTTGTTCTTACCTAATTGATGAGCATTAGAACACAATCCCTTTTAATTTAAATAATTTAGAATTTAATTCATCCAAGCATTCAATTTAATATTAAATTTAACAACACAAATATTTTTTTTATTACATTTAAACAATGTCATCATACAACCAATATATCCAATACATAATCTTACAACTACATCTCAAACCTCCAAGGGGTTTTTAGCCTTCTATTACTAAGCAAGAAAGAATATACATGCAAAGAAAAGTGAACATCGCCATCAGTTCACGTTAAGAAATTAATTAAGGGAGTTTAGAAGAAATATAAGGAATCACCCGGAGGTTTTTTGGGGTTCTCTTTACTTTTCCTGCGCTCTCCTCTTGAAGCTCCACCCTTCGTTCTTTATTGTCTTTCCTTTCTTCCTGTTCTTGGTCCTCTCTTCCCATTGGAGAGTTCTCCTTCTTTCTCTTCCTGTAGCCTTTCTTTTATGTCTTTGATTAGCAAAAGTTGAAACCCTTTCTCAATCTTCAAGTCTCCCTTTTATAGACTTCATTTTACCTGTTCAAAATTTAATTTAACAAATAAATCCCATTTAGAAATTTGTACTTTGATTAAATAATTATTCATTTATTTCCTTGATAATGAAGGGATTTAGCTGTTTGTATTTATATTTTATTGAGTAAAATAATTAAATTAACCTCTTGCTCTTCCTCATTATGGCTTAAACATGTGCTCTTTAAAATAATTTTTTATAAAAGATTTCTCAATTTTTATTACATCCATCCCTTCCATCTTCTTCATATCTTTAAGTTATTTCTTCATGAATTATTTTTTGAGAATGAGAGATTTTAAATTAATTTGATATTAATTTCAGCTGTGGGAAGGGGAAGAATTCAATTCTTTGGCCTTCCCTATGCTGCCTTGAATGCATATTTCTGGTAAAAACTGCGTTGGGCGCTGCGACGCACTGTGGCACACTGCGGCACACTGCGGCAGCAATGTTCCAAACACTGTTTCACTGCGGTGCGCTGCAGCAGCAGCACTCCCAATACTGTTCATGCATAAAAATTATTATCTTTTCTTCGGTCGACGCATCGTCCGCTGTGGCGCGTTACAACGGATAAACTTTCGGATTCACTATTCAATTAGTTTCTCTATAGTTTTATAAATGAAAATTTATCAATTTCAGCGCGCTACAGCGGATAAACTTTTGAATTCACTGCTCAGTTTCTCTTTTATATAATTTTAATATTTCTTCGAGATATGACATCATGGCGCGCTGGGCGCGTTGCGGTGCGCTGAGGCGGTTTTCTCCCAAAATTGCATATTTAAGTCAAATTTTAATTTACTCATCTTTTATTCTGAAAAGCAGCGAAAGCACATCAAAATATATAATTTTAATTAAAAAGTGCTTACTTTTATTAACCTATTTCACTACAAGACTTGGAGTTATCACACCCCACACTTAAATTTTTGCTCATCCTCGAGTAAGTTCAAAATAAATTTTTCTGATTTTTTATATTGTAAAATTCAATTGGATATGTGTGAAGTATTTTTCCATTTCATATATTACTTGACAAAGGTAATTAGAAGGATTCAAATTCTAACAAGTCCCATACTATAGTGTTTTCTTTTCTTTTGACTATTTGAGCTTCTAATTTCTAAATATATGATACTCAACTCATAATTCTTGAGGGGGTTTCTAGGATTACTTAGAAAAGTTTGATTTAGTGTGTAAGAACTTTGTGCCATGCGTGCTTCTTCTTCTAAATTGTAATGAATATTTCTTTTCAGGAGAGTTATTTTTCTTCATCCTGTTTTTCTCAATTTTTTTTACTTTGGGAGAGATATTTCTATTCATCCCTGAATTTTTTTTTACGTTCAGTTCATAGGAGAGATATTTTTCTTCATCCCCATCTATTTTTTATTGCATTCAGTAAGTCCTACAAAAGCCTAGCACATTCTTGTTCACCGTTTCTCATTTCTCTATATTAAGTTCCTTGACCCCACCCCCACACTTAGATTTAGAGCATCATACATTTTTGATGTTGGAGACTTATAGTAAAATTAGTGTAAAATGATTTAGCATGAAAATTCTTAGAATTGTACATTTTTCTTGATCACCACTTATTAAGGAAATTAGAATAAAGAAAATCTTCACATGCTTATTGCAATTGAATTCAGCTTATTAAATTTTTTAGAAAAATTTCCTAGTTAATAACATTCTATTAGCACAAAAATTGGGGGATAGTAATTCACTAAGAATTAATTAAACAAAAATAAAAAGCACAAAATTGAAAGCAAAATGAACATACGTTACTATGAGTAGTAAGGAATAAAACAACTTGATATAAATAATGACAAATTTTCATTACTGCAATCATGCTTGAGATTCCTCCTGCTCCTTTATTGATACCCACAAGTACTATTTAGAATCTGAAATAGACAGAAAACATATAATTATTTGTTGGGTTGCCTCCCAACCAGCGCTTAGTTTAAAGTCCTCGGCCTGACCAAAAAGAGTTTATATCCTTTCAAAATTTCTTTCCATATTTTTATTAACTCCTTAGGATGAGTACGAGCTAGTTTAATAATTGAATCATTATGAATGATAGCTCTACTATCTTTTTCTTTCCAATCCAAGCTTGTGTCTTTTAACTTACAATATTTCTTCTCTTTATTTTTCTTTTTATTCTTCCTATTTTTTGCCTTATGTTTATCATCAAATTCGTCAAATTCATCATTTTTAATTTCATTTTGTAAAAAGGCAAAAAATTCAATTTTTTTAGGAGTAAAATCAAAGCATTTCTCAACAAATTCAAATTGCACACAATAATTATCAATATTGTTAAGAGGTTTGTTGAGATTTGAGATATTAGAGATAATAATATCCTTACTTTCACTACCCTAAGATTTACTTAATTTATTGGTCCTCCTATTATTTTCAATCAGTTCATCTTGGTTATTTTTGCATGGTGGGTCACCTATTGCTGAGCATTCAGTTGAAAGCACTTAAGGTGTGTATAGGACATAAATTTTAGATTGCTCTTGGTCAATTTTTTCAGTTTAAAATTCTTGTTGCATTTTCAAATTGTCCAATTCAAGCTGATACTCCACCTCTCTCTCATTTTTACTATTTATTTGAGTTAAAGTTTCTTCCCTACAAGTCAACACTTCTTCAGCTTGTTCCTTTATTTGCTCAATTATAATAACTTCTTAGATGGGGTTAGCTAATTGTTGCAATATAAATTCTAATTTAACCTCAATTGATTTACATAGATGCTTATGATTTTCTAAATTAAATTCATTCCTAATCAAGGTTGGTTCAGTTTCCTACAAATTATTGATCTCATTGCAATTATAATCGTCCACCAATTCTTCTAAGTAAGATTGCTCACACACCTAATTTATGTTATTAACGTTCGTGTTAGAGTGAGTGTCATAGTGTTGCAAATTATTATCATACTTAATGTCATTAATCAGTTTTGTTTTTTAAGGTACAAATGGGTTATTTGTATTACAATTATAACTTAAATGTGCTCCCCTGCATCACATACAACAATTTTGATTATTGTAGTACATGTCTATGATATTCCAGTACCCCATTTAGCAAATCAAAACTATCCTAAGATATAAGCAATTACAGTAGTATAGTAGACAAGATCTCACAAAATTCAGCAAGGTAAATTTACAAACAGTAAGGACAATTCAACAATTAAGATCACACATAAATAGCCACCAGATAAAAAATTCAGGAATAATAATATGCAATGAGCAATAACTTTCAGCACCAGTTCTTTTTTTTAAGAAAAGATTTTCAAAATTTTTACAAAGCAAGCAAATAAGGAAATTAACTACAGCTATGTAAGAAAATATGCACAAGTTAATTAATTCTAAATCACTAGTTACTAGAGAATTATCCTTGATATAAAACAAAACTGTTCCCCGGTAACGACGCCAAAAACTTGACAGATGAAAATTCACGTCTGCGTTTGCATGCAAATGTATGTGATCTGAAGTAATAAGTGAAAAGTTTAGTTTTTGGGATCTATCGAACCTTAGGGAATGATTATTTTGATACCAAGTTATATTTTCTTTCACTAATGTCTAGATAAGTTGATTTTCGTTGGTTCATAATTAGCAATATTGAGTAAATATATGATTTGATTAAAAAGGAGAGAGTTGAGATTCCATTGTAATATATACAAGGGTTGGTTATATAATTTCATTATTTGAATGTAGACGTTCAATTTGATTGCTTTATTAAATCAAGTGAACACTATTGGAATTGAAGTATCCTTCAATTACATTGGGTTCAAGTTTATTGCACAAAAAAACCTCCTTTTAAGTTCCTCCTTGGCACATAAACTCTTATGAGATATGATTTGATTAGTTAGATTTTGATTTCCTATATCTAAGTTACCAAAAATATATTTTAATTATAATGATTTCACAAGCAAGATTCCATTTACCATGCGTCATGCGCTTCACACGCAGTTTAGCTAGATGGGAGGATGTATTGGGTCAATGAATTATGTCACATCATTCATTGAAGTTCCCAACATCCTCTCATCCCTTCTACTTTGCTGAGAAGCAAGCAAGGTTAATGGAGAACTTAGTTCTCAAGCATCAATCTTTTGGGAGAGCTATGAAGGGAGGGTGCAAGTCAGCCTTGAGAATTCTGTCACGTAATTCTCAGCTCTACTCGCACTGCCTTCCTTGCTCTTACCCAATTGATTAGCATTGTAACACAAGCTCTTTTTTATTAATTTCAGCTGTGGGAAGGGGAAGAATTCAATTCTTTGGCCTTCCCTATGTTGCATTGAATGCATATTTCTGGCAAAAACTACGTTGGGCGCTGTGACGCGCTACGGCAGTAGCATTTCAAACACTGTCTCGATGCGGCGTACTGCAGCAACAACACTCCAAACACTATTCCTACATAAAAATTATTATCTTTTCTTCGGTCGCCGCAACATCCGCTATGGCGTGCTGCAGCATGCGACAGCGGATAAACTTTCGGATTCACTATTCAATTAGTTTATCTATAGTTTTTATAAATGAAAATTTATCCGTTGCGGTGCACTACAGCGGATAAACTTTCAAATTTACTGTTCAATTTCTCTTTTATATAGTTTTAATATTTCTTAGAGATGTGACGCATTGGCGCGCCACGATGCGCTGGGGCGCGCTGAGGCGGTTTTCTTCCAAAATTGCATATTTAAGTCAAATTTTATTTACTCATCTTTTATCTAAAAAAGTATCAAAAGCACATCAAAATATATAATTTTAATTAAAAAATGCTTACTTTTATTAACCTATTTTACTATAAATCTTGGAGTTATCACAAATCATGCAAGAACATGTGAGAATATAATTTAAAAGCAATTTATGTGAGTACTTGCAATTTTAGATATGAAATTCTAAATATTTAATAAGTGATACATGAGACTACAACTTAAGATAAAATTTTATAAGTCCTTAAATTCTTAAAAATTTTGGCAGAATTTCTATTATAAATTGGCTAAAGAAACACCTACAATTTTGACATACAAGCCTTCCATTCCAATGGAAGATATAATTGAAAGAAAAACAACCTAAAACTAATACGAAATCAATCTATTATATATGATTAATTAGTTCCAGTTCTAATATAGAGCCAATCCATTACATAGGATTTGCTCCTTTACAATTCTAATATAAAGTCAATCCGTTACATGGGATTACTTATTTCCAATTATAAGAGTTTAAAGTGAGAAAATATATGTGTAATAATTATCTATCCTAAAGTATGCTCAATTCACAGCATTTAATACATGCATAGTAATAAGAAAAGATTCTCAACTTAGATATGTAACTATTTTCCAATTCTATAAGAAATTTAATATACAACTAATTTTAATTAACATTTAAAGTAAATATGCAACTAATGACTTAGTTAATAATTATTTACATGCATTCATTTATATTCATCCATTCATCATATCTCAAGCATTTAAATATAAAGCTAAGCCCCAATACAAATATAGTGAAAGTAAAGTAAATGATATTATTATTATAAATAAATAGTAAACTTAGATGAAAGTAAGAAATTAAAAGCTCACTTACAATTAATTATGAACTATTTATTTATAATATTATAAGTGGAAGCATCTAGATTTTAGCACTTGGTCCAGCTCTACTAGTCTCCAAATACACCCGATCTATCATATTTTGGCATTTAAATATGATAGGGCAAAGTTAAGGAATAAAAAATCTAATTAGACTAAACAGTCTAAGTACATTTTAAATTTGGACTAAACATATTATTGTTTTAATTGGATATCAATACTAGTTACAACATAAGCGCAAGCATAGGTGCAAGAAAGTAAGCATACAAGGGTGAAAAAAAAGTAAGAAAAAGACAAAGTGAGTTAGAATACTCACTTAATATACATTCTAGCCTATAAAAAAAGTAAGGGTAAAAGCATTCTAAATAGGCTAGAAAGAAACTAAAGTGCATATGATAGTAAATAAAGTAAATTATGTATATATTCAAATGAACTCATGCTAAGTAAGGAAAAGAGATAGTGAAACATTTAAATGTAATTTTAACAATATTTACTATAATTTAAGTAAACTGTAAATAAGTAAAGTACAGTACTAAAATATAAAAAATGCATAGTATAGAAATCAAAGAAATATCTTAGACTATTAGTCTAAGATTCATATAGTCTAGAACTATGAAAAGTAATATAGATAAAAGCTATGATAAGTCTTAACAATCTATAAGATTGAAGAAGATCTCATATGTTATTTTATTAAATTTATTTTAAATAGTACTCATTCTGTGGGCACATACAGAATGAAAAGAGGAGTTAAACATGTCTATTTAACATATGGAGAAAAGCAGGGTCAAAACTAGTAACACTCACATTCACCCTTTGAGAATGTGAGGTCTCCTTATTACTCATTTTTAGCCTACCTTTGGCTGATCCAGTAATATAAACCCCCTAATGTTTTTAATGTGAAAGCTTTTATTCATGCATAATATCTTATATGAATAATTCAAATGAATAGGGCTCAAAGCTAAGCAAGTATTCAAGAAAAAATTAATAATTGCAACCAAGTGATATCCAAAGTTATTTAATTTTAATGATCTACTTAATGATTAGAGCTAATTGAGCTCCCAATTAACCTTGAGACATTGATCTCAAGTTAATTGAATTTAATAGTAATGATTGGAGTTTTGAAAATAATACTTTCATTTCATTTATTATAATATGATAAAATAATTTATAAGTATAATCAATACAAATAAAAACTAGTTCTATTCATATCCTAAACTATAAGATTCAATCATGATAATTAAATCAAGGTTTAGATGACTAGTAGAAAAGATTGAGATTAAAAAATTATCAAACTTAAAGAATTGGAAGTTAAGGTTTAATCTACTAAAGTTCTCTAGCTAGGTTATAGTTTAAAAGCTCTAACTAATTAAATACTAAACTAGCTAGATTATAATAAATTAAAAGGTTTAAAGTAATTAAAAGATGGGATTTAAGAACTATAAGTTCTGATTATCCTAGTAACTAAAGTTTAAGGAATTCAATATGATTCTTAAACTATTCTAAGTAAATTAGGAATTTCTATTACTAGCTCTTAAAGATTCAAGAGAAGACTTAAGGATTAGGATGAATAAACTAGGCTCTAATATAATTACTAAAGGCTAGTTCTAGTTAATTCAATAATTTATAATTATAATAATATTAAGGCTAACTACTCTTAATAGATGTATCTAATATATTTAGGGATCAACTATAATTCATATTATAAAAATCCTATGGTTTTTACCTTAGGGTTAAAAAGTGAATCAAGCATTTTACAATTGATTCACACAACTAGAAAATGAGAACTAAGCTCAAATAAAAGTAACCTAATTTAATATAAGGAGTAATAACTGTAGCATATTAGCTATCATAGGGTTTTATAAAACTTAAAACATGTTATCTAGGAAATTAGGACTCATCACAATAATACATAATTAAGAGTCAACAACCTAAAATCACTAATTGTTGTTTAAGGGAAATAATTTGCATATTATTGAAATCATTATAACATAAGGAGAAAAATGACACTAAGTATGTCAAATTTGCACAACATTGGAAAATTAGGGTTTTTGTGACTCCTAATTAGAGTTAAAAAGTGATTATAAAAATTAGGGATTAAATATTAAATTTGAATTTATATTATTATTCCTCACATTTTTGTGAGTTAAATGGACTATTTGATCATTTAATTTGAACATTAAATGATCAAATTAAGTCACATAAAATGATGAAATTAATTTGTACTTAATTAATTAATCTTAATTATTGACTAATTAAAACATTCATCAAAATAGAAATTAAGTAGCATATTGTTAATCTACATATTTTTGTGATCAAAATGGTATATAATATTGCATTATTTGGAGGTATAAATTACAAGATATGGATATATGAAGTTTGCATAGATTAATAATAATCAAATTAGTTTCCATTTAATTTATTAAAATATATTAAGTTACATTCCCGTTGGCACCCATCATTCGAAATCATTACCAACGGTCAGCTCTGGATTCAAAGCGTCAATCGTTGGATGATTGACATGCGTCTTATACGCGTGTAAAACGGCGAACGAATCGATGGGACTGAACCAGCTCGGTCTGGCAAATGCACCTGGACCGCAAAGGATCGGGTCAGGCCCATCTTCCCCGACTTTGCTCCGAAAAAGGGAAGATTTTTAGGGTTGCTTTTATGGCCCAACCAGAGAACTTAACGACTGAGCTCATGTGATTGATTCGAGTTCTATGCAAGATCAACCTAATGAGCTAAGGACCATTGCCAATCGTTGACGCTACAGTCGATGAGCTCGATGCCCTAATTACGAATAGACGAACTAAGGTTTTATCACCCTGGCAAAAACCCTAAATCAACTTAAGGTTGATTTGAGCCTGATTGAGCTTAATCAACCTACTCAAACGATTGCCAATGAACCTTGGAGAAGAAAGAAATAAATAATTAATGGGGGGAATGAAGAAGAGATACCTGATTGTGATCACAAAAGAAAAAGCAAGCCCGTCAATCCTAGGGTTTGATTGAGCACTCGCTTCAGTCGCCTTACAGAGCTCCAAAGCTTGCTCCCAGCAGTTGACAGAAGAATGGGAAAAGGAAAGAATGAAATTAGGAAGTTTCTCAAGGTCTAATGGTAGAGGTGAGGACGGCAGCAGGCATATTATGCCTGCGGCTTGCGCAGACCACTAGGCTTGGCAGAGGCATACAGGATCTAATCCAGACCGTCAGATCAATTATTTGATCTGACAATCAGATCGAATCACACACAATTTGCCATCAGATCTTGGACTAAGACCATCCTACGATACTGATTCGTGCCTAATGGTGATCCGTGTTTGGATGCCTGCACAGGATCAGTGCCTAATTTAAAGCTACTGGATGATTAATAAATAATAATTTAGAAGTATATATATATATTAATTTATATTATTTACTTTAATTAACAAATTAATTATACACTAATTAATACTCAAAATTAAATAACCAAATGCACTCCAAAAAATCCCAAAAATTCAACCTTATTTAATTGAGATATGGGGAACTCAAAAATACAATCAGATTTTTGATCAGAGGTCAAGTTAATAATCTTAATTTTCTGGGTATTTAAATATTATTAAAATATTCGGGGAAAATTCGATGACTTCCAAACACTTCCAAGATACCGCTCCTAGCTAATTTTGGTGTGGTGAGTCCAATGGTGGACTCCATTTTCGATTCCGAGGTCTAAATAAATTAGGCATTTTCAGAATTATCAAAAAATTAGGAAATGTGAAAATTACCAAACGATCTCCAAATTGCATGAAATTTGAAATTGAGACTCCTAATACTATTATAAGACTAATGGAAAAGAATTAGAGTCAATTATGTTACTAATTGATAGGTAACAACACTAGGGTTATTATGGACTCCCCTCCTTAAAAAGAGTGTCACCCACGACACACAACAAATAAAAATAAGAAAATTGAAAATACTTTGGAAGTCTAAAGAAATAATAACGAAAATGAAAGAACTAAATCTACCTGATTATGGAAAGAATTATGGGAACTTCTTTCGCATACCCTCTTATTTCTCCCATATGGCTTCACCAGCTAGATGATTCTGCCAGTGGACTTTGATCAAAGGAATGCTGCAATTTCTTAACTGCTTAAGATCCCGCCCCAGAATCGCAACGGGTTTAAAAATAAAAGTTAGATTAGGTTGCAGTTCCATTACAGGTATATGAACTTGCTGACTCGGATCTAGTAAACACCTTCTTAGTGACAAAATGTGAAACACATTATGTACAGCTGAGAAGTCTTCTGGCAACTCTACTTTATAAGTAGATGTTACAATCCTCTCAATCACTTCAAAGGGTCATAAATACCTTGGACTTAGCTTTCCAAAAATATCGAATCTCTGCACACTATGCATCGGACTAACTTTAAGATAAGCCCTATCACCCTCTTGGAACTCCAACTGATGATGACGAGCATCATGATATTTCTTCTGTCTATCCTGAGCTGCAGTCATATTTTGCTTGATCAGTTAAACTTTCTTAGTGTTCTCTTTTACTAACTCGGAACCGTAAAGTTGAGAGTCTCCTACTTTAATCCAAGCAACTAGAGTTGTACACCTCCTTCCATAAAAAGATTTGTAAAAAGCCATACCAATACTGGACTGATAGATATTATTATAGGCAAACTCAACTAATGCTAAGTGATCTTCCCATGATTCACAGAAGTCTAAAGCACAAAGATGCATGAGATCTTCCAAGACCTGATTAACACGCTCAGTCTGACCATCTGTCTGGGGATAGAAAGTAGTACTCAATGCTAAACTTGTCCCAAGTCTTGCAGAACAGCTGACTAAAATCTGGAAGTGAATCTACTATCTCTATCAGATACTATACAGTTTGGTGTACCATGCAAACGAACGATTTCCTTAAGATAAAGCTCGGCTAACTTCTCAACAGGATCAATCTGACGAATAGCTAGAAAATGGGCTGACTTAGTGAGTCTATCAACTATCACCCAAATAGAGTCAGAACTAGATTTACTCTTAGGCAAACCTACAATGAAGTTCATGGAGATATCAGACCACTTTCATTCAGGAATATCTAAGGGTTTAAGAAGTCTACCAGGCTTTTAATGTTTAGCCTTGACCAAGGAACAAGAATGGCACTTGGAAATAAAAATGGCTATATCCTGCTTTATGCCAGACCACCAAAATGACTGCTTGAGATCTTGATACATCTTACAACTACTAGGGTGCACAGCATAGCCAGAGTTATAAGCTTCAGACAATTCTTGTAACTGCAAGCTTTTAGGAATCCATAACCCGGACTTTTGAAATACCACACCTTTATCATCAAGACATAATTCAGATCTCTTGCAACTAACAATTTTAGAAACTAACATAAAATAACTCGAATCTTCCTTTTGGGCTTCAATAATCTTAGATCTTAGGGAATCATCTGACTGAATAGCAAATAGTAGAGTGCCCAAATCAGCTGAACTGATCAGCTCAAGATTCAATCTGACAAAATCTTTGATCAAAGATTTGTTGCAACAAAGGGAAGATAAAGTCGCTTTACGACTCAGCTATAACATTAGCTTTACCTGAATTGTATCAAATTTCTAACTCATAGTCGCAAAGTAACTCTAGCCACCTACGTTGATGATAGTTAAGTTCCTTCTGAGTGAATATGTACTTCAAACTTTGATGATCAGTAAACATCTCAAACTTAACTCCATATAGGTAGTGTCTCCAGATCTTAAGAGCAAAAACTACTCCTACAAGTTCAAGATCATGCACAGGATAATTCTTCTCATTAGGCTTAAGCTGTCTAGAGGCATAGGCTATTATGCGATGATCTTGCATCAAAATACAACCAAGTCCTACATTAGAAGCATCAGTATAAACCTGAAATTCTTTACCCTCACGAGGTAGTACTAGAATAGGAGCAGAAGTCAATAACTATTTCAACTTCTAAAAAGATTCTTCACAGGTTGTGCTCCAAATGAATGGAACGTCTTTTCTAATTAACTAAGTTAATGACGAAGCAATTAGAGAGAATACAGGGACAAACCTTATGTAATAACCAGCGAGTCCTAAGAAACTACGGATCTCTGTTACAAATTTAGGTTGGACCCACAGTTGAACAGTTTGAATTTTCTTTTGATCTACTCTAATGCCTTCAATATTAATCACATGACCCAGAAATACCACAGACTTGAGCCAAAACTTGCACTTAGAAAACTTAGCAAAAAGCTTATTCTCTCTTAACAATTTTAGAACGATACACAAATGCTCTTCTTGCTCAGCAGCTGACTTCAAGTAGATTAGGATATTGTCGATGAAAATAATGGCAAACTCATCGAGATACGGCTTAAGGATATGCTGCATTAGGTCCATGAAGATGGAAGGAGCATTTGTCAATTTAAAAGACATGACTAGAAACTCAAAATGCCCATAACGGATTCTGAATACAGTTTTGGAAACATCTTCATCCTTGACTTGAATCTGATAGTAACCTAATCTTAAGTCAATCTTGAAGAAGATCTTTGCTCCAGCGAGTTGATCAAACAAATCATCGATCATATGAAGAGGATATGTATTCTTCACAATCACTTTGTTAAGCTCACGGTAGTCTATACACATCTGTATTGAACCATCCTTCTTCTTGACGAATAGGATAGGAGCTCCCCAAGGTGATATAATAGTTATCTTTGATGAGGTTGGAGAGGTGATGTGTGGGGCCCCATACCCTCTGCGGCCATGCTAAGACTGATATTAGCATAAACATGAGGAGTGCAGTGCTCCAACTATGGCAAATCCCCAACTAAAATAGAGTCAGGTAATACCCAACTCACCTTAAGCCAAGGACTTATCACTTGGAACTGTAAACATACATCAATATATCAAAGTAGCAAAAGCAAGATTCAGTAAAGTATAACATCCACATCATAGCATAATATAAGAGAGTAAAAAAAAATTAACTCAGCTTAAGTGTAGAAAGTAAATACATCGAGAATTTAATTATTACAAACTGAATTAAAAGAAAGAAAAGATCTCTCAAACTCACTGCGGAAAAAGGAAAATAAAATCTAACTAAGGGTAGTAGGAAGATCCTCCTCCTGCACTAGCTCCTTTTCTACAGAACCACCAACGAACAACTCTAAATCTGACATTTGTCAGTATCACAAATGCCAGGGCCCCAGCCAACAAAAGAAAAATGTTACAGTTAGAAAAATTGGTTAAGTACATTTTAAGCTATTTAAGTGAATTAAATATTTAAAGGTATCACATTTAATTGCTTTAAACATGCAGATATTATAAGGTGCATTAAGCTACAAAGAGAATGATAGCTATCACTATTCATTTATAACTGAGCAGCAAGTAAGTATAAAAATATAAAACTAAGCAAAGTGAGGCTAAAGAGCAAAAATAACTACAAGTACCAAAATAAACTGAACCTAACATGCTTATTATCACATGAAGACATGCTGATTTTACAAAAGTAAACTATACTGAAAGGTGCTGAAATAAACATGCGAAACTAGCATCCTAGACATGCCAATATTTATTAATTACTCAATAAGAACATATATACAAGCATGCAGATTTAATATATAAAAAGCCACTAAAGCATGTGGCAAAAACAAGCTAAGAGCATAAATGCTAAAAAAAAAAAAGTAACGCCACTGAGACATATGGCAAAGCCAAATAAAGCACTAAGAGTAAGGCCACTGAAGCATGTGGCAAAATAAATAAAGCATTGAAACTGAACTAAAGTAAAAGTAAGCCTAAAATATAGTACTGCCATATCAAAAACAGGCCTTACCGGGCCTATGAACATAAAGTTCAACATGTGTCCATCTTAGGCATCATCAGAGCTAGGTCTGAGTTGAACTCATATAATAAGACATGTATCCATCCTAGCAAAGCACTGGGCTAGGTTCGAGTCTATTCTACAACAAAACTAAAACTGAGGAGGCAGATTAAGCTAGGACATACCCTACTAGACTGAATGCACTGAAAGAATGAGTGAATATTATGCTTTGCAAATACTAACTTAAGATGTATCTTTCATATTCTAAATTCTCCTATTATGCTCAAAGAACAAGGCTTAATATTCAAGGTGTGCAAAGCAATTAAAGTCAAAGTAAGCAAGAGACTCAATTAGACTTATGTAATATCTGTTATTATCTAAATTATCCAAATCTAACTATTCTGAGAAGATATAAATTTAGGATCTCCATTATTTAGCTATCGAGTATAATCTCATATTCATGACCTTAATGTTAACATTAGAACTTAACAAGTTCTGATTCATAATTAAATGATGAATATGAAGGTTGAAGTAAATAAATTAATGATCTAATTATTATTATTATACTCACTTAACCCAAATCTTGATTAAGTAATTCAGGATTTATGGATTTTGGATCCAAACTTCACATATGGGGTTCAATTTCTTGAATCCAAGGTAATATCCTAATGAGAAGCTAAGATCTTAATGAAAGGTTATGCTAGGATTATAAGATAAAATAATCATTTAAGAACTAAGAATCTAAGATCTATATTCAATATTTAGGATAATTACATTATTATATAGATTGAATAAATCCTACACCCACAAAGAGGTTTCAAAAGGATTAAACAATTAATCACTTAAAGAATTCCAAAGAAGATGATTCAATTCAATTAGATGATTTAAAGTATATGATCTAAGATCTAAGATCTAAAGTTTGATCACTTTATATCCAAGTTAAAACTCAACTTAGACTTTTAAAAGAGTATTTACTTAAGATTTATAGCTTATGAATCAACTTAATAAAGTAATTATACTAAAGATTTAGTATTAAAACTGTTCAATTTGCTCCCTTAAGGAAGTGGTTTTGAGTACTATTAAGATCTTAAGATCTTAATTAGATCTTTCTAAGATTTCTTCACTTAACTCTATATTTCTAACATAAGATTTTAGAGAGGTGCTAAATGTATTAACTATAGATACTTTACTAAATTTTCAAGGCTTAAGGGGTGCTTAAACTTATTTTTGGTCAAAATGACCAAAATACCCCTCTTAAGGCTAAAAATGGGATTTTAAGATTTAATCATCTAAATTGATTCAAATCTATTCTAATAAGTTTCATATTGATAAATGAAGTGGAATAAACACTTATCTTAGGATTTTGATATCTTAATTAACTTAATTAGTATTAATCACAACTTAAGGCTAATTTAAGTGATTAAAGAAATTAAGGTATATTAGAATGATCCAAATATATATATAGGCTCTACTATACTTAATAAGACATTAAGAATTGATTCACCAAAATTAGAGGTTAATCTAAGGCTTAACTCACTAATCTTATTATAGGGTAATTAAGAGGTGATTAGCAATTCTAATGGTCTCTAATTATTTTTAATGGCTTAAATAGGTTCTCCATAGTCTTATGAGCAATCAAAAACCTAAATTAATATTTTTGAACATTAAATGAATTTATTATGATTTAAATAAAAATAGAGAAAAATTAGGTAATTATTTTAAATTTAGCCATTAGATTCTTAATTTTATTTTATATTATTGTTCCTTATATTTTTCTGATTAAAATAGTATTTTGGATCATGCCAGTTGAAGAAATATAGCCAAAGTTATTTAAATAATTTATTCTGCATTTTTATTTAAATCAAATCATAGGTTTTGATTTACTGAATTAATTTCCTTAAGGAAATTAATTTAGTAAATCCTTATTTAACTGCCAGCCCAAAATACAAAATGTGCTGGTCAGGATCTGGCCCGACCCAACATTATTCTTCTTCTCTGCGGCATTTCCCCAACATCCGATTCCTAGGGTTCGCTTCCACCGCCAAATTCTTCGCTCTCCAGCCATGCCGCGCCTGGATCTCGACGGCTACACCATCAGTGGCCCTAGACACATCGAATGAACTACGAAGCCCTGTCTGGGAGGCGCCGAATTGCTGGAGTGCTACTCGATCGAGGCGTCTCCCAAAGCACACTTATGAGGAGTGAATTCTCCTCACAGCGTCCATGCCATGAGCTGAGGTCTATTCCTACACCATCAGAGGCTAAAGGAGAATTGATTGAGTGAGTTGCGAGGTTCTAGGGAAGTCTAGATCACTGGAGTGTTACTCATGGTGGAGCACAGATGGGCCAATGATGGGTCGATCGATTCCAGTCAAGTCGATCGATATGATTGAACCCAACCATCGATATGGGTCTACAATCATTATCGAGAGGTTCCAGCACCAATTGGAGAGCTAATCGCTTGAGGAAAATGCAGTGATCAGGCGAACCAGAAGTCGATTGGCAGTGCACCCTTAGACGGTGAATTCGCCCTCTGGTCCACTGCCGGTTGCTCCTACACTCTCGACTGCCTAGAGGAGGTTAAGGGCGAGGTCCTAACGCAGCATCTAGGGTAGATTAGCCATGAGTCAAGCTTAAACCAGCTCAACATAGAAGGGGGATCAGAGGCTGTACATGGATTGAGGAATCATAGCGACAGAGAGGGATTGAGGTGCTCCCTAACTCACCAAGTCAGCGATGCTAGTTTACAGGGAGTCTGAACACCAGACGGACCTTATATCAGCAGATCGCAGCCCTGGGATCGCCTGGAACAGCAAGCACCTTCAATGGAGATCAACTGAGAGGAAGAAGAGAGGTCACAAGAATTTATGTGAGCAAAGGAGCTCACTAGGTTGAGGGGAGGCTATTTATAGCCAAAGAAGGGTTCAGGGATGGAGACCATGGCTGAGGCTTGAGCATTTAGCTCGGGCAGAGGGGTTCACTCAGCTTACCCAAAATAGAGGTCTATGACCCACTCGACCAACTAAGGAGGTTTGGCACTAGCGGGAAGGATCCTAATGGCCAGGGAAAATATGGTGAAGGAGTGGCAGACAAAGCCGACGTGGATGGTACGGGCGAATTTTCGCTGTCAAGGGAGGATCGCAGCGAGAACGAAGATGAACAGCGCTCGGGTGGGCTCTGCCGTCTGATCTGCGAAGCCGTTGGGATTAAACGGTTTGATGCAGCTCTCAAATAACAGAACTGCGGGCGAAATCTCGATCATCGGATACTTGTTGGTGATCCAATGCTCCATATTAGATCATGGCGCGATTAATCCTGTCGTTGGATAGAGGCACGGAGATGCGTGCTAATGCTTTCGCTCGAGGCTTACTCTACCTCGCTGTCGGAACCCCGCAATGGATCTTCCGCGGTCCCGACAGCGAATCCCGAATATAATATATATATATATATATTTATATATATTTATATATATTTAATTTAATTAATATTAATTCAATTAATAATTATCTTGAATTTTAATTAATTTTTAAATTCATTTTAGGACCAAATGATCTCCAAAAATTCTCAAAAATTTAACCTTAGCTAATTAGGGTACGAGGAACTCAAAAATGAAATTATATTCTAATTTGAAGATCAATTTAATTTATGTATTTTCTAGGACTCAAAAAAATAGGCAAAAATACCAAGATTTTCAATTTACTCCGATTGACCCCAAACTTCTAGGGTTAGATTTAAATGATCCATTGAGTCTAATAAAATTAAAATTAGAACTTAATTTAGCTTAATTAGTCTGAATTTAGCTAGGATAATAACTAGAATTGTTACATGATGGAGCATAAGGTTGGTAATCACTTGTATCTATGTATGAGTCATTATCTTCCATAAATACATTAAGGTTGTAGATAGAAAGTGGAGCATGATTTTTATTATTTTGCAAGATATTTAAGATAATTTGTATTTGATCTTTAGTTTATTACATTTGAATTTTATTATAATCAAATAACTCTTTAGTCTTTATTTTATATTCATAAATCATTAGATCTAATAAATCTACTAACTTGGTCAAATTCTTAATTAAATTTTAGTAAATTGATTGTAGCACCATGTTTTATTTTAAATATACAGAAGATGAGGAAATAAATGCAAAAGGTGAGAGAGTGAAATAGTAAATATAAATGCATAAATAAAGTGATTCTAAGTTAAAAGAACTTCAATGTGAGGAGGGAGCATATGATCACTTACGTCTTAAGCTCTTTTCAGGCTATTTATAGATTTTTGATAAAGTTTTTCTTAACTTCCTAATACACCAAATTTGTACATGTATATTTTTATGCATGCTAGTTTAATGCAAATAAAAAGAAAAAAATGACTAGATTTAAAAATATTATTTTCTTAAGAATTGCAAATTAATTAATTGATGAAAAATAAGTAGCTAATCTTATCATAAATAACAAACAAAGAAATTAAAGAAGTTCATATATTTTTTGTGTTCGTATTAAGGTAAAGACTTATTTATTAAGTAGAACACTCCCTTTTCAAATTTTCACTCAAACCAAGGTTTAAGACGAGTTCACACAAAGGAGTTGGCTAGGCTATAAAGTGGTGCTCATTAATTGAAGTTCATGTGCGCATACCAGGCTTGCAAGTAATATGATAATTTTCCAAGCATTTAATATGAAAATATTAAACCATAACAAGAATTAACTTACTTTTTTACTGATTGATATGACAAGCTTTTGGAGAAGAGTTAACCAAAAATTCTTCTTAGTGGCAAGATGCTCAAATTTGTTTTTCAACAATTGTTTTCTCGCTCTAATACCAAAATATGATGGTGGTGAGATACCTTTTTTTATGAATTAAGTATACAAATAAAGTATGAATGGGCATTACAATATCTAAGAATTATTTTTGGTGTTTGTAGTGGGCTGGTTATGGGGTTAGAGTGTGCTTACAAAAGAGAAACCAAAATTAATTGAGATAAAGTTTAGTTTGGGCTGATTTGAAATATTTTGCTCTTATGTGAGATTTTAGTGGGTTAAATGGATGTAAATAAATTAATTTAGATAGCTTAGGATGTGTCATTTGGATCTGGAGTAGATAGTTATGTTTGGTGGGGTTTATATTAGTGTCAAGGAGTAAATAATAAGACTAGGTCGTGTTGTTTTCAAATTTGATCGTGAAGTTATAGTGGAGTTTGAAGTATGTTTGAAGGTTTATATAATAGTTTAATAATTTTGAAGAATACTTAAGGTGTTAAAAAAGAGGTATGAAGGGTTTGAAGTAATGAGTATAAGAAATTAGTAAGAAAATAAAATATAAAATATGATAATAATATAACTCATCAAAGATAGGCAATAAACTTGACATCACCAAACACTAAGTAATATGAGAAAAATTCATCACAATTTTTTTCATCCAAGTTGCTTCATTACATTACATTTTAGTTCATATTTATAAGCATAAGAAATCTCTTGCCCTATGAGTTTTGAAGAGAAAATATGAAGGGAATTTTAGAGGGAAAGACGGGCAATTGTCATTTAGTGATGAGTAACTCCAACTACTCAAATTGAATATTCCTCTCATAATATGGCTGACCAAACATGTACCTTCATAATAGAAAAATGTATAAAATCAACAAAAATAAAATATATATGAGCTCTTTAATGGGCTTTAGATTGAGCATTTATACTTGGGCCCATCTTCAAATTATCTCCTTGAGCTTTAGCCATAGCTCTTATTATTGGGCATTTGATAATATTTATATGATATGCTACATCAATTCCTTTAGGACCAATTGAATTATGCATCGAAGAGTTAAATTTCTAAATATCTTTTACTAATTATGGGTCTAAAACCTCTAAATTAGTACTTGTTAGCCATGTGTATGTAGGTTGCTTATTCTTACAACAAATGAGAAAATTATGCTTTTCATCTTGATCATTTGGAGCCTCCTCAGTGATGATGTAGCCAATATCTAAAAGGATGGAGTTTGCATATGGGGACTTATATCTTCTACCAAAATATTAGGCTGTGCAAGCAGAAATTTGCTAACTCCTTCATAAGATAATATATATTCAATATTAATAACATGATGAATTAGCATATCATCAGGCAAATCAAGGTGATAAGTATAAGATCCAAAATAAGTGATGGTTGTGGGTTGCCATTTTTGGTAGCTCAAGTATCTAATTAAAGTATGGATGGTAGTGAAATGTCTAAGGATTATTTATGGTGGGTTGGTTATGGGTTTAGAGTGGGCTTGCGAAAATGAAACTAAGCCTTATCTAGGTCGGGCCTAGTTTGGGTTGATTTGAAATATCTCATTCATAAGTGGGATTTGATGTGTTAAATAGCTAAGAATAAATTAATTCAAATGCTTAGGATGTGTAGTTTGGATTTAGAGTAGATGGTTATGTTTGGTGGTTTAGATGGGTGTCAAGGGGCAGGGAATAAGACTAGGTTATGCTATTTTCAAATTTGTCCATGGATGTTATAGTGGAGTTTGGAGTATGTTTAAGGGTTTAGATAATAGTTTAATAATTTTGAATGATACTTAAGATGTTGGAGGAGATGTGATGGGTTTGACGTTAAGAGCATAATAAGAAAATAAAATATAAAATAAGATAACAATCTAACTCACCAAAAATAGGCAACAAACTTGACACTACAAAGCACCGAGTAATATGAGAGCAATTTATCACAAAATTTCTTCATTCAAATTGTCTTATTATATTATATTTTAACCCATATTATAAGCATGAAAATTCTTTTGCCTTATGAACATTAGTCATGGATCTTATTGTTATGCATTTGGTAATACTTTATGATGCGCTATATCACTGTGTATTAATCAAATTGACTGAATTTATTGAATCCTTTACTTAGCTAGATTCATTATGATATTTCTGAGTTCAATATACAACTATCTAAATTTAACCATATTTCCTAATTTTTGCATTAATATGAAATATTCTAATGTAAGTGATTCCTTAAGACACAATTAAGTGTCTTAATCTGGCTGACTTTACTGAATCTCTTATAAAGACTTCTTAAATGCATATATTAAAATATTTAAACACCTAAATTATAGTAAATCAAGTATTTTTTTTACTTTTAAAGTAAAATTGCCATTTTATTTTCTTAAGTATGATTATTATTTCTTATAATATGTTGATTTATTCAAAATTTAGATATTTATTAAGAATTGAGATTACTAAATTTAACTGATTTAGTTATATAATATTCAATTTACTAATTTTCAAAGTTTAAATAATAGTAACTGAAGTGTGCATACATTCTAATTATTTATCCAAAATTTTGAGTCTAAGCTTCTTAATCTTAGACATGATCAAAATGTAGACATTATATAAATTTTGTATTTAGTTACTAATTTATACAATTTCAGCTTACATTTAATGATATATAGCTATTCTGAAATTCTTATTGAGTTCTGAACTAATTAGTTTGTTAATTCATCATTTTCAAAATTTGATTATTTTAATGGCCAAAATTAACTTTTCCAAAATTTGAGATCAAGACCTTCTAATGTAATTGTATTATGATTCTATGCATCCTTAAAATTTCATTGATACATTGTTCATTCAAAACTAAAGTCTAGATGTCTTAATCTTCATTAATCCCCTTTATCCTAATTAAGGAGTGATTAAACAAATTAAATTCTTAAGAGTCTAGTTTTATTTCAAATTAACGTTCCTTATATCTTTTGATTATTTTGATATATGATTTCATTGAATTTGAACTTATATTTGTTAAGCTATACTAAAATTACATTCTATATTAAAATCCTTAAGTTTTGTTTAATTTTAGATTTATTAAATTTTGAATGTTCCGGAAGAAAATTCTTATACTTAACCACACAAGTTATTAGGTCTCAGAGACCCGACTAGTTTTGATATTCTGTGGAATATTCAGCTTCCAAAATGCACATGTCACTGGTTGACTCAGTTTGTCGTTGTTCATCGTCTTCATGAGAAATCCCTAATGGATTCCCGATTATGGTTAGTTTCAAATCCAAATTCCCGACACTACATGTAATAGAATTCGATTCACCTATAATTAGATTCCTTGTGAGGAGGCAATTTTGTGGGACCAAAAACCTTATGGAGCGGGATCATGATCGATGGATCCTCATTCCATCGAGACGGAACCCCTAGGGTTTACAGTACACCCTAAATTCTCTCTCTCTCTCTCTCTCTCTCTCTCTCGGCTATTTCTGCATATTTCAACAATTCTTAAAAATGTTCTACAAATTAAGGCAATCCTAAAGAACATAAAAGTCCCTTCTCCAATTGCTAGGCTCGACATAATGCAAAATTCCTAGGGTTTATTGGGCTACATTCAAAACTAAATTTTCTGAAAATTCAAACATATCATTCTCCTCACTTGAGTCCTCCCATGGCTAGATTTTAATGGCTACACTATTAGTGATCTGAATCCTACATCATGAGTCCTAAAGCCCCACGGCTAGGACTCTGGATCCATGAAGACCCACGCTATTTCTACCGTAAACCCCAATGCAACCTAGGTCTATCAAAGGTTGACCCGAGCATCTCTGGCACCATCGGGCTCGACAATCATTCCCCTAACTCATGGAATACGATTCAGGTATATTTAATGACTCGAAAGAAATACAAGTAACCTAAAATTTTAGCATTTAATATCGCATACTCGAACGCCCATGTCAAGTATTTTTACAAACTTATATAGCCTAGCATAACCCTAAATCAATCCCATTCACTCATAGATCATTCACAGATCGATTTATGTTGATTTTGAAAAAATTAAGCAGGTAAACACAATAATGGGAACTGAACAAAATAGTGTTCAAGGGTGGTACCTTAAGAGTTAAGCTAAAATACTAATCAATCTGGGTTGACCTGAGCTACAAGGACCTTTTGCATCTTCTCTTGAAGATCTTGGGAAGCTTTTGAGGGCTTTAACAGTTTGGTTCACTCATTGGATAACTGATACACCTCGCCTAAGTTCCCGGGGTCTGAAAAGGGAATTTGAGGATTTAGGAAGGCTCAGAGGGCTACTAGGGGAAATTGAGGGCTTGTGAGGTTAGCAATGTACTAAAATTAGATCTTAAAGGGTTTTAGAGTGGTCTTTATAGACTAACAGATCGAGAGCTATGAGTTATAGGTCTTTGGGTGAACCCGGCAATTCAAGTTCAACCCGTGCCAATTCGAAGTCAAGCCGGGCCAAGAAAGTGGAGGAGGTTCCTCCCATTCTCAAAACTTTGCGAAAGATGACTTAGTTCTTGGGAGTCCATATCGGACCTCTGTTATATAGAGAGATTCCATTTGTCGAGCGGATGGGTGAAGAATATGATATATAGTAGCAAAATTAATTGTTGTCATCAAATCTTTGACTCAGATCTGATGGATCTAATTTAATTAAACCCCAGTGCCTGATTTCAGAAAGATGAAATTACTAAGATCTGGCCATACCGCGTTGCGGTACTACAAACTTGGCTACGAATTTGCGCAGTTCCTAAATATGTATGTTAACTGTTTTATTAGTTAATTTAATTTAATTAAATTTACAAAACTTAATTTAAATAAAATACCAAATGTATTTTGTGAGTATTTTGATACTTTTAAGTTCAAAAATTATAAAAATTTTACCAAGCATATTTTGATGTGAAAAATCCAAATATATAATCTATTTTTAAATTTGAGATCAAAATATTTTCACTAATTTTTGGATATTTAAATTGCATTAAAATATTCAAAATATTCTTTCCTGAATATTTTGATTCCAAATTTCAGAGTTTGTTCATAATAATATTATAACATAATAATGACATGTTTACCTTAATTAAGCTCAATAAAACTTAAGTAACAACCATAGGTTGTTATAGTCTCCCCAATTTATAAATGATGTCATATTCGATATCAGCAATAATAATAGACAAAATAGCATGGAAATTAAATAGATTGTAGAATACCTAGATTTTGGGAAACTAAAGTATACAAGTTAGTAAAAAGATCTATTAACAGAAATTTTTTGAGGGTAGTCATCAAAAATATTTATCATCACCTTCACTAAGATAAGAGAAGTCCTTTGGAAGTCTGCAATTCTCTCTTAACTATGACCTTTTATGAGTAGCACAATGAATCATAGAACTACATTTAATTTATCTTAACTTTATTTCAACCCATTGAAATTTTATACTAATGTTGAGATAAAAATAATTAATTTAATTACAAAATAAGGCTTATTCTTTTGATCAACAGCTATCTTAATTTAACAACTACATTTGTAAGTTTTGAATATTTTCTATATTTATGACTACATCTCAAATTTGCTCAACAAATAAAATTACTATCAATATATGCATTCAATTCTACCTAATTTATAGGATAGACTTCAGAGTTTGGAAATACACTTTTATCTTTAGATTAAGATGAGGTTTTCATTTACTTTTCATTTATTATTGAAAGTTATAGTTTGAACTTAATGCTTTACTTGAACAAAAGCTTTCCTTAAAATGGGCAAGATTACACTGACCATTCTAGATTGCAACAAAATCTTCTATTCTTATATTGAGTTAATTGACTACTTTTCTCCATCATATAAATTTTTGAATAGATGCCTACTTGCATTATGCCAAATTTTAACACCCTTTGAAAGTGTTGTGGAGTTTAGAATTTTCCAAGAAATTTCATATAGCTTGATACACTTACAGTCTGCAATTATATTTCTTATCGAAAGTCCTTATCACACTTTGAATTGTATGGTACTGAATCTATAGAAGTTATGGTATAATTTTAAGGCATCTAAATGTGGATTCAAATGATCCAAGATCTCCGTTAAGTCGGTTGAATGACTGCCTTTATCCTGAATTGCTAGAGCAATATTTTCACAATTATAAATTTTACAACTTAATAAACCATCTTGACTTTAAGTAATACTGATGCATTTATGATTAATGCTTAAGGTGAATTTAGTTTGGTAGAAATAACTATCGTTCAAAAAGATTTTAAGTCTATTTCCATGATTTGTGTTTTAGAGACTTAGTTCTAATATAATCTTATGTGCAGAGTTTCATTGCATCATTTCAACTTTCTCTTTAATTAAGTCATAATATATTAGATGGTATATGATCATTCTTATTTAAATTATGATAATATAGATGTGTAGTAATTTAGTGTGAAATTCTACACTTTATATTAAGCATGATTTACAGATATACATCGTATTGAAAGATCCTTAGGTTAAGAATTCTTATTCAATCATGTAACAATCAAGATCCAGTCACAGAGTTTTAGTCACAAAGAACATCACAGACCTAATTAAACTGAAGCGAATACATCTATTATGCTTGAGACTCCAAAGAATGCTACATACAGTAATTGAATTTATTATCACATAATGACATAAAATTAAATATTATTTATTTTCTAACACAAACTTATCATAATTACAATTATGCAATTTAGAAACTTCCATTTGTGGCCATAAGGAATGTCATTAACTTGATTTTAGTTTCTCTCATTTGTAGTGCAAACTATCAACGCAAGCTTGAAACAACTTTAGCTGCATGAGAAAGAATGCATCTGCAAACTTGATTTGGCAAGCTTACCAGGTGCTATATGCGAAAGCTCAAAAGAAGAGGCAATGGAAAAACTGAACATTTAGAACCCTCAACTAGAAAAATATGAATAATTTCTTACCATGAAAGAATGAAAAAGGCACGTACAATTACAAGAACTTACTGTTCAAGGCAAGAAAAATGTAACTAAAACCTAAAGATGTAAGGTCCCAAGCCCTAATATTTGTAGTGAGATGCACAAAGCTGGAAAATGGTGAAGGTCTATAATAAATGTGAACGACTACTTTCGACGCTTAACAGCTGTTTACGTAATCCCAAGGCACTGCTCCTCTTCTGTCAATACATGTAGATGGCTTCAAAGATAAACAAGTAGATTCTCACATTTAACCCGAGTGACAACACTCAAATAAATTATTCTACTATCATTAATCTCCAAAGACTTGAGGACGGTATGAATGAATTGAGAATCACTCGTCCGACTCATTAGGATGTTCACCCAAGTGACTCTATTTGGGAATAGGACTTTGACACTTAGCTCTTCCAGAGAACCTAGAGCTTCATGCTATGCCATGGCTGCATCCTCCTACCCTTCAACTCTTAGCTGATCCTTTGGACTATTTTTCACTAAGCTCCCCTCAGCCTTCAAGACTAGAAAGTGTTTAGCACGTTGCTCCTAGATCGTGCCCAAGCATGTATGTTTAAGTTAAGAAATGCCTTCAGCCAGGGCCCCTCAACAGCCCAACTGATCTTCCTTAACCGAGCTCCTATCAGTTGTAAGCATCAAGACATGCTTGTTGCTTCTCCTTCGCCCAACTAAAGCCTATGCAAGCCAAATACGTTCATTCGACTCACTAACCATAACGATCAATTCTCACCAGATTTTCGATCGAGCCTTCCCTGACTGAACCCTCCTCAATTGGTTTTCGCGAGTTCCCTCCTTGTTGGTTTCAAGATCACAGTTGCTCAACTGTCTGATTTCTACCCCCTTAGGTGACGTGACTCGCCATAACTCCCCTTTCAGCCGACTATCTCTATCAGTTTCTTCAAAAGATACTTATGCTCCTACCAAGTGACAACCAACTTGCTTGATTGTGGCTCGACTCCTTCAAAATAAGTGCCCAGATATATGGCACCGTCAATTAAAGACCTGGTTCCTCTGTGAGTCAGACACCGATTGACTAGGCGCCTTTAACCTTCATGACACTATCCCTTTGCCAAATCCAAGGGCTTCTGAGTTGGTCATTATGAGTCAATCGGCTTGCTCCCTTGATCGTTCGACCGATCCTCCCAATTGATCCCCTCTCATTGATCCTCCTAATTGATATACCCTCTCGTCGATCCTCTTATGATCTAAATGGGCGGCATTGCAAGAGAGGATGTCTCACAACCGGTCAAGCCAACCAATCTTCATGACGGATCACTTAATCATCCACCCATTGGCCAAATAAATCTGACTTACCCGTACAAGTCATCCAATCAACCAGCTGCTCCAAATTGATTCTCAAATCACCCAATAGTCAAGTCAATTCCCTAATCAATTTTGGCCAAGAAAATCTACAAATAGGCAAAGAAGTCATTAGCACTACTATATTATTCTTTTTTATGTTATTGCATCATCTTTTTGTTTGTGCAAGATAGCATCAATTAAGAAGATAAAAATTTGATTATACAAAAAGAAAAGTTGTAGTGTTTACTGTATTTGCCCCAACCACCTTACGTAGCCCTATGTAATTGCACTCTCCTAGATAACTTATCCACTGTTCTATTTATCATGTTAGCAACTCCATACTATTATGACATTTCACAAAATCATCTAAAGCATATAATCCTGAGCTCTGAACACTTTGGTTTAAACTCTTTGCTTTTATACTTCCTGCCATTGTCAAATTTTAAACACTTACAATTCCATCAAAATCTTCACTTTCATTTTTTATAACACAAGTGGAGAATACTTCATATTAATTTTTTATAAAACTAAACTTGTATCTTCCTTCTAGATCATCTATGAGCTTGATGTAGAAACCTATCCCTTAAATGTCTAAATGCACCATTGCAAGCCTCTCTGCCATGGAGATATACAAACTCTTTGAGAATTGTACTCTATTGTAAACGTCAAAGACAAAATACACACATCTCTATGTCATTGATTATAAATTCAAAAGCTTTTGGATTGATTGCATGATCTTTGCCTCTTTTTTGCTCATGCAGCCGAACCTCCAATATCATAGATTCGAACTTTTACAATCATTAACAACTTTTGTATCTGCATTAGGAAGTCATGTCAAGGGGGCTCATTTTTGACAGCTTGCTAGACCATGGCAATAATTGATCTAACTCCTTGAAAACAAGTTTTACATGATGCCTGGGAAGTGCCTAACCTCTTGCAATATCCACTATGTACCTAAATTGTGCACTTAACTTGTTTCATTGTAAAAAGGCTTCACCCAAGACAAAGGCTCATGGAACTTCATTAAATAGAGATAACCTTTTATCTACATTCAAAATGTAATGCCCCCCCAATAAAACTAGTTAGTCATCACCTCTGAACCTTGTGTTTTCATGCTTGTCATTAAGAAAACTTACAACCGGTACACATATGAGCATTGGTTATTATGAAAAAAAAATTGTTGCCAATTTGTTTTTTGTTCAAGAAGAAAGAAGGTGAGAATGAGATTACAAAAGAGCATGGAGGCTAGAGTTCACATTTCAAGATAATTTGGACAAGTTTCATAGAAAATAAACCATGCTAAGACACCCCAAAAAAGTAAACAATGACGACTAAAGGGACCATATTTATCTTGCCACCAAGTTAATAATGTCCTGCTAGCGGTAAGCTACTAACTCATACCCAATAAAGCCAAAGCAAAAGCAAAAGTTAACTTTCTATATAGAACTTCTAATAGGCCTAACTCGCCTAAATCAGGCTCAGTTCTTGAAATAGTTTCCACACTCCGAATGTAAAAGGGTCATAAAATTGATCTGTATATAAATAATGAGACTGATGGTAGAAACAGAAGTTACAAGCTGAAAGTACGCTCTTAAAGTAGCTAAACATAGATATCACTGAAACAGAAGTAATAACAAGGCTAGCATTATTGATAAAGGGGTTAGCTAGCTGTATTATTGAGAGAACAAGAGCAGAGGTATGAAACTTATTCAAGAAAAGTAAGATTCTCTGGTCTTATTAGATTGCCATGAAAGTGAAATAAATGAACATCTAGGTAAAATGGCGACATTACAGAGAGATATTTTTTCAGTTATTATTTATAATGGCTTTTAAGGTTGAAGTTGGACAATAAAATGGATTAATCATCTAAGAAGTGGGTTTTATTTCTAAGAACACATAAACATACATAGTTTGAAATCACATATATATATGATACTAAAATTTGAATAATAGTGAGCTATGTTAGCATTTTCCGTTGAATGATGAGCTCCATAAAGAGACAAAACATGCGATAGGTGAACTTTAAACCCCCATCAGTTTGTATGGATCCATTAAATATGATATCATAGCATCTTTGAATGTGTTGAGTGCTTAAATCAGAAAATCCTTATAGGAGGTCTCAGAGAAAAGGGCATATTATTTCTTCCACAACTTGGTCGGCCAAATTAGGCAGTAAAATAATACTGCAATAATTAAATCAATGAAAAGAACATTAGCAAAACAATTAGTTTATGGAGAACAATTATCAATGACTAGGATAGGTAGCTCTTAGATGATCTTGAGTGAACAAACAATCAAAAAAAAAAAAACTGATAAACTTTCAGTAGCTTTAGCCAAACAAAGACATTTTAACAAAGCATTGTGATGATCCTTATGAGTTCACAAAAGACTGCATTATAATCAAAGCATCAGTTAGAATCAATTATCTATTCAGAAATTCTATCTAACCAGTTTATAACTACAGCATGACAGTTTAAAAGCATGTCTATTTGAACCATTAATCTGTTGTTCATTGGTTTCTTAACAGGTCAGCTATGTTGAAGACTTTAATGGGAATTTTTAACAGCAATAAAGGCATTTTCTATCAAAATCCCTAGAAATACAGATGCCTCAAATGGTTTACAGCTCAAGCTCGTACACTTGTTCTCATCTGAAACAAAAGAAAATAATCGCTGTGCAATAGTGAATGTAAACTGACCTCACAAAACTATGTCAATATAATAAAAAAACATACAATGCAAAAGAAGTAATCAGGGGAAAAATTAGGCATTTATCCATGAAAATATAATTACCAACAATTTTCCAAAACATGGAGTTTTATAAAAATGATTTTCTCAAGATGATTAATAAACCTACTACAGTACAACAACAACAATAACAAGGTTTATCAGCCAAAAACAAGCTGATTTAGAGTTCAAGCATTGGAATCCTTGACCAAAATTCTTAATGCCCGGTCCCCACCATCAGAATCGTTGTGCCCATCCGCATCAGAATCACGCTCTGCTGAAGGTGCCATAATATCCTTTACCGATTGCTGATAAAGAATCCCGCCGGCCAGAGTGAAAAGCAGGCAAGATGAGCCAACCGGAGTGGCATGTTTATCCCATATGAGAACATTGATCGCAACTGTGAGAAACTTGTTAACGACACCCGTCACTGTAAAAGCTGTGGCAGATATTGCTTTCCTTGCCGCAAAACCGAAGAAACTGATAAACAATCCAAAAAAACATGACAAGCCAACTGCAGCAAATGTACTAAAATCAAACAAAGCAGCAGATCTCAATCCAATGGCAGCAAAAGCATCGGTGTACTCCCCAGTCAAAACCCAAAAAATGGGGGCCATCATCAAGGATAAGAGATTATTGTAGAAGACTAAGCCCCATGTGTTGAGCCCAAGCTTTGTTACGATATGTTTTATGTAGACCATCTCTGTTGTGATCGTGATCAAGTAAGTAAAAGCCCAAGAATATGCAGTGAGCGTGAATGCTGAATCAGTCATTACATATCCAACAGCGCCACCCAGAATAATCACCAGTGATAAAAATGTGACTTTGGAAGGGCACGGCTGATACCTAAAGGCAGTGTCAGCAATAGCTACAAGTAATGGCGTCAAAGATCGAAACACTATGAAAGTGTCTACATTAGCGTGTCTGAGAAGATTGGTGTTGGTAAATATAGCAAGATAGAAGACAGTTGCAGCGGGTAAGAACTTCTTGGCCGTTTCCAAGGTGAAAGGATCATGGTGGAGAAATCCCAATTTTCCAAGGATCCATACACTAACAGATGAGGTTAAGTATTGCAATGCAGTTAAGAGGGCAGGATAATTGAATTTCGTGATGGCAAATTTGTTAATAATAGCAAGCAAGCTCGAGCACAGAGCATATCCCACAACAAGAGTACTTGTTGCGTAGTATTGTTTTGCCAGTTCAAATTTGATGATCGGCATGATCAACACACAGGAGGTGTACAATTTTCATTAACTCCTGAACCTGTAAAGAATTTCATGATATTTAAACGTTAAGAGAAAGAGGTATAAAAAACAGACTGTAAATATTTGATTCACTGGTCAATTAATTAAGTAAAATGGCTAGCATTAGCATGATTTTTTAGATCATTAATTAAACAGTCATTTGTGGAAGGGGCTGTTTTGCAAGCAGCAGGATTTAATTCAAGTAGGCTTTTGTAAATCTCTAAATACAAATTAACTAAATCAACTAGATGTTAAATTTTGGAGAGCATTGAGTAAAAGGTTTAAAAATCCGGCTAAATTGTATTATTCTGCTTGACTTAGATTTATTAAATTTGAGCTTTATGAGCAATACGCAAGCTATACCAGGATATACAATATCTGTGATATAGAAAAATTTATTGACAATTTAACGGAGCCTCTACTCCTACTTGGATGGATTAAAAAAGATTTGCGGCTTAAATTCGGCCTAAATCCCTAAATCCCTAAATCCAGTCAAGCCAAACAGCCCAGAAGCATTTCTTGTTGGAATGTGAAACCGATACAAATCAATTTTTCTATGTATCTACAAGAAATAAAGTATTATGAGTTTAACAAAAGAAATGAACATCTACACAGGTGTTCACAGTTTTGCAATAAAATTTGGAAATTGCAAAACCAAAAAATGTCATGGTGCTTAGAAGATATTTGGTTGACTATTATCTTGGTTTAACGTCATGTTTTATTTTAGCAATACGATTTTTGTTGTACAGTTCAATGCCATGATATCTAAAGTTCCATTTATTCATTAAAGCGCCACTATAAATACCAACAACAATAAAAATGCAAAGCCTTATTCCTAATAAGTGGGGCAAGTAAGTCCTTCGTATCCATAGAGCTTTGTGTACAAACAAATAGAAGCCCCTCCCTAAGTTTTAAATAGAGATATCTTTCTTTTTTTGTCTTCCTCTTCCTCTTTTAAGATGAGCATATTTTATATGCTCAATTTTTCAACTTTTCAACTTTTCAACTGGAGCATCGAATGATCAAACGCTTATATGCCTGAACCATCAACAAGGATTTTCTTTAATTATATCCACTATTGGAGCCGCAACAACTTTGCTACGAATGAACAAGTTCTCATTCTATCCTTTCGAGTAAACCTACTTATTCAACTTAGCATCATCTTCTCTATAACACTTATTTTATTGATAAGTTTCTTCTTTGTTAGCCAACATTTAACCTCATATAACATAATAGGTGGTATAACTACTCTATAAAATTTTCCTTTAATTGAGTAGGAATTTTAATTACAACACTCAAAAAGCAATCTTCCATTTCATCCAACCAGCTCGAGAGCAATTAATCATGTCGCTCTCTATTTCATCATTATTTGAATAATTGAGATAAGGTATTTAGTTCTCTCGCTCTTTTTGATCACATGGATTCTCGATAGTTACGTCCTCGATATTATGACTTTTATTACAATTAAACTTACAATCTATATATTATGTCGTATAACTACTAAGAAAAAACCAATAAAAACTTAACGTAGTCCTCCATAACACGAGCTTTCATTTAACTCTATCATTAGTCTTATCAATTAAAAAAATGTTATCTACAAATAACATGCACCAAGAAATCTCCTCTCAAATGTATTCAATAAAAACACCCATAATTAAAGCAAAATATATAGACATAATAAAACATTGATGTAATCCAATAGTACAAAAAATTCATTAGTCAAGCCATGATGTGATCGAACACATGTTACAACCCCATAATACATATCTTTAATAACAATAATATACGATATTTTTTTCTTTTCAAAACTCTCCAAAAAACTTTTTTTAGCACTCTATCATAAGCATTTTCATACTCGATAAAGCATAAATGAAAATCAATTCTATCTCTAAATTTCTCCAATAAACCTCTCAGTAAATGCGTGACTACCATAATATACTTGCCTAACATAAAACCAAAATGATTTTGTGAATTACAAGCATGACTTAGTAATTGTATTAAAGCACCCACTCCTAAAGTTTTATTGTATATAGCTCATTAGCTTAATTCTCATAAAATTTGTAGTTTTAAGCATTATTTTTTCTTCTAAATAAGTAAAACAATACTTTCTCCATTCATGTGATGTCATTTTAATCTTCAAAAGAAACTAAATAACTTGGTAAGCCAAGAAATTCATTCCTCACCTAAATAATTCCCCATATTAATAAGTATGTCATCCGATCTTACTACTTTTCTACTCTTCATCCTTTTAAGGTACTCCAAATCTCTATTTTATTAACCAATCAAATGAATGTGCAATTTAAATTAATTTATAGCATTTAAGTTCATTCATATTAATTATACCGGTACGACCTTCATTGAAAAGCTCAGTAAAATAATCCGTGCATCTATATTGAACATTTTTATCCTTGAAAAAACTTTTAGCCATCTTAAATATGTTTTACTTAATTTAATTTATTAATTTTTATATCTCTTAATTTGGCTAGCTTATAAATATATATCTCTCCATTAGCAATTTCTAAATTATTATATGAACTATTGAATTTTGCAATGAAAACTATTATTTTGAATTCACAATAAATTAAATCATATTTCTTCTAATTCTCATTATCTGTACAAATCAATCTTTATAGCATATCTCTTTTCTTTTAATATTAATTTAAACATTTTATTTTTTACCGCCAGGTATCTTTACTACTAAATGCCCACCCTTTGGATTCACCAATTATAATTTGAGTTCTCTTGTGAATACAAAAAGCAAATGAATTTCACATAAAATTGGCTTCATCCTCAAAATTCTACTATTCAAATTTTAAGACTACTCTTAGAAATATATATATATTACACTTAAAAGATTCCATTGTCTAACTTGAAGATATTTTAGATTTAACATTACTTTTCTTACTCCTTAATTTCAATTCTAAAACAAAAATCAATGCTAAATTATCAAATAATCACTTAAAATAATCTTATAATCAATGCAATATAAATATATTTTATTTAACAAAAAATAATTAACCTGAGTTCTAATAACCCCACTTTTATAACACATTTCTCTCTTTTGTTAATGTATTAACAATCTTAATTTTATATATTAAATATAGGTCCAAAATTATTATTTCTTTTTTATTAATCTCTCCAAAACCAAAGTCACAAGTATTAATAAATCTTCAATCACTTTTCCAAGATGGCCATTTAAAATCTCATTCAATAAATAATCTTTTTTTGAGTATTTCTTAAATCAACTTCTATGAATCATGCCTAAATTTTTCTTATGAACTCTTATCTAATCCTGTTTAAGTGTAATATAAATAATTCTAAACTTTTTTTAGTAACATATTACACTTGCAGTAATGTATTTCTTATAATGAAATCTTAAAAGTGTAATATAAACATTTTTATGAGTAGTCTTAAAATTTGGACAGTAGAATTTTGAGAATAAAGTCAATTTTATGTGAAATTTGATTGCTCATTGTATTCACAGGATAATTAAAAGCATAACTGGTGAATCCAAAGGGAGGGCATTCAATAGTAAAGATCCTTGATGGTAAATATAAGATGTTCAATTAATATTAAAGAAAAGAGATATGATATAAAGATTGATTTGTACGGACAATGAGAATTGAAAAAAATATAAATTAATTTGTAGTGAACCCAAAATACTAATTATGATGTTAAGATAGCAAAATTCAGTAGTTTATATGATAATTTAGAAATTGCTAATATATATATATATATATATATATATATATATTTATTAGCTAGCTAAATAAAGAGATAAAAAAACTAACAATATAATTTAAATAAAGCATATATATGTTGACCAAAAAAATTTTATGGGTAAAAATGTTCAATATAGATGAATGAATTATTTTACTGAACCTTTCAATGAAGATTGTGTTGATACAATTAATATGAATGAATTTAATAGCTTTAAAAGTAACTTTTAGTGAGCTTTTCAATGAATTTCAACAATACAACAATGGGTTCAAAAGCATATAGCTAAAAGCAAAAATAATAAAATTTATTTTAAAAGAAAAATATGATATACAAGTACATGTGCTTGTTTGTTCTCATTAGTATGACAATGATCTTGACTATCTGCAAACATCATCATTTAAATCTTAATAGAGTCTAATTTGATTATTACCATCATTAAGTACTTTCATAATTTTCTTATAACATTCAAAGGGATCTCCTTTATCTTGATTTATATATCCTAATATATTTTTTGTATCTCCTATATCAGGGTAAGTAGATTCATTTGAGAATGCAGGAAAACTGCTCTACCATCCTAAAATATGATTTATCACAAATTTCAGTCTCAAATAGTCAATGCATGATGCTCTTTCCATCTTAACTAAGGCATAGAAACTTGCAAAATAAGTAAAATCAAGTACTAACATATAGTAGTCTGTCAAAGAAAGAAAGTGCGGCAATGAAATTGCTATGGATGATAAAAAGTAAAAGTGCCAAAATCAGGTATATATATATATATATATATATATATATATATATATATATATAGTCATACACAAATGAGGCGTGTCTTGCCTCAAGTTTAATATAAATCCCAAATCAAATCCAAGTTTAGGGAAAACCTCGTAATCTGTTTCACCATCAATAAGCTATCAATAGTTTGCATTCCTTCCAAGATAAGATTTTATATTTAGATTTAATTAAGACATGACATCAAAATGAAACAACATATAATAACTTAAAAGTATAGATTCTCTTTTGTCAACACAAAAGTAGTGAAGAGCAATTGAATTACACGACAATGAAGGATCAACGGTGCATAGAAAAACTATTTTTTAAGATAAAATGCATATAAAAAATTTGTGGCTTATAAATTATTTAATTACCAAATATTACACACATACAAAAAGTTTGTTCAAATTTGCTTGGTATTTTATCTAAAACTGCAAGCAAAAATGAATCTAGAATTTTGTTATAGTCATGCGAGCTCACACACAAGAATTAAATGGCATTATCTTACATTCCATATAAAATGTATCAAGCTTGACACATTGGATAATTAGAGAATGAAGAGAATAAGATTTTGTCAAAGATGGTAACATCAAAATACAATAACATATGCTGGTTTAAAAGTGGATAAAAAGGGATGTAATAAAATTCCTTACAATATGCAAAGCAAGTGCATTCAACCATTTCTTGCTGTTACCTCAAAGGCTAGCTAATTTATGAATCAAAGAAATAGTATTAGTTCTCTAAAGCTGAAAGCCATTAGACATCTCGATTTCCAATGTCATGGTGTTGGTTTTTGTATCCTCACATTGATACTAGTTTGTTATAATAAGAATGCCAAAACCTGATACACAAAAATTACTAGGATTGCTGTACAATGAATAACAAAATGATGCCAAAACTCAAAATAATAAATAAAGGATATAGAATTCAAAATTTATGCTGTTTGGCTGCAACTAAGTTTGCATTTACACGAAATGAAAGATAATCCAATAAAAAGGAATTACAACACAATGATGCACTCAATGAATTAAACACTTACTAGTAGTTTGATCATAACAATATCTACATACAAAAACACATAAGAGGTCTATTAGAAACTCCATAAATAACAGATGATTATGAAGATATTTGCCACCAAGCAAAACCCTTTAAAATATATAAAAAAGAGAACCACATGATTCATATAATTTAACATTACATGATAGTTAGTATTTCAATTAATGCAGTCGGTGAACTTTGAACATCTTTCATTAGGTACGACAAGTTATTAGCTACTTAACTTAATGTAATATTAATAAGCACCAAATTTAATACTTTATATGCTGAAAACCGTTATATTAGATTCGACATGGGCCAACAAGGCCAGGCAGTGATCACAAAGGTCATAGTGATTGAGATGAACACAAAATTGCAGGAATCATAATCTACAGCTCTTTACCAGGGACATGAGTTAAGAGCTAACAAACATCTCCAAGCTCTGCATAAAACTTGTTGCCGCTGCCGGGAGCCCAACATGCCCTCTCACAATCATTGGCGCATAAAAATGAGTGTTTACATAAATATATATATACATTTTTTTTTCGTGTAGAGACTTAAATTCTTTGCATAAAAATAATGAAGTTTAGGTGCATGATGATTAAAATATGAATGCTTTGGATGTTCAAAATCCTAAAAATTTGGAAGATTATTCTTTACATAATCGTTAAAAACATTTTTATTTATGTATAGCATGATCAGACTTAAATGAAAAGCTTATATGCAACATATGAATGTATAAATAAAAACTCATAACTACACATGACAACAAACATTAGAGCAGATTTTTTTTTTAAATTGCAACAATATAAATCAGAAACAGCTAACGAGCAATCAATTATTGCAATGCAATTAAAAGTTCAATGTAAAATACTGGGAAGTAATTGTTGCAAAGAAACTTGATAAGAAACTTGAGAAACATTAGAATCAAGAGCTGCAAGAAAATCATTATCAACTTTGCAGTTATTAGTGGGGTACAGTATATAACAATTTAGGGATATTTTCAAGCTTAACACCCTACACTTGCAATATTTATAAATCTAACATCCTGTTAAGAAAAAATGAACTCAGCACATAAGCATGTGTTCATGTTACGATTAAATAAATTAACATTTTACAAAAGAACAAGATTCATGTTGAGATTTTGTTGTGTTCTTCGAAATAAAATGATATGCTGATCAGCTTACCTAACGAAGCTGCGAAGATGAGAAGGGATTAAGCAAACAGAACCGGCCTTATTGGAAAACCGGAGACTAAGACAAAGCTACGAAGTAGAAGAGACGCATAGCAGAGGCCGGCATGGCTCTGGATACTCCTGAGAGGGGCGTTCTCGATTTGGATGGGTTTAGGGGGCGCTGTATTATCAAAACTAAGTCCCTTTGGCTAAGCGAAGCTCTTATAGCCCAACCCTAATCAGATCCACTGTTGGTGTCGGCTAGACCGACAGTGAGTGGCCGTTCGCTCGTGCATTACCCTATGGACGAGATCGTGGAGCCATGTGGATCCCGTCCATACCCTTGTGCAGGTCGAGAGGCGGCGGCGTGGCGTGGCGTGGCGTGGCGTGGCGTGGCGTGGCGTGGCTGAGGGATCGCAGCTCCGACTCGACAGGTCGGGGATCGCGTGAGAAGAGAAACAAAAGACAAAATCCACAGCGGCAGAAGAAAAAGAATAACAAGAAACCAGGAAAATAAAAATTCAAAAATGTTACAATACCTTAATAAATATTCTAATATTTTTTTAATGAATATTTTAAATACAATAATGATTGTGAGATATTGGATGAGATATTTATTGATTATCATAACATCTTCCTAAAAAAAAAAAAATAATAATAATTATCTTATATTATTATATTTTTTAATTTTTAATTATATGTATATTTTTGCCAATTTGTTACCAAAATTCTTATTTATTACATTAGTACTTTTACTTATATATCCTTGCTTATGATAAGATTTTTTGCACAAGTCTCATACTTGAGTGCACACTAATCTATGTACATTATAAGGAGTTTCCATGCATGTCACATTTACATGTTAGTTTTCTTCACTTGTCTATTTATATTAAATATTGACACACTAAGTCAATAATAATACTATGGGGTCTCTTAGATTCATCTCTTTGATCACTTAAATTTAATTTTAGCTCATCTTCTCTAGTTCTAACCTAAGATCTAATGCTTGAAGCTCTTTGGAGGATGTTTATAGAGATGTTAAGAATCTTTGAAATATTTATTTAGATTTTTTGATGATTGCTTAAGATGCATATGGATAATGGTTTTGTGTATGTTTCATTAGAGAAGTATTTGATGGTCAGAACATAAGCAAATTTTGGTGAAATGAGATGAGAATAAAAGATGATAGATAGAGCAACAAGAAAATAGAAAAATTAAAGAAAGAAAAGATTTATTTTATCAAGTTTATGCACATCAATGAATTTTTTTAATTGTCCACATCAAACTATCATTCCCATATAAAAATAAAGTTTACAAGGAATATATATATATATAAACTATACATTATGAATAGTGTTGCAGCATAGTAGTTGACTTAGGATTTATCATCCTAGGTCATGATTCAAATATCACCAGCCACATACAATTAAAAAAAAAACTCTCCTCCACAGAGGTGGTTTATATATCAACCCAATATTATTACCAATACTAATCAGGCTTATTTAGAGCATAAACTTATTATCAGTAGATTTTAAGTATCATTAGAACAAAATACTGAAATTTTAGAGATAAAATGATTAAGAATAATTTTTTTATTATTTTACTGAATTAAATATTTAGAATTTTAGGTAAAATATTTTAACTTTAAATACTGAATTCGAGTGCATATTTGAATTATAGATATTAAAACATGCTATGGGTGCAAGTTTCATATTTTTTTGGATTTAAGACGGTCAAAAAATTTACAAATACTATTTGAATTTTCAATTAAATTGAAACAATATAACTCTAATTAAAATTGATTTAACGTTAATAAATTGAAGCTGAAGAAATACCGTGCAACTGACTAGAACACAGGACACGGGATCCAAGCCATCTCCGTTGTTCCTCGTTTTGATGTGAGATCAGATGATGCTGATCCAACTAGATCGCCGTTAATTAGATAAGTTTAAACATGAACTGTTGGATCATGCCATAGAATCAATAATAGGATTTAATTCTCACAACAGAGATAAGATCCAAGCAATTTGGACTGTAATGTTATATGGATCGTGGATCAGACGATATCCGTAGCACCCGCAACTATGCTTCTCCTTCGTTTGCTCGACCATCCATGACTGTTTGACAGAAGAACAATCCATTAGATAGATAGAAATACAAATTTCAATCTGACATCTTATGGTGTTGTAACAGCCCAAACTCTTAAGCATCAAGGTATTGTCCGCTTTAGCCTGAAAGGCCTAACGGTTTTGCCCTCAGAAGATAACTTCCCAATAGGTCACCCATCCTGGGAGTGCTCACACCTGAGCACGCTTAACTTTGGAGTTCTTATCAAGAACTCCATCGTTATCTGAAAAGGTGCCTCGATGTTTATGAATTTCACTTATTACTACTTAAGTGGGTCTTCACAATCTCCCCAACTTAAGTAACTGATGTTCTCGTCAGTATCCACACATAGATCCAAGAACCATCCATTAGGTAAATAGGACTAGAGGTGACCCCTACAGGCATAAGAGGTACCCACAATCATGTAGCACTTTAACCATCATGGGTTCAAGGGGTTGCTCACATGAAGTGGTACTTTGCCCTATATGGTATTTAGCTCCTATCTGATACCCTATGATTTGCTCTGATACCATTTGTAACAGCCTAAACTTTTAAGCACCAAAATATTGTCCGTTTTAGCCTGAAAGGTCTCACGGTTTTGCCCTCAAAAGATAACTTTCCAACAAGTCACCCATCCTGGGAGTGCTCTCACCTGAGCACGCTTAACTTTGGAGTTCTTATCAGGAACTCCACCGTTATTTGAAAAGGCGTCTCGATGTTTAAGAATTTCACTTATTACTACTTAGGTGGGTTTTCACAGGTGTTCTATGATATCAGCTGTGGCGGCCCGCCCCATAACCAAGTATGATTACGAGGTGATCGTCACTTGGCAAACTCCTCAGTTATCACTAAATTAAGGTATAATCTATAATCCACTAACAAGGGAGGGATTGGCCCTTAAGAAGTAGCAGGATTATTCACTAAATACATACAAATCAATCAGAGTGCGGAAGCATGCAAAGAATGATTTTACATCCATTATACCATAATGTAGAAAATCAGAAATATACAGCTCAAAATAAAGTAATGCAATGAAAAAGAAAATACACAGGGCACATGTATTATTATAGCATTTAATAAGTTTAAACTGAAAAGAAAATGAACACTCAGCCTCATAAGCAAATAAATAAGAAAACTAAAGATCTTCAGCAGTAGGACGCTCCTCCTTTTGATCTAGCTTAACTTCTGGCTCAACCACCTCAAACAGCTCAAAATTTGTCATTGTCGGTTTCACAATGACAAGGCCCTAGGCAAAATAAAAGAAAATCTGATTAGATATATTGTCTAAGTACATTTTAGGCTTATTAATTTTATGTATTAAATAATATCACCATTTACTTAAAATAACTAAAGCAAATAAATGGGTGCAATAAGCTAAGAAAGAACAGGGAAAACTATAAATAATATATTTATAACTTAAACAGACGATGAGATAAAAGGACATACCTCAGCCCAAAGCTATAACAAAGTTAGGCAGTATATATGTATAATCAACTATGAATATTGAAAAAAAAGATTTATCCTAATATGCTAATGATCATATTAAATTATACAAGTTAACAAAAAGTAAACTGATATGTAATATATATAAGTAAATTGAATCAACAACTAGCATCATAGTATATATAAGAAAGTAAGTACTATACTAAAGCTGAACTATACTAAAATTAATAAAAAATATAATAAATTATGTAAAAGCTGTCATATCAGAAAAATTGGCTAAATATTCCACTGAACTGTATCATATCATATCACTTAGCTTCTCAAAGTTAAGGCAAAAAATACATATGCAATAGTTTTTAGTTATTTTATTTTACTCTCGTGGACACGTCCAAAAGCAGCTGATGAGTCAAGTACGTCGGCAAGACTGAGGTGGGTTCCCGAACCTAGACACAACTCTCTTCAATGAGTACGTGTCAGGTAATCTTTATGTCTCCTTACTGCCTGTCCATGGGCAGTAATGCGTATACACAATCTCTTATTTAAAACATGAACCTAATAAAATGTGATCCTTATACCCTAAGGAGTGAAATGACACTAATTAGGTTAAATTTGAACAAAATTAATTTTCTAGGGTTTGGAAGGGTTATGCTTAAAATGTCATTAGGAGATTTTAAGTTTAAAACCAATATTTGATCTCATATTATTATTCATCACATTTTTATGAGTGAAATAGATTATTTAATCATTTAGTTTGGATACTAAATGATTTAATTATGCTACTTAGAAGTTTGGAATTTAATTTGAAATTATTTAATTAAATATAAAATAATAACTAAATAAAATAATCATCTAAACTGAAATTAAATATTATATTATTAATATACACTTTCTTGAATCAAAATGATATATTAGAACATGTATTTTGGCTAAGTATTGATCAGATTATGAGTTAATAAAATTTGTATTATTTAATTTCTTTATTTAAATATTATAATTATTCAAATTAACTTAATTAACCGTTCTTTATATTCAATTAATGATTTATGCGCAATTAACTAATCAATTAATTCTGTCTGCCTTGATATTCCATATGGTGCGGTTCGACAATTCGAATCGACCGGTCTAATGACAACGGTCCTTAGACCGTTGTCTTCCCCAACAGCCAGGCGAATTAGATTTAGGGCATCTCCTCAAATAGCTACTTCAGCTTCATCGAACTCAAATGATTTCTTACGAGTAGTTCTCAATTAGGGTCTTCAAAAGAACTGATAAGCCCTTTCCACAATCAATTTTATATCCATAAAAAGTGATGCCCTAAAATTGTCTTAAGGATAATTTAGAACAGCTGAAGAATAACGAGAAAGGGATACACAAAATCAGTTGCGGATAGATCGATCGTAATCAATCGAAATAACGAGCATAATTAAAATACTTGGAGATTCACAATATTCATCACAATCTGATTTTCATACTCAGTAAGTTATAGCTTAAAGGAAAACGAATGGCATGTATAGAAATTTTCTTCCGTTTCGAAGATAATGGAGTTTCAATCTAAGGTTTCAATTAATATTAAAATGCGATTAAGTATAAGATATCGAAGCATTATAGAAGGGATGATAAATCAATAAGGCTACCTGGAGCCTGCGATACAGCTTTCCCGTGTCTTCTTAGGGTTTCAATAGATACTATAATAGCGATCTTAATCAGCGAGTAATAGGTCTCTCAGCTTCACTACATACGAGAAGGAAGATGATACTTAGATTTATCAATATCGTCCGTTAGATCAAATTCTTAAGTGCAACCATTCTCTCGTTATAGCTTCAGCGCCTCTTCAATCTCCCAGGATAATAAAGATGAAAACCAAACCCCATAGAAGAAGGAAAAATTGGTTAAATGGATTTAGCATTAACAATGAAAAGCTAGAAGGACTGGCCAGCTAGCATGGAATTTGTACTCCCATTACCTCTGGCTCCCTGCAAGCAGGCGTGCAAAAAGGAATGAGGGCATACAGGGAAGAGGCTACGGTCGTTGGATTTGAATGGCGATCCAACGGTCCCAAACTAGATCTTAACGGTGGCCATTGGATTTGATTAGTTTTCTTCTAATTGAGTATTGGGTGCTAAGGTAACATCCTAATATTTGAATTAATTTTCTATCCAATTATTGGGATTGTTACAAAAACTGTGAGATTTTTCAGGCCAAAGCGGACAATATCTTGGTGCTTAAGAGTTTGGGCTATTACAAATAGTATTAGAGTAGATCATAGGGCATCAGATAGGAGCTATGTGCAATATAGAACAAAGTGTCACTTCATGTGAGTAGCATATTAAACCCATGATGGTTAAAGTACTACATGGTTGTGGGTATTTCTTGAGCCGATAAGAGCCACATCTAGTCCTGTTTACCAAATGGATGGTTCTTGGATCTATAAGTGGTTGCTCATGAGAATGTTAATTACTTAAATTTGAAAGATTGTAAGGACCCACTTAAGTAGTATTATATGAAATTCTTGAACATCAAGGTGCATTTTTAGATAATTGTGGAGTTTCTGATAAGAACTCCAAAGTTAAGTGTGCTCAGGTGAGAGCTCTCCCAAGATGGTGACTTGCTGGGAAGTTATCTTCTGAGGACAAAACTATAATATCTTTTAGGCAAAATCAAACAATACATTGGTTCTTAAGAGTTTAGGTTGTTACAAAAATCTTCACTAATAATAAAATCTCAATTTAACTTAATAATCATTAATTTATATTAACAAATGGAAAGTTACGAATCAAACTTAGACTACTATATTTGGATGATCTTTTAATATTGGGATAATGATTACTGAAGCAGCCTCAAATACAAAAGGCTTTATTTTTGGAATATCATCACCCAGTGGAGAGGTGCTCAATAAGATCTTAAAGTATAATGCCCCGCCCCATCACCGTGCGCAAAAGAGATAGCCATAATTAAGTTCGGCAGTGGAGCGGCGCGCCACTAGGGGAGGAATATCCCTTCTCCCCGAATAGCTGAAACCAAACCCATCTGAAGGGCTACTGACTCAACCTCGAGGAGGGTTGAGTACTAATACTTAAGATAAGAGTATCCCTTCTCCTTATCCTAAGTATTAGACCAATACATACAATGGATGTAAAATATATGATGAATCCAATATATGTATAAAATATAAGCATTTCCAGTATACTGATCATATCACAATACTAAGTATAAGTAGTATATAAACAGAGTGCTGAAGCTAAAGCAAATATCCAGAAACATTCATCACAAAAGTTGTATGAAATATTCATCTCAGAAAAGAAAAGAAATCACAACCAAAATAATTACAAATAATTTATTGAAATATATACATAAAAGCTAAGTACTTAACTGAAATAAACTAAGCAAAATAAAAATTCTAGGAAAGAGTCCACTAGTGCTCCACGGGCTCCTCCTGGATCTCCTGGTATCCTCCTGACCTGGCTTAATATACTCCTCAAGATCTAGCAAATTGTCGGATCCCAAAAGTACTTCGTGTTAGACAACAAGTCTAACACATCGAAACTAATATAAATAGTTCTAATTAATCATTTAATATTTACATAATGTAAGTAAATCTGTAGAAAAACTGTAAAGATAACTGAAAGTATAAAACTATACAAAATGCAGTAAAGTAAAGTAAAGTTGTACTGGAACTGAATATTGAAAATAAATAATGATAGTACTGAATTTGAAACTGAGTAATAGCATGTAAAACTATGCTATATACCACTGAAATTATGCATTTGAATATGCCACAATATTGTATACTACTGATATGCAACCAAAATATCACCGAACAACTATGAGTCATACGGTTCAATGTATACATACATTCAGTTGGGAACTGCGATGCTGATGCATCTTGAAATTCCCTGGTCAATGTATGTAACATTTCATAACCTATAAATCATCATTGATACTCATACATCATTACTGATACTCAAATATTATGCTTATGCTCATGCTCATGCTTCTAAGCTATATGAGATAAATCCAAAAATCCAGAAAATGCTTTGAAATTCGATAATGAATTCAAGGTCTCCATTATGTAGAATCCTACCAACAAAAAGGATTTTGACTCCTAGATTCTAATCTCGATAATTGGTTAAAGTTGAGAGTTTGCTTAAAATTATTAGATGGAAAGGTTGTATATATATATTTAAAATGTTTCCAAGAAGGGTAGTTTTTTAACTCTTAGTTTGATTAAGCCACCCTAACGAAGAGATCTTCGATAGGAGTCATCACCCGATGGCAATTTATATTTTAATCAAACTAAGGAATAAGCCTATATTTATAACACTCTTAGGATCGATTGATTTACTCTAAGCGAGATGGTATCCGCCTAAGCCCGCAGGATAGCACAAAGATAACTTTTACTTAAAGTGACTCAACCATTCCTGAATACTACTGAAATACTCCAGTACTATGGGTATACCCTACTATACTCCAGTACTATGGTTCAGAAGATTCTATTTAATCATCAATGATTTATCAAAGCTATTAATCCTTATTCTAAATGGGTGAGTCCTACACAAGACTCCAAGGATGTGATCAAAAGATCACTCAATATTGATTGCTACTGTAAGGGAGAAGTTCCATTTTAACTGCTTTAGGTGATTCCTACCATGATGTGTCAAGATCAACATTTAAGGTTATGAAGGATCATCTAAGATTCCTACCTCAATAAATTACAAAAATTCTTCCTACCTCAATATATTAATATTTAAGACTTTTAAGCATTTCAAGAATGATCCTATAGCAAGACCCTTGAGATTTCACTTTTTTATTTCTTAAGTTAACATTCAAGGTTTACTTAATAGACTTGGATTAAAGTGATCAGATCAGATGAATAAAATTTATCTGATCATACTCTATTCTAAAATTATGGGATAAAATCAAAGATATTATTAGAGTTAGATCATTTCATAAATCATTATAATTTTAGTATCCGTCTTATGCTAATAGTCTTATATAAGAGAAAATCAAAGATCCAAAGTTTAGATTCAGGATTCAATCACACAGATTTAATATTAATCTTAGTACTTCTAATTTAATGATTTAAGATCAATATCAAATTATATGTATTATTGGAATCATGTCACTTGAATTATCTTTCAATCAAAATTACTTGATTAAGGTGATTAAGGTTTAGATCTTAATTAAGACAAGTTATAATTTAATCTCTAGCTTTACCAAAATTAAGACCAATAGTTAATTTAAAGATTAATGATAAATCAATGTATTATTAGTATATTATTGATGTCAAATTTTAGATTTAGATTAAGTATCATCTACTTAATCAAGTTCTCTAGATTCTTATGTTCAAATATAGTTTAATGTTAATTTAAGCATATTTAGGTATTCAAATAAATATTAAAGTTCTTTAACATACATCATAATATCATGAAAATATAGGAATGTATAGATGACATAAAATAGAATGTAATTAATACTAACCAAATTTTAAATTAAACCAAAGGGGTTAGCAATTGATTACAACTCTAAAAAACTTAGGTTTCATGCAATTTGATTATTAAGATATACCTAATCAATACAAGCATTCAAAGGATTCTATTATTTAGCATTTAGCACAAAATACTTAAGGTACATAAGAGCTCTTTGCACATTCCACAAAGGGCAAACTTTAAAGTTAATTATTACACAACAATTTATGCAATATTTAATTTTAACTAAACTAGGTTTAAATTTGATATAATTTAGTCCCACTAGGGTCCTAGGAACTTTAAAATGTGAAAAATGAGGAGTTTTTATCATTTCAGTCAATTCTGTGCACTTTCAAAAAATTCTGGGAGCTACGACGTGCTGCGGCGGAAAATAGTGCCGTGGCACGCTGTAGCGTTACGGCGCGTTATGACGCCCAACTTCCCGAGAGTTGAATGATATGGTGCGCTACAACGCATTCAGGCGCTACGGCGCACTGTAGCGGATTATCTTGCGGAAATACTGTTTAATTAAATTATTTTCTGGTTTTATATAGTTTTCCAGAAATGACGCTGCAGCCCGCTGTGGCGTGCTACAGCGGTCCAACTTTCGTGTGACTATTCAATTAGTTTATTTATTGATTTCATATGCTTTTTTTGAAATGATGTTGCAGCTCGCTGCGGCACGCTGCAGCAGAAACTATGAGTTTCGGGCACTACGGCGCGCTGTAGCGCCCGACGGTGATTTTGCCTGTGCGAAAACTGTGAAGCGTCACATTTCAAACTCAAATACTCTCAATCCAGAGCATTACATGAGAAGTGCTATAAATTAATGGAAAGTTTTTTTCGATACCTTTCCATCGATACAAAATCGGCACAAATGGATTATCCTAGCTATATGACCGATGGAGTTAAAGGTTCGGGTATATAAAATGGATGAAAAACAGAGTATGAGATTTTCAAAGTAATATGATGCTTTAAAGAACCTTAATGGCTTCCATACATGATCATGGATTTTTAAAAATACAAACAAGCATAATAGCAACATGAAGAAGATAAAGAAGATGAGCAAATGGGTACCTTAGCCTTGCAAGAAATGGAGGAAGAAGACTTGGAAATCTTGGAGGAGGAACTTCTTCTTCTTCTTCTTCAACACCAAGCTCAATAATAGAGGAATAGAGGACAGGAGTTTCAGCATTAATTTGACAGTAAGCAAAGAAGGAGGGAGTTGAGCTCCATTTAAAGGAGGAGAAGGAAGGGGGAGGCCATCAAGAACTAGGGAGGCTAGGAGGCATGGGAAGATGGAGGGCCTTTGCCATCAAGCCTTGCCATTAAGGAGGGGAAGAGAGGGCTCAGCTGAATGAAGGTAAGGGGGCAGTCAGCAATGCAATTAAGGAAAAGAAAAATATGAAAGAATTTAGGAAAGTAGGAAAATTAGAAATAAATAAACATTTATTTCTTTAATTATTTAAAAATTCAGATTTTAGAAATGCACTCCAAAAAATCTCAAAAATTAATCCCAAGCTAATTTGGGGGTGAAGAATTCAACGGCAAAGTCGGATTTTGATTCTGACGATTATTTAATTATCCTATTTTTCTAGGTTATTTAATTATATTAAAATATTCGCAAAAATTCATCAACTCTCAAATGCGTCCAAAACATCACCCCTAGCTAATTTGGGGGTGATGATCGCAACGACGAAGTCCGATTTTGATTTTGAGATCACAATAAATACCTCAATTTTCTAATTAATTAAATATTAAAATATTCCAAAATATTTGATTTAGCTCCGAATCGCACCAAATCTTTAGGGATTGATTATAATGGCTAGATGAAATTAACAGAATCATAATTAAGATATGATCAAGCTAAAATTAAGCGGGTAACAACATTATGTTGTTACATTAAGTACCCATGTTCAGAGGTGATAGTCTTCCTTAGCTAGCAAAGGAGAGGCTTTTAAGGTGTCTGACACCTTTCGTACTATAGAATGTCTAGACCACATTTACTTCTTGATTATGGACTAACTCTTTGATGTGTACGCTAAAGACTGGTGGAGTCATGCATATGGGGAGATGGTTCAAGGGTGTTAAAGGCTTCGTCATCCACCCATTTTCCAAGACTTCGAGCTTCTCTTCTTTGCTAAATTTTGTAGATGAAAGTATTCATATATTAATGATATTATGGTCTTTTCTTTCATTAATAACTTTTAAGCATTCCAAAGTTTGTAGATCTAGAGATTAATGAAATAGTTTCTTTCGCTTTCATTTATGTTATGATATTTTATTTTTTATTTCGAATAGATCCCGAACCAAATACTCCCTTTAACCCTGACGAGAAGACAGAGACCTTGAATTCTTCTTCCACATCTAAGGAAATTAGGACTTTTGTAGAAATGATTAAAATTCTAGCTGAAACTCAAATCCAAGTTGCTCAAAGGGATCTCAACTCTCCTGCTTTCCAGATAATTCAAAATTCAATCCTCAACCTCCACCTAGTACAGGTTGACTAACACCTTTTGTATCATAGAATGTCCATACCACATTCACTTCTTGATTTTGTACCAATTCTTTGATGTGTATGCTGAAGACTGATGGAGTCATGCGTATGGGGACATGGTCCAAAAATGTCAAAGGCTTCATCATCCACCCATTTTCCAAGATTTTGAGCTTCTTTTCTTTGTTAAGTTTTGTAGATAAAAGTATTCAAATATTAGTGATATTGTAGTCTTTTCTTTCATTAACAACTTTTAAGCATTCCAAAGTTTTTACTTGATCTAGAAATTAATAAAATAATTTCTTTCGCTTATTTTTATGTTATTTCATTTTATTTTTTATTTAGAATGAATCCCGAACCAAATAATCCTTTCACCCCTATCGAGAAGATAGAGGCCTTAAGTTCTTCTTCCACATTTGAGAAAATTAGAACTCTTGTGGAAATGATGAAGATTCTATTTGAAACTTAAATCCTATCTGCTTAGAAGGCTCTCAATCCTCCTGTTCCCCATATCATTCAAAAGTCAATCTTCAACCTACACCTAATGTAGGTTGACTAACGCCTTTCGTACCATAGAATATCCAGACCACATTCGCTTCATGATTATGAACTAACTCTTTGATGTGTATGCTAAAGACTAGTGGAGTCATGCATATGGTGAGTTGCTTCTAGAGTGTTAAAGGCTTTGTCATTCACCCATTTTCCAAGACTTTAAGCTTTTTTTCTTGTCTAAGTTTTGTAGATGAAAGTATTCATATATTAGTGATACTGTAGTGTAGCGCCCCGCCCCGTAACCACGCGCAAAAGAGACAGTTATAAGCAATTTCGACTGCGGAGCGGCGCGCCACTCAGGGAGGAATAACCCGTCTCCCCGAATAGCTAAAACCAAGCCCATCTAAAGGGATGCTGACTCAACCTCAAGGAGGGTTGAGAGTTATAACTAAAGATAAGAGTAGTATCCTTATCTTAAGTATTAGGCAAATACATATATTGGATCTAGAATACAATATGAAGAATCCAATATATACATAAGTTATCAGCATTTTCAGTATACTGATCACATCACAATACTAAGTATAAGTAGTATATAATGGAGTGCGGATGCTTAAAGCAAATATCTAGAAACATTCATCATAAAAGCTGTATGAAAATATTCATCTCAGAAAAGAAAAGAAAATATATCCAGAATTATTAAAAATGTTCCACTAAAACACAAAAATAAAGCTAAATACTGAACTGAAATAAACTAAGCAGAAAAGTAAAGCTGAAGAAGAGCCTACTAGTGCTCCATTAGCTCCTCCTGAATCTCCTGGGTGTCCTCCTGACCTGGCTCAATATAATGCTCAAGATCTAGCAAATTACTGGATCCCAAAAATATCCCATGTTAGACAATAAGTCTAACACATCGAAACTAATCTAAACAGTTCTAGTTATTCATTTAACATTTACATAATATAAGTAAATCTGCAAAAAAATTGTGAAGGTGCTGAAAGTATAAAACTGAATAAAACTGTACAAAACTGAAGTAAAGTAATATAAAATTGAACTATAAACTGAATACTGAAAGTAAACCAATAATAATAATATATATGAAATTGAGTAATAGTATGCTGTATGCCACTAAAAATGTACATATGAATATGTCACAATACTGTATACTACTGATGTGCAACCAAGATATCATTGAACTGCTATGAGTCGTACGGTCCAATATCTACATACATTCAATTGGGAACTATGATACCGATGCATCCTGAAATTCCCCAATAAATGTATGTAACACTCCGTAACCCATAAATCATCACTGATACTCATACATTATTACCGATACTCAACATCATGTTTATGCTCATGCTCATGCTTCTAAGTTACATGAAATAAATCTAAAAATCCAGAAAAATACTTTGAAATCATATAATAAATTCAAGGTCTCTATTGTGCAGAATCCTGCTAAAGGATTCTAACTCCTACATTCTAGTTCGATACTTGGTTAAAGTTGAGAATTTACTTAAAAATCATTAGATGGGATGATTGTATACACATATTTAGTACGTTTGCAAGAAATGTGATTCTTAACACTTAGTTTGATTAAGCCACTCTAACAAAGTGATCTTTAATAGGAGGCATCACCCGATGGCAATTTGTATCTCAAGCTAAGTCATTAAGATGCCCAACTCACAATCACACTTAGTGTCCTAAAGAAGGTGACTCGAATTACTTAGTTTATTTAAGCCACACCTATTGAAGTAATCTTCGCTAGAAGACATCACCCGATGGTGATTTTTATTTTAATTAAACTAAGGAATGAGTCCCTATTTATAACACTCTTAGTCTTGGAAGATTTACTCTTACGAGACTATATTCGTTTAATCCCTCGGGATAGCATCTGGTCATAAGTCCACATTGGAGTGAATAAACTAATCATGAATACTACTGAAGTAATTCAGTACTATGGGTATGCCATACTACACCAACTAATAATCTAGGTTCAGATAACTCTATTTAATCAACAAGGATTTATCAAAACTATTAATCTTTACTCTACATGGGTGAGTCCTACACAAGGCTCCAAGGGTATGATCAAAAGACCACTCAATGTAGGTTGCTACCATAAGGAATCAATCCCATTTTAAGTACTTTAGGTGATTCATACCATAAGATATCAAGATCAACTTCTAAAGTTATGAAAGATCATCTAAGTTTCTACCTCAAAAAATTACAAAAGCTCTTCATACCTCAAGGTATCAAGAATTAAGGTCTTTAAATATTTCAAGAATGATCTTAAAGCAAGACCCTTAAGATCTTACTTTTATACTTCTTAGGTTAACATTCAAGTGATCAGATCAGATGATCATAATTCATTAGATCCTTTTCTATTCTACAATTATGGGATAACATCAAAGATCTTATTAGGATTAGATCATTTCATAAATCATTATAATTTTATTATCCATTTTTATGCTAATAGTCTTATATAAGAGAAAATTAAAAATCTAAAGTTTAGATTCAGATGATTCAATCACACATATTCAAGATTAACCTTAGCACTTCTAATTCATTAATTTAAGATCAATATTAAATCATATGCATTATTAGAATCATGTCGATTGAATTATCTTACAATCAAGTTTATTGATTAAGTGATTAAGCTTTAGATCTTAATCAAGACAAGTTAGGGTTTAACCCCTAACCCTTCTACCATTAAGACCAAATGTTAATTTAAAGGTCACTGATAAATCAATATATTATTAGTGTGTTATTGATGTTAAACTTTAGATTTAGATTAAGTATCATTTACTTAATCAAGTTATCAAGATTCTAATGTTCAATTATAGTTTAATGTCAATTACACATAATTAGGTGTCCAATTAAATGCTTAGAGTTCTCTAACATACATCATAATGTCATGAAAGCATATAAATATAAAGATGACATTGAATAAAAGGTAATTAAGGCTAACCAAATTCTAAATAATAAAAAATAGATTTGCACTTGATTACAAATCTAAAAGATTTAAGTTTTATGCCATTTGATTGTTAAGATTACACCTATTCAATACAAGCTTTTAAAGATTTTATTACCTAGTAATTGACAAAATACATTTAAGATACATAATAGGTTTTGAGCACTTGATAAGAATGACAAAGTTTTTAAACTTAATTTAAACATAAAATTTTATGCAATGCTCAATTTAAACTAAAAAATGTTTAAATTTAATATAATTCAGTCTCACTAGGGTTCTAGGGACCTTAAAATTTAAAAACGGATAAATTCTGGCAATTTCAGCCAATTCTGGGCAAATTCTGAAAATTCTGGGCAGTTTTGCAAATTTCTGGCGCTGTAGCACGCTACAGCGCTTTTGGCGCTGCGGCCCACTGTGGCGCGCTATCATGCGCTGCAGCGGTCCAACTTGCGAAAATACTGTTCAATTAATTTATTTTTCTGATTTTCTAAAGTTTTCTTAAAATGCCGCTACAGCCCACTCCAGTGCGCTGCAGCGGTCCATTTGCAATTTACTGTTCAATTAGGTAATTAACGAATTTTAATATGACTTTTCCAAAATGGTACTGCAGGCCCAGTTTACAACTTGGGCGCTGCAGCGCGCTGCAGCGCCAGACGGTGTTTCCACTAGTGCGAAAACCCGTAATTGCCTCATTTTGAGCTCAAATTATTCAATCCAGAGTGTTTCATGAGCGGTGTCATATATCAATGGAAAGGTATTTCCGATACCTTTCCATTGATTCTAAAATTGGTACAAATAGATCATTCTAACTATACAAAAAATGGTGATAAAAACTGACGTATGCATAATGAACGAAAAACAGAGCAGTTTTTCTTCAGAAAAATGTGATGTTTTAAAGAGTCTTAATGGCTTCCATACATGCTTAATAATTTCTAAAGGTACATTCAAGCATAATAGCAATATGAAGAATAGCAAATGGTTACAAGGAGAGTAAGCAAACGAGTACAATGAGAGTAAGCAAACAGGTACCTTTAGCCTTGCGAGAGAAGGAGGAAGAAGACTTGGAAAGCTTGGAGGAGGAGCTTCTCCTTCTTCTTCTTCAGCCCAAGACCTAGCAATGGAGGGGAAGGGAGAGCTGCAGCTTTTCCCAAAAAGGAGATGAAGATGGAGCTTGAGCTCTTTCTTAAAGAAGAAGGAGAAATGATGAGCCTAGGGAGAGGGAGGAGTAGAGGGAACCATCATGAGCCTAGGGAGAGCATGGCTAAAAGGAGAGGGGAAGGATGGCTAGCTGAAATTGCATGGGGGCTATCAAGGGAAATTAAGAAAATGGGAGAAATTGCAATTTAGAGATTAAATAATTACTTATTTATTTTCTTTAAGAAAGTTCAGATTTTTGGAACACATTCCGAAAATTCTCAAAAATTCATCCCTAGCTAATTTGGGGGTGAGAAAATCAATGGCGAAGTTGGAATTTGATTCCGATGATTATTTAATTATGCTAATTTTTGGGTATTTAATTATATTAAAATATTCGCAAATATTCGACGACTTCCAAACGTGTCCAAAACATCACCCCTAGCTAATTTGGGGGTGATAATCGCAATGGCGAAGTCGGATTTTGATTTCGAGGTCAAAATAAATACCTTAATTTTTTAATTAATCAAATATTAAAATATTCCAAAATAATCGATTGAGCTCCGAATTGCTCTAAACCTTCAGAGTTTGGTTCTAATGACTAGATGATCTTAATGGAATGATAATTACAATATAATTAGGCTAAAATTAAGTTAGGTAATAACTTTAGGTTGTTACATGTAGTCTTTTCTTTCATTAACAACTTTTTAAGCATTCCAAAGTTTATACTTGATCTAGAAATTAATGAAATAGTTTCTTTCGCTTGCTTTTATGTTATTGCATTTCATTTATTATTTAGAATGAATCCGAAACTAAATACTCCTTTCACCTCTGTCAAGAACATAGAGGCCTCGAGTTCTTCTTCTACATCTGAGGAAATTAGGAATCTTGTAGAAATGATGAAGATTCTAGTTGAAATTCAAACCCAAGCTGCTCTGCGGGCACTCAACCCTCCTGTTCTCTAGATCATTCAAAAGTAAATCCTCAACCTACACCCAGTCCTGTCATAGACGGGTTTCTCCATGTAATGACCCACTTAAGTAGTAATAAGTGAAACTCTTAAACATCGAGGCGCCTTTTCAGATAACAGTGGAGTTCCTGATAAGAACTTCAAAGTTAAGCGTGCTCAAGTGGGAGCACTCCCAGGATGGGTGACCTACTGGGAAGTTATCTTCTGAGGGAAAAGCCGTGAGGCTTTTCTGGCCAAAGCGGACAATACCTTGGTGTTAAGAGTTTGAGTTATTACACTCCATGCCTTTCTCTACTTTGAATGTGTTTGCTTCCCCAATTGAAGCAACCAACTATCTAAAAGTCATTGAGAAGGACTTGGCAAGTATCAAATGCTCTATTAGTGAAGTCATTCGTTTAACTAGCCACATGTTCACTGACGAAGCCGAGTACTTGTGAGATAATGAGCTGAATTCCCATTTCGCTGGTGTGGATATTGAAGAAATTCCATAGGAAGAATTTGAAGATATATTCAGAGAAGAATTTATTCTACCCTCCGCTTAGATGATTATCGAATATGAGTTTATTCAACTAACTCAAGGAAACATAACTGTTCTAGATTATGAGATGGAGTTGAAAAAGCTGTAAAGATTTTCCCCTGATCTCATTCGTATTGAAGCAGTGAGTTGAAGCAATTTTCTTAAAAGGCTAAAAGGGCTTTAGCAAAAATCGTCTTGTGTCCTAGCACCATGATAGCTTTGTCAAGCTGTTAGAGGGAGCAAGGCTGATTGAGCACCATAAACTACAATAGGAGCAGAAGAAAAATCCATACCGTCCTCAGCCAAATCTAAATTCTTCAAGAGGAACAAGTCTTCATCGCATAAGGTCTATCAAATGATCCAACACAATAAGCAAGGTAATCGGGCCAGTGTTAAAAGCCAGCGTTGGAAGGGGCGGTGGGGTGTTGGCGAGGTAGGGAGAGGGCGGTGGTCGGTGTCCGAAGGGTGGGCTGGCTTGCTGGAGGTAGAGCAAAAGGAGAGGGGGAGTGTGTGAGAAAATGGGGGAGTGGGTAGGGTTCTATAAATAGAAGAGAGGGGAGAGGGAAAAGGGCTTGGCGGATTGGGCCAGTGGGCCTGTGGCTGTGGGGCCCACCGGCGATTAGCCTATCCCGTGCGCCACATGGCACACGAACTTTTATAACTAGTTCCCTAGGGCACATAGTTCGATCGAGGGGGAGAAATGGGGAAAGCGACAGGGAAGAGAGAGAAGGAAAATTAAAAAAATAAAATAAATAATTTCAAATAAAATTTCAGCATTTATTCATTGTTTAATTTCCAAAATTAATAAAACTTAACCTGGATGTGTATGTTGACGAGACAAATACACCCGTGCCAGATTTTTTTTAATTGGAGCTATATTTTATATTAATTTCTGAAGATGAAAACTTTAAAAATTAATTATGGTTAATCCAGAGCTTCAAAATCGATGAAATTTTTTGTGTAGCCTTTTTCTAATATTCTTAATCCAATGGTAATAAAATTGTTAAATTTGAACTCGTATTTAATTTTTCTAATTCTTAGAAATTATTTTATGAGTATATGTTTTCTATATTGCTTACAAACTTGAGTATTACGATAATAAATATATATTATACCTAGCGGTAATTTTAGTTTATCTTAATTTTGAAGTTGTACAAGATCTTGATTATTGAGTCAAGTTTAGTCCTAGCTTATACTGACTTGGGTCGCTACACGCTTCATCAAAAAAACTTTTTTGGAAGCTGAAAGCTTCTCATATATCCTTGTTATGGTCGCCATGAGATCCATCATTGCTTTCTCTCATTCACAATATTGAACTCTACTGATGAAAACAAAAAAGGTGAGTCAATCCCAATATTGTTCTGTCAAGGACTTCTCATTCTTCATTTATCATAGTTGTGCATTTCTTCTCAACTCTTCCTAATGTCAATACAACTTCTTATATAGCAAATCTATATTTTGCATATTATAAAATGCAAAGTTTGTTCTACTGAACTTCTCCATCTTATATCTTCTTTCTTCTATCATAGCTCCCACTCAAACTAACAAAACAAAAACTCATAAATTCACATAAGCGCACATGTTTCACATGAACAAGGTACAAACATCCAAATACAATAATTTCTATGTAAAACCTAAAACTAGAGAAAAATTATGGAGCCACACTACAATAAAAAATCTATTATATGAAGAATACAAAATTATAGAGTACAAACCAATATTTGAACCTTTGGAGAAATAAAAAGATGACAAACTCTACCTAGGAACACACCCAAGCCTTGTCTCCCTTCAACACCTTCTCAAAATCTCTCGTAGGTTTTCTCCCAAGGGTTCTATTTTAATCACAAGAGGCACTCAAGTACGTACACACATTTTTATTAATTAGGGCTTCCAACAGGTTTTAAAACACACCCAAAATTGCCCAAAACACTCCACAATTGTCCATAGGACGCCCATTTTTTTGTTAGACCAGCCACGGGCGCTTGTGCGGGCCTGCTTCTCGGTTCCACTGGCGCTTGGATGCCCACTTATCCGTTCCATGGGCGCCTGGGTGCACCTGGGCGCCCCCTTCTAGAGCTATAAGCCTTAGAGGGCGCCCGATTTGCTGTCAACTAGTGTAACTTACCTTAGAATCCTACTGAACAATGGAACTTCGTTGGCACCTCCTTTGATGATCCAATTGGTCTCCACACCTTAACAATCTCCCACTTTTAGACTATTTGCGATCGACCCATCCGATGGGTTGGTTGTTTCGTGTTCAGCAGTTCGTAGCGGATCCGCGCCATATTGACTTTCAACTGCCCAAAAATTTGAAGGTTTGATCTTAATGTTGGTTAGAGTCTAAGGGTTGTGTTCTAAGCCTAAATTAAGCTCATAAATGCTGGGTAATATCCTAGGATGGTTATCGTAGGCAACTGTTTACGTTTTAGAATCTTTTGTGGTCAGCTGTCATATAACACATATGAGACATGAGGTGAAGAATTGTTGTTTTGGAAGAAGAGGCGAACTTAAGGTAGATTTGGATCAACCAAAGTGGTGTTGACGTGTTCCAGGCATTTGACATAAGGCATTTATGGGATCGACATTGTCTAGGCGTCCTTGCACCAAGCAGTTGAGCCATTGGTGGCTAGGCGCCCTTGAAGACAAGGGGTCTGGGAGCCCAAGTGCAAACGGCAGTTTAGGCCCAAAGTGCTGTTTGCCTTCATATTCATCATATTCACAATATTAGTTCTGAAGATTGTAGTATGTTGTATAAAGTCATAGGGTTTTCCAAAAGAGAGATTAATTAAACCCAATGGTAATAAATCTTTTCCAAATTAGAGCTTTCAAAAGTATAAAATATAAATTTTTTTTTTCCTTATCTCATATATAATTTTTAGAAATATTAAATATATTTTATATCTAAAAAAAATAATATTAAACTATTAAAAATATATACATTCATATATATATATATATATATTTAATTTATTTATTAAATTTTTTTTTTTTGCTACTAACAAATAAGAAAATTTTGTTTTCCATTATGCTTTAAGCAATATTTTCTTTTAATTATGTTAATTATGAAAAATCTTTCCTACCAATAGGATTCTTTTGGGTTAGTTGTTATTATAAAATTGAAGTGGTAAGATTACCCAAAATATATATATATATATATATATATATATATATATTTTTTTTTTTTTTTTTTTTTTTTGTGAAATGTAGGAACGAATCCTAAATGATATTTTTTTTTTGAATTATAGTATAAAATTTTTCACCTGTTTCACCATAATTTCAGTTTATCTAAAAATTTTTTACTTTACCTCCTTTATATTGATATTTATTTCAGTTCATGATTTATTTACATGTCTTGAATTCAAATTCTATCGATCATATATTTGCTTCTTATTTGAACTCATCTAATTAGAAATAAAAAAAAAATCCCAACTTCTTTAAACAAATTAATTTAATACATTTAGTTTGTGAATTAGCTAACTTTTTCTTACATTTCGTCAACGTCTCATTTTTTATGATTTTGACCAAATAGACATAATATTTCAGACTTGTACTAAAGGGTTGTTAGTCACGTTAGGTTTACAGAATAATTTGATTACATGGCAGTTGTTAGGTTTTTCTTTTGGAATGCAGGGATTTGTAAGTATTATGCTCAGAGTAATTCTTATATTTTCTAGGCTTTAATGACAATATGCCATAAATAGAACAAATGAATGCAAGTCAATGTCGGCGAGATCCATCATTGTGCCAAACTGTGAAGATGAAGACCTACATCGAGATCGGTGTCAGCGTCGGCGAGCTCCATCGTTGTGCCAAACAGTGAAGATTAAGACCCACTTTGGCATCAGCGAGCTCCATCGTTGCGCCAAACTCTGAAGATCTAGGTTGGCGCCCGCGAGCTCCGTCATCGATGTCGGAAAGAGATGCATTTTCGTCGGGAGGAAATGGCGACTCTAGAGAGACGTAGACAAAGTCGTGATCTGCGTTCTTGGCATTGGGCTGATTCGGGCGAAAAATTGAGGAGCACTTGTTGGATAATAGGGGCCAATGGTTTTCTAATCAGTTGGAAGGACCAAGCATAGAAGAAAACAAATGTGTCAAATTCATTCTCCTTATTGCATATATGCAACCCATAGAAGCCTTTTCACCTAGAAGACTTAAAAATTATACTTAATGGTTTTTCATAATATACAAGAGTATTTGATCTTATGCCATAAAACTGTTGATTGAAGAGCTGGTGGTAGCCCAATTCTGAGTTGCATATATATATATATATATATATATATATATATATATATATATATTTTGTTAAGCCCTTCTTAGGGTTAAGAGATAAAAATCCGAAATATTATCAACTTCCTTTGGTTTTGTGTGTGGTGGCTGCTCTAATGCAAGGAAGAAGAAGGCTCCTAGGGTTTGTGTAAGGACTTGCTAACCTTAAAACTCATTGTAATATCCTCTCTATATATATAGTAAAATCTCTTACTCCTCCCAGTAGACGTAAGTGTTAGTACCGAATCACATAAATTTGTGTCTTTAGCTGTGATTGATATTGCATGTGTGTTCTTCATGTTTTATTTCATTTTGCTCAATCTTTTGAAGCTTTTGTTCTGCATTGTTTTGAAATCCTTTCACCCCGATTTTGATCTCAACAAGCGGTTATCGATCACAACAGAAACCAAGCCAGACCAAACATCAATTAACCCTGCTTCAAATAATCTTCGAGTAGCAGCAAGGGAGAACCAACTAGAAGCAACAGTGGGAAGCAAGGAAAGCGACATCTTAATACAATTTATGTAATGACCTGTTGTTGAATTGGATACTATTCAAGAACCAGCTAGAAGTAACAGAGGTATATAAACTTCTGCAAGATCCTATTCAAGTAAAATGGGAAAACAAAACAATAAATATTATGATAAACAAAGCAATAACAAAACATTTTCATGAGAAATTAAAAAAACCATTAGCAAAATATTTTTGTTTTTGAAAAATATGCATATATTAGGACAGAACATTTCATAGAATCATATAAATATACATAACTTTTAAATGTCATTTTCTGACAAATATTTTTCAAATATTTAGTCCCATAAACTTCATATTAACACGTATCCTTACAATAATTAAGAAAACTATGATATATACATATATTTATTTGTGAGAGTTAGGTGAATTAATTAATGGAAAATGTTATGATTACACAAGAATATACTCTAAAAAATATTCAGGATCAATTAAAATTTTTCTTTTTTTGTAATTTTTGTATATATGTCTTATCAAAAAGTGCATTCAACCAATAATCTACTTACACATTGGATTGACACATCATCTATATATTTTAGTGTATATTAGTGTGTAAGTATAGCAATACTCTTAATTAATTAATAGGATTGAGAAATTCAAATATTTAATAAAATATAATTTTATAAAAGATTCAATATATAATATATAGTAAAAAACATAAGAAACTATAAGTAAAAATATATCATATCATCAAATTAAATTTGTGTTTATATTCTGATGAGCAGCACAAGTGCTCTTAATTTACACTAATTATGATAATAATGCTTTGGGGTCAACCAAAAAATAGAGCTCAAAAATTCTAAAAATATGATGCCCGTTTAATTAATGACTAAAAGCTCTAAGCAATCCATTTTAATCTCTAATATTAATTTTAATTAGGATTTAAGCAATATTCCCTCAAGTTTAACTACAATGTTTTGGGCAGGTGGGTTCGTTTTGAGTCCGGTCGAATTAAACTCAGACTTGAAAACTGAGACGCCGGATAGCTATTCGGTTTTAAATTGATTCGACTCGAGTTAGGTTCGAGCCAAGCTGTTCAGCTCGAAAATTAATACAAAAATTTCTAACCGAGTTTCGAGTTTCGGATGCTTGCTGTGTGAATTCATTCCACCCCTCGTCACGATTCCCGTATGCCCATATAAGCATTAAAGAGATGGAAGGAGAGTTTGATGTGGCTTTTTTATTTTATTTTATGTTGAAATATAATTATATATTAATCAATAAAATAATTATGATGGCTCATTCGGTGCAGAGTGTTTAAGCTATCTCTGGCCGCTTAATCCAAAGCTAAGCTTTACAGTATGATGAGGTAATTTGTAAAGTACGATGTTTCGAGTAATATTCACGATCCGAGCTCGCCGGCGAGAACGAATCGACGGCGAAGCCGATTAGGATTCGTCCCGGCGAAGCGGCTTCGACGGGGTAAAATCGAAAAATTTGAGGTAAATAATAATGTTTTATTAAATGGGGTTTGACTTGGGAGGTTCCCCATCATTACTCGAGCGCGAGGGAGAGTTAATGTGGGGATATGGTTTAATAATGGATTAATTAATCCCCGTGTTATTATTGGGTATTCGGTGCAACTCCATTAACTTGCATGTGCCCTTCTTTTATGACTCCCCCCCCCCTTTCTTTTTATTTTTTATTTTTTTTGGCTTTGAGGTGAGATTTAAGAGTCATTAAGAGCTAGACAAAGGATTTAATGATGGTGGAAATTTAATGTATTTTTAAATTAAAGTAAATAAAGGCAAAGTCTAATTTATTAAAATAAGATAAATCATATCAGTGATTAAGGCTCCTAATTTGCTATCATTGTATCTTAAGTAAGAAATGCTAGTTATAGTTCTTGAAATAAAAAATAATAATTAAATATTGGATAAATAGATCAAAATAATTAAGTGTATTAATCCGTAATTAAAAGAAAAAAATAACTTGATCTTATTTCAATAGCATGGTAAGTGCTTGGCTGCCCTGCTCTTCTTACTTTATGTCTTCCAGTAGTTGTTGTCCATCAAGTAATTTATTGTTGTGCTTTTCAAAATTATTTAATTAATTAGCATAAACCTCTTTTGTACTAATTATCAATTTGCTTATAATACAAAACTTGTTCAAAAATGTCTCACAATAAAACATCATTAAATTTAGAAAAACATATTTAAAATATAACTTAGATAGGGTGGAATCCAAAAAATTAAGAGCTTAATTAGGATTACAATATTATGATTCAACATTTGCATTGGAATGTGCATTTTATTACTCTTGGTTTTAGCAAGAAGTCATCTTTCTTGGTTTATGATTTGCTTTCTTGATGATTTTACTATTGTTGATTTTAATGTCTATTTCTAAGCTAGATGATCTCACAGTCATCCCGTCAAGGATGCTCTGTGAATGCATAAAAGCATTCTTTTGGTTTCTATTTCTTCAGACTAGTTGTTATTTAAGTAAGTAATACTCTTTTAATGTGAAACTAAAATGTGAGTACTAACATTCATAATATTACATTTTGTTATCAAGTGCAATTTTTCTTCTAAAAAACATTGTAATAGAAGTCTACATTTGGTAGCTTTGTTTGAAGTGCGATGTCATAATATTCATCTCTCATCATAAGGCTTGTCAATTGGTGTCATTATAACTAGGTCATTTCTAATTTTACCCCTTTCAAAGTGGGTGCTAATATTTATCTAACTGCATTTTCTTTAGTTATTGAATATTTGAGGAAATTTACCCACTTATAACCCTTTCCTTAAGCAAATTATGTTGTTTGCATGCCCAATAAATCATTCATCGGCATAGTTTTCCTTGAATGATAATTTATGATCAAAATAGAAATCTTATTTCCCATTTCTTGAGGGTCATTCAACAGGACTTAGGTACCCCTTATACTTTAAGAGATTCTTAGAGGGTAAGAATACCACTTCTTCCAAAATATGATGGGTTAGGGTTCATACAAATATTAGCAATCACAAGCTCTAACAGATTGAACAACTTCATAATAAATATACAATAGCACCAAGATCAAACACAAACTCATATAGCGCACACCAAGAAAACTAAAAATGTCTACAATCCTCACAAATATATTCACCATGGACTTTATATTCACAAATAGTTCAACAAGACCTTAATGCACTCAGGCTCTCTCCACAAATGATCTCTAAATCTAGTGCTAAAACCTCCATATAGGTACCAAGGAAAAGTCCAACTTGAAGAGAGATAACACCTTACACATCTTAACAACAAAAACATTAAGAATAGCACCCTCCATTAACCTTAGGTTCTGAGTGCACCCTATGCTTCACCAAAGCCAAGAAGGTAATTAAAAATTGGTATACTCATCCTTTCTCACATAGGGTCCTTTCACCTTTGTTAGACTATCAATGTTCTAAATGAGCTAAAAATTGGTTCAGACATTTATCCAAGAGCAATTGGCATTTAGGAGTGCCAAATCCAAGGGCTAATTTGTAATGACCCGATGTTAGATTAGGTAATTTTATCCAATATTGAGTGTTACTGTAGTGCTAAATATTGGGTTAGCAAGTCTTAACCCTTTATTGAGTACTATGGGAGCAAAATATCTATAAGATGGAAAAGATGGATGCATTAATAAATATGATAATAACAATTACCATTTCAATCATCCAAATGAATAAAAGAAAAATATTCATCTCAGATGAATAAATAAAACATTTCAAACATATTTAAGTCTTACAACATTAAATAAATTACAAAAACACTCATCCTCACTTAAAAGAAAATAAATCTAAATAAAGAACTTCAGGTCTACTCTTCACCCTCTAAATGAAGAGCTTCAGTACTATGGATATACCGTACTACACCAACCAATAATCTGGGTTCAGACAATTCTATTTAATCAACAAGGATTTATCAAAGCTATTAATTCTTATGCTAAATAGGTGAGTTCTACACAAGGCTCCAAGGATGTAATCTAAAGATCACTCAATAATGGTTTTAACTGTAAGGGAGATGTTCCATTCTAAGTGCTTTAGGTGATTCCTATCACAAGGTATCAAGTTTAACTTTTAAAGTTATGAAGGATCACCTAAGTTCCTACCTCAATAAGTTTTAAAAATTTTTCTTACCTCAATGTATCAATATTTAAGATCTTTAGATATTTTAAGAATTATCATATAGCAAGACCCTTGAGATCTCACCTTTCTACTTTTTAAGTTAACATTCAAGGTTTACTTATTAGACTTGGATTAAAGTGATAAGATCAGATGATTAAAATTCATCTGATCATAGTCTATTCTACACTCATAGGATGAAATCAAGGATATTATTAGAGTTAGATCATTTCATAAATTATTACAATTTTATTATCCATCTTATGCTAATAGTCTTATATAAGAGAAAATTAAATATATAAAGTTTAGATTCAGATGATTTAATCACATAGATTTAATATTAACCTTAGCACTTCTAATTTAATAATTTAAGATCAATACTAAATCATATGCATTATTAGAATCATGATGATTGAATTATCTTCTAATCAAAGTTACTTGATTTAGGTGATTAAGTTTTAGATCTTAATCAAGATAAGTTGGGGCATGACCCTAGCCTTAGCAAAAATTAATACTAATAGTTAATTTAAAGGTCAATGACAAATCAATGTATTATTGGTGTATTATTGATGACAAATTGCAAGTTTATATTAAGTATCATTTACTTAATCAAGTTCTTAAGATTCTTATGTTCTAGTATAGTTTAATATAAATTAGGCACATTTATGTGTCCAAATAAATGTTAAAATTCTCTAACATATATCTTAAAATCATAAAAGCATAGAAATGTAAAGTGATATAAAATAGAAAGTAATTAAGGCTAACCAAATTCTAAATCAAACCAAAGGGGTTAGCACTTGATTACAACTCTAAAAGACTTAAGTTTCATGTAATTTGGTTATTAAGACCTACTTAGCCAATACAAGCATTCAAGGATCCAACTCTTTAATATTTGGCACAAAATTTTATAAGAGATTTTAAGCACATGTTATAAGGGATAATCTTTCAAATTTGATATAATTTAGTCCCACTAGGGTCCTAGGGACTTAAAATGCAAAAACAACAAAGTTTTGGCCATTTCAGCCAATTCTGTGCCAACCTAGATAGTTTAGGGTGCTATGGCGCGCAGTGGTGTGCTGCGGCACGCTGCAGCACTTTCAGATGCTGTGGCGCGCTGTGGCGGAAACAATGCTGTGGCACGCTGTAGTGCTTTCAGGCGCCGTGGCGCGCTACGGCGGAAATTAGCGTTGTGGCACGCTGCAGCATTTTGAGGCGCTGCGGCGCCCTACGGTACCTGATTCGAGAGCTGGATGCTATGGCGCGCTGCAGCAGTTTCAGGTGCTGTGACGCGCTATGGCGGATTAACTTGCAGAAACAATGTTCAATTAATTTATTTTCTGGTTTCATATAATTTTCTAGAATGATGCTACGGCTCGCTGGGGCGTGCTATGGCGCGCTGCAGCGGTCCAACTTGCGGGTTACTATTCAATTAATTTTTTTCTTAATTTCCTATAGTTTTTTCCCGAAATGACGCTGCAGCCTGCTACGGCACGCTGTGGCGTGCTGCAGTGGTTTAACTTGCAGGTTACTGTTCAATTAGTTTATTTATTGATTTCATATGATTTTTCTTGAAATGACGTTGCAGTCCGCTGCAGGGCGCTGTGGTGCGCTGCAGCGAAAACTATTTGAGTTACGGGCACTATGATGCGCTGTAGCACCCGATGTGATTTTGCCTGTGCAAAAACCGTGAAGGGTCACATTTCGAGCTCAAATACTCTCAATCCAGAGCATTCCATGACCTTGCAAGAAGAGGAGAAAGAAAACTCTATTTTCTTCAAGACCTTGGCGAGGAGTTGAACTTCTTCTCTAGTAAGCACCCAAAAAAAGAGGAAGGAGGGAGGAGTTCAGCTTTTGCAAAGGGGAAAGAAGAAGGTGTTTGAGCCCCTTCATAAAAGAGAGGAAGAAAAAGAGAGGAGAGGGAGGCATGGCCATGGGGGAAAGGAAATGGCTCTGCTTTGCTTGCGCCAGGAATTGAGGGAGGGGCGCCGAAATGGGGAATGGGCTGGTGGGTCCCATGCACAACAATGGAGAAAAAGACAAAAAAATGGACAAATGCAATTAAATGAATTTTTAATCATTCATTTGATTCATCAAAAATTCAGATTAAATAAATTCACTCCGAAAAATTCTAAAAATTCACCCCTAACTAATTTAGGGGTGAGGAATTCAACGGTGAAGTTAAATTTCGATTCTGATGATTATTTAATTATGCTAATTTTTGAGGTAATTAATTATATTAAAATATTCACAAAAAATTTGACGACTTTCGAATGTGTCCAAAGCATCACCCATAGCTAATTTGGGGGTGACAATTGCAATGGCGAAGTCAGATTTTAATTTTGAGGTCAAAATAAAAACCTTAATTTTCTAATTAATAAAATATTAAAATATTCTAAAATATTTGATTTAGCTTCGAATCGCACTAAATCTTTAGGGATTGATTATAATGGCTATATGAACTTATCATAATAATAATTGAGATACGATTAGGCATAAATTAAGCCGGGTAACAATCATGGGTTGTTATATTACCGCTATTATCATTACATGTAACAACCCAAGGTTGTTAATTGGGTTTTTAATCATCAAATTAGCTTAGGAACTTCTACATTTGTCTTAAAATATTCTAAAGACCAAAGCCTAAGATTTTGGTAGAATTTAGAAGTTGTTTGAGTGAGATGAATATTTTGATCAATTTAATAAACTGGGAAAATAAGGTAGTTATTTAGACTTTCAATTAAAAATCTGACTTTATTTTTGAGTTCATCACACCCAAATTAGCTAAGAGTTTTGAGAATATTTAAAGCTTATTAGGTCAAGATATATTGATATATTTAATTAGGGTTATTTATTTATTTAATTTAAATCCAATATTTGATTAAATCCAATGACTTTAACTGTTTGGCACGGGGATCTGCTGCGAACGGAAGGGCACAGGATAATTATTTTGACATTCGATCAAAAATCTAATTTTATTTTTGAAATCTTTCCCCCAAAATTAGCTAAAGGGTAAATGTTTTGTAATTTTTTGAACTCTTTTAGCCAATAAATTTAATTAACTTAAATGGATTGAATAATTCTTAAAATAAATTATTAAAATGCCTTAATACCCAACCCTAATTGTTGTTTACACTGTGTGGATCGGGACGATGCTTGATCTACGCCATCTAATCCATCCTTACATGGAGATCAAGTGGCTGAGGGATCGAGTTCTGATCCAGCCGTTGAATCTTCCCAAAGATCCAAAGGCCAAATCCTCACTCGCAGTTAATTAAACTGTAGAATCTAGTATGGTCCACCAAATTCCAATCCAAGGGCGGAGAGTGACAGGAGCACTGTGCTCATGTCCTCTTCTCTAGCTCAGCTACGCGCGGTCGAGCGAGTGGAGGTATGGTCAGAACAAACGTCCTTCTCTTATAGTTCCATCATTTAAATTACTCTCATTTTCAACCCATTCCATTTATTTACACGTTTGTAATCTCTTAGAACCAAATTGGAGAGTTGAGATCATCTCTATGTGAAGTTAATTATCTGAATTTATCGGTCGCCATTGGAGATAAGTATGCTCCCACTCTTATCCACCTCTACTGTATTTCCATATCTGCCTAATCTATTGGTTATTGTGCATAGTTTAGTGCAGACAACTTTGATCAATTGGGCTCGGGTGACCCCAATTGATCACTAATCGACCAGAGCATGTACATGGTTGTATAGTGCTCAAGCCTAGTAGCCCTCGGTCGAACCAATTGCGTGTAGTCCATGGCCTAGGGTTTTTTAGGTTCTCCTGCCATAGTAAACCCTAGGATAAACTGTTAGACCGAGTAGGCTTAGGGCACTTAAGCAAAATTAGATAAGGGTTTATATATCCATGCAAAGGCCACCTCAATGGGAACATTTTGGTACCTCATATGCCTCATGAGGCGGTCAGGGTAGGGAGGATTTAGGATTTGAACATCAAACCCTAAAACCCTCCCTCGTTGAGATGAAGCATACTGTCGCGATTTGATTAAGAACCGCACAACACTATGCGGTCTAGGGCATGTTGGACCGCAATCCGACTGGTCCCTCAAATCAAATCGCACCATTAGGTAGCATATGGAATATGCCAATTTTGATGCCAATTCTAATTAAATTTAAACTATATATTAGATTAATTTTATTTTCATTATTTAAATAACTTTCAATATACTTAATCATATATAGCAAAATTATATACCAAAATAATCATAATAATGAGTAGAATAATAATATAATATTTAACTTCAATTTTAATTGTTAATATTATTAATCACTTCCTAATAATCATTAAGTGTAATTAACATCTAATTAAGCCATTCGAAGTTCAAATTGACCATATTTACTATTATTATAATTCTTATGCTATATGGAATCCATATTAATTATTTTCTTTTTATTTGGACATTAAATGGTGAATATGAGTTATTGGCACTTAATTAAATTAATATGGTTTCCCTGTTTATCATTTTTAAACCCTATGACAGCATAGGTTTACCTAGACTAAGTAAAGACTAATCTTTTGTAGCACCCCGCCCCATCATCGCGCGCAAAAGAAGGAGTAATCAATCGATACCATAATCAATTTTGGCGGCAGAGCGGTGCGCCACTCGGGAAGGCATAGCCCATCTCCATGAATAGCTGAAACTACAACTGAAGGCTGCTGACTCAATCCCAAAGGAGTATCGAGAGATAATACTTAAGATAATAGTAATATTCTTACCCTAAATATTAGACAAATAAATGTATTAGATTTAAAATACAACATGAAGAATCCAATATATGTATAAAATATCATCATTTTCAGTATACTGATCACATCACAATACTAAGTATATGTAATCTATAAACACAGTGTGAAAGCTAAGCATACATATAGAACATTCATCATAAAACTGAATAGGAACATTCATCTCAGAACAAAAAAGTAAATGCATTTAGAATTATTACAAATTATTTTTGAAATAATATTGAAATAAAGTCTAACCATTGAACTGAAATAAACACAGAAATAAAATGGTAAGGCTGAAAGAGTGTCCACTAAGGCTTCACAAACTCCTCATGAATCTCCTGAGAGTCCTCTTGACTTGACTCAATATGCTGCTCAAGATCTAGCAAATTATCAGATCCCAAAAGTACCACGTGTTAGACAATGTCTAACACATCGAAACTAATATGAACAGTTCTTATTATTTATATTTAATAATAAAGTAAACAAAGCTGCAAAAAGACTGTAAAAGTAACTAAATATTAAAATTATTTAAAATAGAGTAAAGTAAAGCTGACTGCATACTGAATACTGAAAATAATAAAATAGTGTATAATTCAAATTTGAGTAAATAACATGTAAAACTATATTGTATGCCACTGAAATTATGCATCTGAATATGCCACAATACTGTATATCACTGATATGTAGCTGAACTATCATTGAACTGTTATGAGCTATATAGTCCAATTTTTACTTATATCCTATTGGGAAATACATTTTACTATGATGTCTGAACATCCTGAGTTTCCTCTGTTGATGTATGTAATATTCTGTAACTCATAAATTATCACTAATACTCATACATCATGCTTATGCTCATGCCCATTATACTACATAATTTAAAAATTTAGAAAATCCAAAAATGCTTTAAAATCAGATTATGACTCAAATGTCTCTTTTGTTCAGAGTCCTGCTAGAATTATTCTGACTTCTATATTTTAATTTCAATAATTAGTTTCTCTTGTTTAGGGTTTTTGCTTGAGATAATCAATTGGAAAGGTTATATACACATGGGTGTATGCTCCCAAGAAGATGAATTTAGCACTTATTTTGCTTATAACTGCACTTATCGAGGTGCACACAAGATAGGAGGCAGAATTATATTACAAAATATTCTCCCAAACTAGTATTCGGCTTATCCCTTGGGAAAGCACCCGGTCATAAGTCCACATTAGAGTGGCACATCCAAACTTGAATATTATGGAAGTGACTCAGCACCATGGGTATGCATGATCATAACTAACCAATAATCTGAGCTTAGTTAATTCTATTTAATAACCAAGGATTTATCAAAACTATAAATCCTTACTCAAAGTTGGTGAGTTCTACTCAAGGCTCCAAGGATGTAACCAAAGGGTCACTCAATAATAGTTACTACCACATGGGATAAATTTCATTCTAATATCTTAGGTGAATTCTACCACAAGGTTCAAGATTAACTTCTAAGGTTAAGGAGGATCATCTAAGTTCCTACCTTAATATATCATAATAAGCCTTTCCTACCTCAATGTATTAGCATTAATTAGGCATTTTAAACATTTCAAAACACTCCTATAGCAAGATCATCAAGATCTTACACTTCTAATAATTAAACTAAATTCATAAAATTTACATATTAGGCTTAGATTAAATTGACCAGATTAGATGGTTAGACACATTTGATCACATCCTATTCTACAATCATGGGATAAAATCAAAAATATTATTTGGATTAGATCATTCCATAAATCAATATAGTCTTATTATCATTTTTATGCTAAGAGTCTTATATAAGAAAAAATGATGGATCTTAAGTTTAGATTCAGATGTTTCAATCACATAAGTTTATTATTAATCTCAGTGCTTCTACTTTAATGATTTAAGGTCAATACTAAATTAGACGTATTATTGGAATAATGTCAGTTGAATTATCTTTCAATCAAGTTAATTAATTAAGTGATTAAGAGTTCAAGTCTTAATCAAATATGTTAGGGTTTAACCCCTATCCTTACTCAATTTAGACCAATTTATTGATTTATAGATCAATGACTAATTAATGCATTATTGTGTATTATTGATGGCAAATTTTAGATTTAGATTAAGTATTATTTACTTAATAAAGTTCTTAAGATTCATATATTCAAATATAATTTAAAATCAAATTAAGTAAATCAAGGTGTCCAAATTAAGTTAAAGTTCTCTAACATATAACTATTATTAATAAAATACATAAATATCATATTGATTAAAATATTAAGTAATCAAGGTTATTATACTAATTACTATTTGGCATAAAATGTTCAAGCAAATATTTAGGATACTTATAACATGCTATTCATGGTAAAATGATAGATTTCCCATTGAAATTTATATACACATTCATACAATGCTTAATTTTGGCCCCATTAGGATCCTAGGGTCAATAAAATGTAAAAAATCATAAATTCGGGCAATTTCGGACAGTTCTGGGCACTTTTGGACAATTCTGGGTGCTACGGCGCGCTGTGGCACCTTCTGGCCGAAAACCAAGAACTACGACGCACTGTGGCACGCTACGGTGCACTGCGGTGCACTACGGTGTACTGCAGCAGATTGCAGCACTGCAGTGCTAGAATTTTCCGAGATTTGGATGCTGCAGCGATTTCAGGCGCTGCGGCACGCTACGGTGCCAGAATATTCTGACATTTGGATGCTGTGGTGCGTTGCAGCGGATTTAATTTAGTTTTATCAAATTTTTATGCTTCATCAAATTATTATGCCACTGCGGCACGCTAAGAAAAACCCAAATTTGAAACTTCGGGAGCTGCGGTGTGCGGCAGCACTCAACGGTGATTTTGCCTGTGCGAAAACTGTATTGGGTCTCCTTTTGCACTCAAATACTCCTAATTTTTGGCACCTCATATTTGGTGCCATATACCGATGGAAAGGTCTTTTTGAGACCTTTCTATTGATACCAAATCAACATGAATGGATTATTTTAATAATTAGAAATTGATGCCCTAGCTATAGGTATACAGAATTTTCACAGTTTTTAACAACATTTTTCAATGGAGAAACAAGCTTCAATCGAACTCATTTGAGTCCGATTGAAGCTCAATGATCATACATAGATTCCATATAATAGCTAATGAACATACCATTCACAATACTTTGATAAATCAAAAGAGTAGCCAAGGAAGATAGTAGCAAATGGGTACCTTTGACCTTGCAAAAATGGAGGAAGAAGACTCAAATTTCTACAAAAGCTTGGAGGAAGAAGCTCCTTCTTCTTCTTTAGCCATCAAAAAAGGAGGAAGGCTAAGGATTTCAAGGAGAATGGAGCTTAAGCAAATGGAAAAGAAGGAGATGGGGCTGAGCTCCATTTAAAGGTGACAGAGAAGAGGAGATGACCTTGGATTGGAGAGGGGCAAGCCCTCTCCCATCATAGCATGGAATAGAAAGAGATGGGGACTCCTTGTGTGTGAATGGGGGGAGGAGGTAAGGCGCCTATAGTAGAAAAAGGGTGGGGTCTAAGTGCAAGGAAGAAAAATGGAAATGGAAATAAAGAAATAAATAATTATTTACTTATAATTTTTAATTTAAAAAAAAAAATTGGATTTGATAAACGTGCTCCAAAAAACTCCAAAATTCACCCCTAGCTAATTTGGGGGTGATGAATTCAACGACGATGTCAGATTTTGATTCCGATGATTATTTAATTATTTTATTTTATGGTGCATTTAATTACATTAAAATATTCGCAAAAATTCGATAACTTCCAAACATGTCCAAAATATTACCCATAGCTAATTTTGGGGGTGACGATTGCAACGGAGAAGTTGGACTTTAATTTTGAGGCTAATTTAAATACCTTAATTTTATAATTAATTAAATATATTAAAATATTCCAATTATTCGATTGAGCTCCGAATCACTCTAAAATTTCAAGGATTGGCTCTAATGACTAGATGAACGCAATAGAATAATAATTAGGTTGAAATTAAACTAAGATTAAGCTAAGTTATAACCTAGGGTTGTTACATCTTTGGAGATGGATTTTAGTAGGGAAACAGTTATATTGACATAGTGATTGTCCAACCTTAATTTAGCAAGCCTTAGCTATACACCTTAGAAAAGAAAGAGATTAAGAATTATCTTACCCTTAGATATACATCATACATATCTGATTTTAGAACCTTAAATCTTGGGTGAGCAATTATTTATTCAGCTTAGGGCAATTAGATAGGGAAAGATCGAGAGAACTAGCCAAATTAAGTGTAGTTATTTCTTCCCTTAGCCTAAAAAGGGGTTTAGCATAGCCTTAGTAAGCTATGGAGTGTGAAATAGTAATTGTTATGGAAAAACTTAAAATTTAGTTAAGTTAGCTAAAATCATAACCTTATACTTACAATTTGGGGCTTAATTTGCCCTAATTATTAAGGTAGAAAACTTAAATAAATAACAATTGATATCACATGATTTATATTAACCTTGAAGATCCTTGAATGATGCATTGCATTGAGACTAAAATCATGGATATTCATCAAGATATTGTGCATAAATAAAAGATTAAATTACTTTATACATGAGTTTCATGTGGAAAATTATTGAGCCAGGGTAGTCTATGGAGTAATCTAGAGGCCACACATATTTTATAGGGGAGTGTATCCCCGCTTCTTTTAGTTAAGCAGACATGCTTAAATTATCATTTGTTTTGTAATGTGCTCGCATAATATATTTAAACAAGATAAATAATATAAAACTGTATATTACACAGTCTTATTAATTATGCGTGACTTTTCACAGTCTTTTAGATGGTGCTTTATTGCTTACTCAGCCCAAGAGATTGAGCTTATTTTACTTACTTTCTCTTACTTTAGTATTGTACTTTATAGCCATACTTATATCTTATTTGCAGTGTATGTTTACTAGTTTTCACTTACATTGTCCTTATACTTTTACCGTTACTATTACATATCATACATTCTTATTGAACATTTACATATTTCCTTCATTTTCATGTGCACACTAGTATTTTATAGACTTGTGGTTATTTTCTTTTTACCTTATTTATGTTCCTTAGAGCAGCCGACTGTGAGTATTCTTACTCATTGTTTACTTTCCAGTCTTTTTTAGTTTTCATTATCTATTTCCTTTTGTTACTTTGTGCATTACATTTCATATAATTATGAATGGTTAATGTGATATTCATTAAAATTAAATAAACAAAATTAACAAACATAAAATATACTTATACTTTCAAATCTAATCACTTAATTTTTTTTATTGGCTATACCTATAACAATCCAAGTTTGTTACCCAGCTAAATTTTAGCTTAACAGTATCCTAATTAAGTCTATCCAGTTGCTAGACCCAATCACCGAAGAGTTTGTGAGATTTAGAGATAAATCAAATACTTTGGATTATTTTAATATTTAATTAATTAGAAAATTGAGGTATTTATTTTGACTTCAAAATCAAAATCCGACTTTGCCGTTGTGATCGTCACCCCCAAATTAGCTAGGGGTGAAGTTTTGGACGCGTTTGGAACTCGTCGGATTTTCGTGAATATTTTAATATAATTAAATACTCCGAAAATTAGCATAATTAAATAATCATCAGAATCAAATTCTGACTTTGCTATTGATTTCCTCACCCCCAAATTAGCTATGGGTGAATTTTTGAGAATTTTCATAGTGCATTTCAAAAATTTGAATTTTTAAATAATTAAAAAAAATAAATAAGTAATTATTCAGTCAATAAATTACAATTTTTCGTATTTTTCTAATTTCCTATTCGGCTGACAGCCCCTTCCATGGCCGGCGCCCCCATGCCCCCTTGCCCCCCCTAAGGCTCATTCATGATGGCTCCCCACTCCCCCTCACATCCTAGCTCCCTAGCTCATGATGGAGCCTCCATCTCCTTCCTCTCCTCCTTTAAAGTAAGATCACAACCCCTCTTCTTCTTCTTGCTAAAGTTTTCTCATCTTTTCCTCTATTGATGCACTTGTGCTGAAGGAGAAGGCTCATCTCCAAGTCTTGAAGAAAATAGAGATCCTTCTTCTTCCTTTAAGGCTAAGGTACCCCTTTGCTCACCTTCCTTCTCAATTTCATATCACTATTATACTTATATGTATCTTTAGAAATCCATAAGCATGTATGGAAGCTATAAAGCCTCTTTAAAGCATCACATTTTTTGAAAGAAAATTGCTCTATTTTTCATCTATTATGCATACCCCTGCATTTATCACCATTTTTTATATAGTTAGGATGATCTATTTGTGCCAATTTTAGTGTCAATAGAAAGGTATCAGAAAGACATTTCCATTGATATATATAGCACCGCTCATGAAATGCTCTGGATTGGGAGTATTTGAGCTTGAAATGAGGCCTTTAAGGGTTTCGTACTGGCGAAATTACCATCTGGTGCTCCAGCGCGCTGCAGCGCCCAAGTTGCAAATGGACCACTGTAGAGTCATTTTGGGAAAAATCATATAAAATCAATTATTAAACTAATTGAACAGTAAATCACAAATGGACCGCAGCAGCGCGCCATATCGTGCTGTAGTGGGCTGTAGCGCAATCTTAGGAAGACTATATGAAATCAGAAAAACAAATTAATTGAACAGTGTGTTCGCAAGTTAGTCCGCTATAGCGCGCTATCGTACGCCAAAGCGCGCCGTAGCGATCGCCTTTCGAAAAATTAAGCGCCGATAACCGCCGTAGCGCGCCGCAGCGTCTGAAAGCACCGTAGCGCACCACAGCATCAAAAGCACTGCAGCGCACCGCAACGCGCCACAGCACGCTACAACGCCAAAAGCACTGTCGCACCACAGCGCGCCATAGCGCCCATAAACTATAAAATTGCTCAGAATTGACTGAAATGGCTAAAACTTCTCTGTTTCCACATTTTAAGGTCCCTAGGACCATAGTGGGACTGGATTATATCAAATTTGAGTTATTTTTGAGGATTCCATAAAATTATAAGTGAAAAATCAACTTTAAAAAAATTGTCCCTTATAACATGTGCAAAAGCCTCTTGTGTGCCTTAAGCATTTTTGTGCCAAATGCTAAATAGTAGAACCCTTGAATGATTGTATTGACTATGTATATCTTAATAATCAAATGACATAAAACTTAAGTTTTTTAGATTTGTAATCAAGTGCTAATCCCTTTGTTTTAATATAGAATTTGGTTAGCCTTAATTACCTTTTATTCTATATCATCTTTATATTTATATACTTTCATGATATTAGAATGTATATTAGAAAATTTTAACATTATTTAGACACCTAAATGTGCTTAAATTAATATTAAACTATACTTGAATATAAGAATCTTGATAACTTGGTTAAGTAGATGATACTTAATCTAAATCTTAAATTTGACATCAATAATATACTAATAATACATTGATTTGTCATTGACGTTAAATTTACCCATCGTCTTAATGGTAGAAAGGTTAGGAATTAAACCATATCTTGTCATAATTAAGATCTAAACCTTAATCACTTAATCAATTAATTTGATTGTAAGATAATTCAATTTACATTATTCTAAAATTGCATATGATTTGATATTGATCTTAAATCATAGAAATAGAAGTGCTCAGATTAATATTGAATATGTGTGATTGAATTATCTGAATCTAAATTTTAGATCTTTAATTTTCTCTTATATAAGACTATTAGTATAAGATGGATAACAAAATTATAATAATTTATGAAATGATCTAACTATAATATGATCTTTTATTTTATCCCATGATTGTAGAACAGGAAATGATTAGATGGATTTTATTCTTCTGATCTGATCACTTTAACCCAAAGCTAAGAAAAATAAAAAATAAACCTTGAATATTAGCTTAATAAGTAGAAAAGTGAGATCTTAAGGGTCTTATTTTAGGATCATTCTTAAAATGCTTAAAGACCTTAATTATTGATACTTTGAGGTAGGAAGAACTCTTGTAACATATTAAGGTAGGAATCTTAGATGATCCTTCATAACCTTAGAGGTTAATCTTAACACCTTGTGGTAGGAACTACCTAAAGCATCTAGAATGGAACTTCCCCTTTGTTGTAGAAATTATTATTGAGTGATCTCTATGATCACACCCTTGGAGCCTTATCTAGGAGCCATCCATTTAGAGTAAGGATTAATAATTTTGATAAATCCTTGTTGATAAATAGAGTTATCTGAACCTAAATTATTAGTTAGTATAGTATGATATACCCATAGTACTGGATTACTTAAGTAGTATTCATGATTGGTTGATTCACTCCAATGTGGACTTATGACTAGGTACTATCCCGATGGATTAGATGAATACAGTCCCATTAGAGTAAATCTTCCAAGACTAAGAGTGTTATAAATAGGGACTCATTCCTTAATTTGATTAAAATACAAATTACAATCGGGTGATGCCTCCTAATGAAGATCGCTTCAATAGGTGTGGCTTAAATAAACTAAGTAATTCGAGTCACTTTTTTTAGGACACTGAATGTGATTGTGAGTTGGGTATATTAATGACTTAGCTTGAGATATAAATTGCCATCAAGTTATGCCTCCTATCAAAGCTCACTTCATTAGGGTGGCTTATACAAACTAAGTGTTAAGAACCACCTTTCTTGCAAATATGCTAAATATGTGTATACAGTCTTCCTATCTAACGATTTTAAGTAAACTCTCAACTTTAACTAATTATCGAGATTAGAATTTAGGAGTCAGAATCCTTTAGCAAGATTCTGCATAATGGAGACCTTGAATTCATTATCAAATTTCAAAGCATTTTCTAGATTTTATCTCATGTAGCTTTGAAACATGAGCATGAGCATAAGCATGAGATTGAGTATCAGTAATGATGTATGAGTATCAATGATAAACATTGGATGCATCGGCATCGGCATTATAGTTCCCAATTGGATGTATGTAAACATTGGACTGTATGACTCATAGCAGTTCAGTAATATTTCAGTTGCATATCAGTGGCATACAATATTATTACATATTCAGATGCACAGTTTCAGTGGCATACATCATAGTTTTACAAATCATTACTTAACTTTAGATCCATTACTATTTTTGGTTTACTTTAAGTATTCAGTTTGCAATTCAGAGTTATATTACTTTACTTCAGTTTCATATAGTTTTATTCAGTTTTATACTTTTAGTTATCTTTACAGTTTTTTTGCAGACTTAATTATATTATATAAATGCTAAATAAATAACTTGGACTATTTAGACTAGTTTTGATGTGTTAAACTTATTGTCTAACATAGGGTACTTTTGGGATCCGGCAATTTGCTAGATCTTGAGCATTATATTTAGCCAGGTTAGGAGGACACCCAAGAGATTCAGGAGGAGCCAGTTGAGCACTAGTGGACTCTTCTTCAGCTTTACATTTCTGCTTAGTTTATTTCAGTTCTGGACTTAGCTTTATGTCTGTAATTCAGTAACTAGTTGTAATAATTCTGGATATATTTTTTTTTCATTTTTGAGATGAATATTTTTATACAGCTTCTCTGATGAATATTTCTGGATGATTGCTTTAGCTTTCGCACTCTGTTATATACTACTTATACTTAGTATTATGATATGATGAGTATACTAAAAATGTTGATATCTTATGCATATATTGGATTCTTCATATTGTATTCTAAATCTATTATATGTATTTGTCTAATACTCAGGATAAGAATATTACTCTTATTTTAAGTATTAGCTCTCAACCCTTCTTGAGGTTGAGTGAGTAGCCCTTCATATGGGTTTGGTTTGCAGCTATTCGGGGAGACATGATATTCCTCCTCGAGTGGCACGCTGCTCCACCGCCAAATTATGATCTTACCACTTTGCACGCGGTGACGGGGCGAGGCGCTACAATACCTCACCATATTAAAAACTAAATACGACGGATCATGGGATTAGAGAGGAGCTTGAACCTGAGGAGTATCTTGATCTTCAAAGGGAGCTGGGAAGACTTAGCATTTTTCCTTACATTTTCCTAAGAGGATGAGAGCTATAAAGATATTCAAAGTTATTTTGTAATAATTTTAATGCTGGATGTTTTTGCTTTTCTTTTCTATAATGAGTGCCTTTTATTTTATTTATACTAGATGGTTTGGATGATAGATATAGTTGTATTCATTTCATTTTATTTCTTATATTCATTATCTCAAAAGATTCTTAGCCATGTAGTGCATAATAGTGAGTTAATTTTTTATTGATTCAGTATTAAGTACTATGATAACTCCTAGTATTGGGTTAATATACAACTAACTTAACATTAGAGAATTATAGTGGGCCTCAAACTTTTGTGCCAAATTGCAGAGCCAATAAAAAATGATTAGTCTTGGTTCTACGATTGTTCCAAAATCTTTAGTGGAAAAGGAATCATTACTACCATTAGTCCATATAATAACTTTACTAGAGGATAAAGTATCTAAATTTATAGTTAAATTTTATGTAACAGTTGTTGTTTGAACCAGATAATGTAACTTTGCAACATTCCACTAATTTTGATTAATAAAAGCACTAACTTTATCGGAATTAATCGGCATGTTAGGGAAATGAAAATTGAGCGGTGTATTACCAAATCAAGTGTCAAACCATTAAGAATATTTCCCATTACCTAGACCCCAAGCAATGAACTATTCATCATAGTTACGAGTATCATAATGCCTTTTCCACATATCCTTGTAGCTCATCTTCTAATCCCTTAAAGTACAGTGCTTTATTTACTATTCCTCTCAAATATAGAAAGATCCATTTGACTGCTTATTAAAACCTAGCTTAAGATTGAGCTGAGAGATCAAACAACTCTTAAGTGTGTAATAATCCTCAAATTGAATTTAAGGCCAAGTTGGAACTTACTATTTTGAGCTAAAGCATTTTATTCTGTTGACTTGGCATCGATTTTTCTTTGCTCATGGCATTAGTATGGTACTTCTCTTCTGCGGGCAGGTCAGCCTTTTACAAAATTAAATAAAAGTATTTCCTTACATGTAACTTTGCTTTCAATTTTTGATAGTAAATAGAGCCTATTGTATACTAAGAAAAGATTCTAAATATAGATTTGTGTTTTTCCCCTCATTAGTAAATATACTCATGAAAGTTCTACTATGAGTAATAGTTACCGTGATATTCAAAGATTTTTATTCTCCAAAAATTATTTAAGGTTTGTGTCATTAAGCTGGCTAATGCGAAATATTATGTCGCTTTACTTTTATGATCATTCTTCAAGTTGATGGTTTCATAATGAGCTTTCTCAAATAGTTGGTGCATTTCAATTATGATAGCAATTTTTTGGCCAAACTAATTTGGAATGTCTTTCCATAACATAGGAGGCACTTCTTCGAAAAGGTAATGCTAAAACCCTAGTTTAATCTATGAAAAAAAAAACTTGATGTTTCCACCAAAAATATTTCCCATCACACAATGTATTTTTCTTCTTTGATTTAGAAGGGTTCTAGCTCTTTTGGATATGGGCATGATTTCAAGACTTACATTAGATTTTGCTTGATAACTCCAAGATTTATAGTAAAATAAGTTAATAAAAATAAATACTTTTCAATTTAAAATTATATATTTTGATGTGCTTTCACTAGTTTTTAGGATAAAAAATGAGCAAATTAAAATTTGGCTTAACTATGCAATTCTGGGAGAAAACCGCCAAGGCGCGCCCCAGCTCGCCATGACGTGCCCCAGCACGCCACGGTGTGCCCCAGCGATATGAGAGCAGCTTGGAAATCCTGGAGCAATCCTACAATTCTGGAAGGAACCCGCTGTAGCACGCTGCCAATGCGACATTTGTAGAACTTAGGCAGAGAAAATAAAATTTAATTGAGCCGCCACAGCGCGCTATAGCGGACCAAAATTGAAATTCGATCACTACAGTGTGCCGCGGTAGAATGAATATCAAATTTAGATTTATTTGATTTGCCATAGCGCGCCACAGTGGGGAGGGCGATTCGAAATTGAGATGCCACAACGTGCCGCAGCGCGCTGTAGCACGTCGTAGCGCCCGACATAATTTTTGCTAAAAATAAGCATTCAATGCAGCATAGGGAAAGCCAAGAATTGAATTCTTCCCCTTCCCACAGATGAAATTAATATCAAATTAATTTAAACTTCTCATTCTCAAGGAATAATTCATAAAGAAATAAATTAAAATTATGAAGAAGATGGAAAGAGTGGATGCAATAAAAATTGAGAAATATTTATTATAAAAATTATTATAAAAAACGCATGTTTAAGCCATCATGGGGAAGAGCAAGAGGCTAATTTAATTATTTTACACATTAAAACATAAATGCAAATAGCCAAAATCCCTTCATTACCAAAGAAATAAATGAATAATCATTTAATAAAAGTACAAATTTCTAAATAGGATTTATTTGCTGAATTAAATTTTAAACGGGTGAAAGAAAATCTATAAAAGAGAGACTTGAATATTGAGAGGGGGTTCTAATTTTTGCCATTCAAGTGCCCATAAGAAAAAGCTGCAGCAAAAGGAGAAAAGAGAACTCTCCAAAAAGAAGAAGGTTTACCAAGAACAGTAAAGAGAATGAGACAGCAAAAGGAAAAGGGCGGAGCAATCAAGAGGAAGAGCAGGTTGAATCCAAGAAAACTCCAGAAAACCTCTGAGTGATTCATAGTATTTCTTTCTAACTTCCTATGATTTCTTTTTGCTATGAACTGATGCCAAGGTTTACTTTCCTTTGTATATGTGTTTGTGCTTATTTAGTAATGAAAGACTAAAATCTCTTTGGAGAGGGTTAAGATATAATTGTATAAAATTATAAGGGTATGGTAGCGTTGTAATAAATTATTTGAATAAATGAAGGATGTTCTTACTATTTATTATTAATGATGGAATGAATGATCAGATGGAATAAAGTTTAAATTTATTTATTTAAAAAACTTATATTCTAAGCTCATCAATTAGGTAAGAGAAAGGAAGGTAGTGCAAGTAGAGCTGAGAATTATATGATAAATTCTCAAGCCCACTTGCACCTTTTCTTAAAAGCTATACCAAGATATTTGATGCTTGTGAACCAAGTTCACCATTAACTTTGCTCTGCTGCTCAGCAAAATAGAAGGGATGAGATGAGATTGGAAAACTCGATGGATGATGTGCTATAGTCCATTGACTCAACACATCCTCCCATCTAGCTAAACCACGTGTGAAGCACATGATGCATGGTTAATAGAATTCTAGTTTGTGATATCAATAGGAATAAAAGATATCATTTGGTAATTTAGGCGTGGGGAATCAAGTCTAATTAACAAAGCATAATCTTATGAAAGTTTATGTGCTAAGGAAGAACCCAAATGGGAGTTCTCTTTGTGCACTAAATTTGAACCTATTGTATTAGGAAGTAACTCCAATTCCAATAATGTTCACTTGATTGAATTAAGCATGAAGATTTAAGGTATACATTCAATAATGAAGTTATATCACTAAGCCCTTACAACTATTATAATAAAAACTAAACTCTCTCCTTTTAATCAAATCGTATCTTAACTTAAGGTAATTTGTATTACTAAATTAGGAACAAAAAATCATTCCAAAAATTAACATTTAAACATTATTGAAAGAAAATAAAACTTGGTATCAGAACCACCGTTCCCAGAGGATGATAAATTCCAGAATTAAAACTTTCACTTATTATTTCAGACCACGTACATTTGCATACAAATGTAGATGTGTATTTTTTTTCTATCATTGCTCATACCTCATCCTCCCTCATCCTTGCTCATGGAATTAGGGCTTCCTCTTAACTCTAGTTAAGATATAGATGCACTTCTGCTAATCAAACCCATTGTGGTTAAATCTTATGATTTTGGTTGATCATTATTATTTTAATTATTCCTTACCAATCCATATCCATTGAAAACATAACAATACTAAAATGAATTTGGGATATGAATAATAGATTCATTTTATGTGATCAAAATATAGTTTTGAAGTGAATTACATCAAAATGACTTTAAGAACTTCACAAACTTGTTGAATTAATCAAGGGCTTATTATTAAGGAATTGGCATAATATATATATATATATATATGAATGTATAATAATAGTTTAAATCCTTGGGAGTTCTTAAAGAATTTCCCTTATACTAATATTTCTTAGTTAATTGGTGGTGATTTCAATATGGTTCCTAATCATAAGGAGTACAAAGGTTATGCTCCGAATCATTCTACTTTAACTTTTGAGTTCTACTCGGCAATCATTGATTGAGATTTGGATGATTTTAATTACGTTGGGTCCCATTCACTTGATCTAATGACAGAAAGTTTTCTCGTCTGGATAAATTTCTAATGAAAAATGTTTGGTGCAATCATTTTCATGACATTAAAATTTTTTCTCAAAACTCTTCTAATTCTGACCATAAACCCATCATTATTTCTTCTATTAATAATTTGCCTAGAATCAACAAATCTTTTAGATTTCAACTCTTTTGGCTTGATAGACTTGATTGTATGGATTTGATTAATGCCTCATGGAATGAAAAATGTGATGTTTATGGTCTTCCCAGATTGGTGGAGAATTTCAAACATATTTGGAAAGCTCTCAATGCTTGGAATCATAATGTGGTTAGTAACATTTTCAATAACTCTACCAAATTGGAAACCATTTTTAACAATCTAGAAACAAAAACTCTTTTTAACAATTTGGCTGATCTCAGTCAATGCCACAATAATATTGAAACCTATTGGAAACAAAAATGCAGCACTCATTGGAAAATGGAAGAAGAAAAAAAATACTATGTTCTATCATTATTGGGTTAATAAAAGGAGAACCAAAAACAATATTCATTCTATCACCATGGATGATGGAATCACACTTTTGAAGGATAATAAAATTCAAGATTATGTTATTCAATTCTTCACTAATTTGCTCACTTACAATTCTAATGAGCTATCTTTGAATCCTCCTAAAGCCACTATTTTTCAAATTGATAACATCATCTTAAATAGCATTCCTTCAAATGATGAAATTTGGAATGTGGTTAAATACCTAAAGCATAACACCTGTCTTGGGTCGGATAACATTCTTGGTGAATTTTTTATCAACTTCTAGAATATCTTAGGAGATGATATTTGTAATGGGGTTAAGACATTTTTCTGTAATGTCCCTTTCCCAAAACTCTTTAGTCATTTTACTATTACCCTTATTTTTAAAGTTAACTCTCCCAATTGGTAGAATCAATTTAGACCAATCAGTCTTTGCTCCTCTATTAATAACATTATATCTAAAATTATTGCTAATAGGCTTAAAGTTATGATCCCTAATATCATTGAAAAAAATTAATCTAGGTTCATCCTTAAGAGGCACATACAAGATAATATCCTTCCGGCTCAGGAAATGTTTCATAGCCTTAATAAGAAAAGATGGGTTCATAATCTTATTCTTAAATTGAATTTGAAAAAATCTTTAGATAAACTTTGATATATCTTAAATTTATCACAAAATAAAGTGGTAAAAACATTTAAAACATCATGCAAACCAGCATACGTTGAGTGGAATTTGTGCATTTTCAGGAAAAATGGAGAAAAGCGCAAGCCAGAGCTAAATTAAAGAAATTTGGATGAAAACCGCTGCAGCGCGCCAGCAGGCTATGGCGGACAAGTGCACTAAACTAAGACCTACAACCTAATCTACCAAACTGGAAGCAAATCGCTGTAGTACGTCACAGCGGACTGCGACAGTATTTTAGATTTTTAATATAAATTTTATATGAACTAATTGAACAGTGCCAAATCTACAATTTTGAACTTTTGACCACTACAACACGCTCTAAGCACGCCACAACGCGCTATACCTTATGATGATTTACACAGACCTGGAACAAAATCGTTGTAGCCCGCCAAGGTGCGCTATAGACCTGAAACCTAATCATGTGCATTTCAGATTATTCATGAAAATCTTATATAAATTAATTGAACAGTGACAATTTTGTGTTTTTGAAACTTGAACTACCATAGCACACCGTAGCATAAACCAAATTAATTCGACCAGCTACATGCGCTGTAGTGGAATAGTGTTTGGATTGAAGGCGTCACACACGCTACAGCGGATTATCAGTAGAACATCCCATCTTGAGCTAAATTCAATACAATCAAATGCAATCGCTATAGCGCGCCCCAGCGCGCTGCGGCGCGCCACAACGCTCGATAAAGAAAAAGCTTCATAAATTGGATTTAATACACCATAGGGAAGGCTACAATTTCAGACCTTTGGCTTTCCCCAACCTCTTGAAACTTGAAGTAACATTAAATTTGATGAATCCCAAGTAAATAATAGAATAAAATTTGAATTGCTTGTATTGAATCAATAAAAATGAAAGCTCACATATGATTAATGCGTGGGGGCTAAAAACTCTCCTATTTAAGGGGTAATTTCAAACTAAGGAAGGGTTCTAATTTTCCATATTCTAACACCTAAATGGGAGGCTACTATGAAAAAAAAAAAGAGGAAAGAACCCTCTAAGGAGAAAGTGAAGAGAACTGTAAAAGATTAAGAAGAAAAGATAGTAGAAGATCTCAAGAGAAGGAAAGAGAAGAAAAAGAGGAATACCAAGAGAACCCCAGAAAACCTCTGGGCTGTTTCCTAGTACCCCTTCTAAATTCTGTCATATTTTCCTTATTATGACTGATATTAAGGTTCATTTTATTTTGCATGTCTTTTTGTATTAATTCTGAAATGGAAGGCTAAACCCTCCTTGGATAGGGTTGGGTTATAATTGTGGGACGATGTAAGGGTCTATGGTGTGGTACGTTGTTTTGAAATGAATAAAAACTATTTACTGAATTGTTTCTAATCCTTGTTTAATGAAAATGCCTGGATGTATCTTATAAAAATCTTTATTAAATCAAACTAGAAATGAATTATCATTAAAAAATGACTTATGCTCCAATGCTCATCAATTGGATTAGAGCAAAGAATGAGTGCAAATTAGAGCTGAGAACTATGTGACAAGCTCTCAAGCTTGTTAGCACCATTCCTCAAGGCTCATCCTAGAGATTAATGTGACATAGTCCAATGAGTCCAATGCATTCTCTCATTTAGCTAAACTACGTGTGTATGCGCATGATACAGATTGATGGAAATTATGCTTGTGAGATCATCTAACTAAAAATAATAATTTGGTGACCTAGATGTAAGAAATTAGAATTGAAGTAAATAAATATCTCATAAGGGCCTATGTGCTGAGGTAGAACCCTAAGGGTATTCTCCTTGCTGCACTAGACTTGAACTTGTTGAATTAGATGATTGCTTTAGCTTAGGCAATATTCACTTGATTGTTTAGGCATAAGAAAATATTTTATGAGTTTTGATGACTAAATGACAACACCAAGCCCTTACGAGTCCTATAACCAATCCCCAACTCTCTCATCTTGAACAAATAATATCTTACCTTATATAAATTATATTGCTAATTTAGGAACCAATAAAAACCCAAAAATCAATTATTCTAAACATTAATGAAAGAAGATAAGACTTACTATCAAAACCATTGTTCCTTGAGGACGATATAATTCCCGAAACTTACTGTTCCACTTATTACTTCGGACACGTACACTTGCGTGCAAGCGCAGATTTACAGTCTGTCATGTTTTTGGCGTCGTTGCCAGGGAATGGTTTTGTTTTGTATTATGTATAATCTTTGATTAGATAGTGATTTAGATCTTATTTTAATTTTGCATATAATTTTTAGTTGCTGTAATTATATTGTGCTAACTTTAGTGTTAATTTAAATTTTTCTTTAGTTATTTGTTATGGAAAAAACAAAAATTTCTAAAAATTGTGTTGAACTATTTTGCTGATTACTATTTTACACTGCTAAAATTTGTGAACTGATGTAACTATATTGTTGAATCAATTCTATTGAACTATTTGCTCAAATATGTGTTTGTTGAATTTCTTTGATTAAATACATTACTAAAATTGCTTAGTTCTTTCTAACTGAAATCTTTAAATTACATGAGTAGAATAGGTGCTGAATTAACTTTTGATCCTAAAATAGAGTGCACTTACTTAAGAGCTAGAAGAGAATAGGTAAATCTGAACCAATCTCAAATTAAAATGGATAATCTAGAAAAGCAAATCTTATAGAGCCACTAGTCAATGTGAGAGGTAGATGCTTAAGAGACTATGCCCTCCCAATTGTGGGAGAAGTGCCTAAGATGATTGTTAGACCCCCTATTCAAGCTAATAATTTTGAAATTAAACCTTCAACTCTAAACATGGTTCAGAATAATCAAATTAGCGGTCTAGCTTCAGAAGTTTCAAATGCCCATATCTCAAACTTTCTAGAAATCTGTGATACCACTAGGTTTAATGGTGTGTCCAATGACGCGATTAGACTAAGACTCTATCTATTTTCTTTGAGAGACTGAGCTAAAATTTGACTCACTTCTTTTCCTGGTGAGTCCATCAGAACTTGGGATAACTTAGCTAAGAAATTCCTAGGTAAGTACTTTTCACTTGCTAAGATAGTTAGGCTAAGAAATGAGATATCAAATTTTTCACAGCAAAATGGTGAGAATTTATATGATGGCTGGGAGCATTTTAAGGACTGTTTAAGATACTACCCGCATCATGGGTTTGAATTGTGGATGCATGTATAAATATTTTATAATGATTTAAACGCACCCACTAGGACTCTCATAGATGCAGCCTAGGGGGGAGCTTTAAATAACAAAGACACAAGAGGAGGCCTTCGACCTTCTATAGGAGATGGCGACTAATGCCTATCAATGGCCTACTGAGAGGCTCAATCCAAGAAAGGTAGAGGCTAATTAATTAAATGAAACAACTTAGATTTTAGCCTTGCAAAATGAAATCAATGCATTGAATAACAAAATAGAGAACGTGAGTGTATGCAATGTCCAAGAGAGATATTATGAGCTATGTGGAGGAAATCACCTAAGTGAAAATTGTAATTTTAATAATCCATTCGTCTCCGCGCAAACTGAGCAAGTAAGTTTCCTAAGAAATAATAATGCAAGCCAGAGTAATTCAATGAACAATCCCTATTCCAATACTTACAATCCGAGTGGAAGAACCACCACAACTTCTCTTGGAATAACAATAATAATAATTTAGGAAACTTTAGTGGGGGAAATTCAGTGAATAAACAAGGTTACATCATGGGGAATAACTACCAAACTTAACCCTCAAACTTAGAAGGAGCTTTCAATGAATTTAAGGGTGAAACTATCCAATTTATGAGAAGAACTTAAGAAATAATCACCCATCATGATGTCTCTATCCAAGGGATAGAGGCATCCCTTAAAAATATTGAAATGCAGCTTGGGAAGATCTCAAAATAGTTGGCCACATGTCTGCAAGGAGCATTACCTAGCTCCACTGAAATAAATACTAGGGAGACGGTGAGTGTAATCCATACTGATGGGAGAGAGGACACCACTCTAGATAAGGAGAGAGTAAATTCTGAATCTGAAACTTAGTTGGAGATGGAAGTAGGGGAAGATAAATTTAAAGATAAAATATGTGTGGTCATTAAGAGAGTTGACCTCGGGAGAATGAACATTCCATGTGTCATTGAGGGTAAAGTCCTTTCAGATCCTTTATGTGATCTTGGGGCTTTCATCAATATTATGCATCTACATATTTACTCCTGACTTGGGGTGAGAGGAATGGAGGAAGCCCCAATAATTTTTGAATTTGCTAATCTCAACTCCATGACCCCCATAGAAATAGTAAGGAATGTGCAGGTAGGGATAGGAAGTTTTATAATTCCTACCAATTTTATTGTGTGTGAATGAGATAGATGGAGTGAGAACTCAACTGTGATTTTTGGAAGGCCATTCCTAGCTAGCTCTAGAGCTGTAATTGATGTGGAGATGGGAGTAATGACTATGAGAGTAAATGATTTGAAAAAAACAATAGATCTCTTGCCCACGATGTTTAAAGAGAAAATTCTGAGAGCTGAATTTAAAAATAAAATAAATTTGATTAAACCTTCAGAATTTAAACTAGAGGGGGATGGAGAGAGATGTAGTAAATCAAATTCTATGAATACTTGTGAGACCTCATCTGGAGGTAGTGATAAGGAAGATTTAAAAAGGAAAAAAAAGAATAGGCGAGGGAAAAGAAAGAAAAAGGTAGTCCCTTCGCCTGTGTCAAAAATTGGGGTAGAGGTTGAGGTAATGAATGAAATCAGGGGTTTGAGCACATCTCAAGCTGGTGCTCAACCTTGCACATCAAAAATTTGGAAAAATAAACTGAACACTTCTAACCCAAATTGAACTTAAATACGTCGGGCTGTCGACGTTAAACCAAGCGCTTTTTGGGAGGCAACATAAATTTTTGTTTTATTTGATTTTTGCACTTATGACTAGTTTAATAATAATAAATAACCCAAAACTTTACTGTGTAAAAAATTGAAATTTAAATGCTGAAAAAATTTTTGCCGAGAAATGCACCGCAGCGTGCCACAACGGAGTTATCTGCCACAGCGCGCCACAACAAATTTCATCGCTACCGCGCGCTAAAGCGGGCTTCAGGCACAGCACAAAAATTTTGTCCCGAGGCACCACAGCGCGCTACGGCACGCTATAGCGCACTGCGGTGCAAAGAGTCCAGCTGAAGCAGAAATTCACTGTCTTGGATTCCCAAGGTAATCAAAGATGCTACATCGTGCCTAGGGATTCCAAAACTAAAAATTAGGTGCTGGAAAAGCTGTATTTTCCCACCTTTTTGACTGAAACTTGAATCACACTTATGGCATGAATTAAGACTATCTTTACACATGAATTTAAGTGCCATAACTATGATTAATTAATTTAAGCATCCAAAATTTTTTCTGTCCTATGCTATTTAAGGTTTTGAGAGGAGAGTGTGAGGCTGCACCTCTTGAGAATTCAAGCACCTCAGCCTTTACTTCTATCCAGTGGTAAACAATTTCTAATTTTTTCACCCTCTCTTTCTTTCAATTCATCAAACGAGAATGTCATCCGAAAAGAAATTGATGGCAAACAAGAGAGCCGCTGCCCCCATAGCTGGTGGGTAATATAATAGGAAAAGGTTCACTTTGATTGAAGCTGAACAACGCTTCAATCAAGTAATATCAAAGTAAAAATTGATCCCATAATGGGGATTCGGGCACCCATACCTTGTGGGAAGGGTTTTGTAGAGTTACAATTTAACATAGATCCTATGGAAATCGATGCAATCAATATAAAAATAAATATACAAATGTTCATTCAATAGAAATAAGTAGTAATTGATAAAAAGGAAAGGAGGGTACCTCACTCACTGCTTGTCGATTCTGTCAGACCTCGTCTATAACACCCCATCCCGTCGCTATGCACCACACTATATCATTAGCGATGCAATGGTGCGTTAACTGAATAATAAGGGTCTCCTCCTACTTAGTACTCTAGGTTGAGCACCAATAGTTAACCCAAACTATTAATCATAGAAGGTGACTAGAGCTAAGGAATTCAATCGTTAATCAAGTCAAGTATTTTATTAACTTGATTAACAATGCGAGTCTGCAAAACTGATGATCACAGCACAATATATGTAGTATAATATAACACAGGGAAAAGAATGCGAAAGTTAAAATAATATTCATCTATTCATTCATCCAGAAGTAGTAAGTAAAAGACATACACCTCAGAAAAAAGACAGAAAATGTATCCAGATATAATTATTTATTACAGACTTTAATAAAATTGTAAAAAATAACTCTTGCCTCACTAAAACAGAGGAATACTCAAGGATAAAGATCACCACAGCTACTCTGCAACACCGTGCTTCACATTTTCTTTAGTCTCTTGTAGCTCCACAAACAAAGGTTCTTCAAAGTAACCTAAATCTGATATTGCTAATTTCACAATACCAGGGCCCCAGCCAAAAAAGAGAAAATATTACTTAGACAATAAGTCTAAATATATTTTAGGCTCACTAAAATGCATTTATTTAAAGTACATTGATATTTAACTTTAAGTTATAAATAAATAATAAAGTCAATTAAAGCAGAAAGTAATTACTGCAAGTACTAAAAAACACTAAAAATAAGTATTTGAACCAATACCATTATGCAATAACTAAACATATGCAATATGAACTGAATCTACAAGTGAACTAAATCAAAATGAACTGAAATGTACTTCATAGTACATATGTAAAACCAATGTGCCCAATGCACCCACAACACATTTGAGGCCAATGCTCCTGAATACATGCGCCCAATGCACCCGAAAAAAGTGAGTCCAATGCTCCAAAAAGAAATGAGCCCAACGCTCCCATAAATAAATGAGCCCAACACTCTCGAAAATATATGTATGTATTTGTATCATGCATATCCGCTTTGTGTATAATGCACCCAAAAATACATGTGAGCCCAACTCTCCTGAATTTAACAGAATTGTGTCCACTGGCACCTGATCCATTTTAAATATACCTAAATCTCCTGACTAAATCACTAAGTATGAACTAAATGTTGTATGCAACTAAATGCAAAAATCATTAAAAATAATATCCCTTTTGATTGTCTAGTTATCTTGAATCTGAATAGCCATTCCTGATACAAAGACATCAACAAGTCTTAGCCTAACCATCAAGCTTAACAAATCTGATCAACTATATAATAATTAATTTAATTAACAAATTAATCTTAAAAAATCTAATCTAAATTATATTCAATCAAGCAATTTAAACAATTCTTTTAATTCATCTTAATGAATCGACCAATTATACAATTTTAACATTTTAAGCTTGTATTAGAACTGATTTATTGAGAAATCAAACCTAAACTAAGTCCTTATTAATCTAATCTTAAGACTACCTTAAGGTTCTAAGGGGTTACTATTAATTTAGACTTAAGAACTAATCCACAAATTAGGATTCTAAACTAAGCAAATAGTTAAGGCTTAAGGATACTAGAAACCTCAATGATTTTAAATATACAATCCAAATAATCAAACTTAAAGTTTAAGGCTAAACCCTTAACCTTAAAGGCTAAGGTTAGAGAATTTTAACCACAAAACTAAACTTACTAGAAAGCTAACCAAACTAAGTGAACATCATAACTTAATAAGGAAGGCAACCAAGGAAAGGGTACCAACATTTTACTAGGTTGAATGTAAGCTTAAGGGATTAAAAGCTTAAGGACTCTAAGGCTAAAGTAAAATACTACTTAGCATGTAATATCACATACTAAGCATAGGCTAGCTAAGGATCAAGGATCCTAAAATTTCTACATTTAAGGAAGCTTAGGACTTAACAAATGTTAAAGGATAAGTAACACTTCTAATTCAATGAATTAAAATCCAGATGCTTGGCATCAAATAATTAAAGTTCTTTAACCACTTAAACAATAAGTATCTAAGCTAGAGGACTATCTAAAGCACAATTATTATACTAAGTCTAATAATGAAACTAAGGGATTGGTTACTACACTCTATACATTAAATTACACTTAAATGTCATCTCCATTTAACTATGTGTAATCTCACCCTAAGGAGGGATTAGAATGAACTAATAATAGAATTAATCTATTCTAAGCTTCTACCACTAAAAAGATATTCATCTCTTGCTAAGGATTCTTCTAAGGCAATAAGGGTAAATACCTAATTTTAATACTTAACCTTAAAAAGCATGAGAAAAGCTAAAGTATCAAGTCACATAATGTGAATTAATAATAAAAGGTTTTAAACATTACTAAATACTACTCACATAAACCATAAACTATGACTTGATCAAGGTAAGGGGTTCACTTAATTCTATTGGATAAGTACTATGAAGCTCAATGAAATATTAAGGCTACAACCATAAGTCATAATTCATGACTTATGCCAAAAGTCTAAAGCTAAAAATTACAAAAGTTTAAATTAAATATTTGGAATAATATTTTCATGTTGTAATGAGCAACTAGAGACTCTAAATAAAACATTTGGGTAAGAAAAAGTTATTACCTAACATGTAAATTGGATAAGAGATGAATTTCATATTTAAAAATCACATCTATATTTATTCAATGTATGACTTCATTATAACCAAGAATTATTATATTTGGTATATTTTTGCATAGTTAGGGTGTAGCACCCCACCCCGTTGCCACGCGCAAAAGGTATAACATATCGACGGCGGAGCGGCACACCACTCGGGGAGGAATATTCTGTCTCCCCAAATAGCTGAAACAGAACCCGTCTGAAGGGCTACTGACTCAACCTCAATGAGGGTTGAGAGCTAATACTTAAGATATGAGTAGTATTCTTATCCTAAGTATTAGGCTAATATATACATCAAATTTAAACATACATGAAGAATCCAATATATGTATAAAATATCATCATTTTTAGTATACTGATCACATCACAATACTAAGTATAAATAGTATATAAATAGATTATGGAAGCTAAAGCAAACATCTAGAAATATTCATCACAGAAGCTGTATGAAACATTTATCTCAAAAAAGAGAAAAAAACATATCCAGAATTGTTACAAATGATTTATTGAAATACAGAAATAAAAGCTAAATAATGAATTGAAATAGACAAAGTGAAATAACAAAGCTGGAGAAGAGTCCATTAGAGCTCCACAGGCTCCTCCTGAATCTTTTTGGTGTCCTCCTAACCTGGCTTAATATACTGCTCAAGATCTAGCAAATTGTTGGATCCCAAAAGTACCCTGTGTTAGATAATAAGTCTAATACATCGAAACTAATCTAAACAGTTATTATTATTCATTTAATATTTACATAATATAATTAAATCTGCATAAATTCTGTAAAGATAACTGAAAGTATAAGACTATATAAAACTGTACAAAACTGAAGTAAAGTAAAATAAAGTAAGGCTATACTGGAAACTGAATACTGAAAATAAACAAAAATAGTAATAAATCTAAAACTGAGTGATAGCATATAAAACTATGATGTATGGCACTAAAACTGTGCATATGAATATGCCACAATTTTATATGCTACTGATATGCAATCCAAATATCACTGAACTGTTATGAGTAATACGGTCGAATGTATATATACATCCAATTGGGAACTGTGATGCTGATGCATCGTGAAATTCTCTAGTCAATGTATGCAACATTGTGTAACCCATAAATCATCACTAATACTTAACCATCATACTTATGCTCATGCTCATGCTTCTAAGCTACATGAGATAAATCCAGAAATCCAAAAAATACTTTGAAATCTGATAATAAATTCAAGGTCTCTATTATGCAAAATCCTGCTAAAAGGATTTTAACTCCTACATTCTATCTCAATATTTAGTTAAAGTTGAGAATTTACTAAAAAATTATTATATGGGCAGGTTGTATACACATATTTAACATATTTCCAAGAAAGGTGGTTTTTAACACTTAGTTTGATTAAGCCACCATAACAAATCGATCTTCGATATGAGGCATCACATGATGGCAATTTGTATCTCAAGCTAAGTCATTAAGATGCCTAACTCACAATTATACTTAGTGTCCTAAAAAAGGTGACTCGAATTACTTATTTTATTTAAGCCACACCTATTGAAGATCTTCGCTAGGAGGCATCACCTGATGGCGATTTGTATTTTAATCAAACTAAGGAATGAGTCCCTATTTATAACACTCTTAGTCTTAGAAGATTTACTCTAACAGGACTGTATTCGTCTAATCCCTCATGATAGCACCTGGTCATAAGTCCACATTAGAGTGAATCAACCAATCCTGAATACTACTGAAACAATCCAATACTATGAGTATACCCTATTATACCCAACCAATAATTTGGATTCAAAAGATTTTATTTAATCAATAAAGATTTATCAAAGCTATTAATCATTACTCTAAATAAGTGAGTCCTACACAAGGCTCCGAGGATGTGATCAAAAGATCACTCAATATTTATTTCTACCGTAAGGGAGATATTGCATTCTAAGTGCTTTAGGTGGTTCCTACCATAATGTATCAAGTTCAACTTCTAATATTATGAAGGATCATTTAAGTTCCTACCTCAGTAAGTTATAAAAGTTTTTCCTACCTCAATGTATCAATAATTAAGATCTTTAAATATTTCAAGAATGATCCTATAGCAAGACCCTTGAGATCTCACTTTTCTATTTATTAAGTTAATAATCAAAACTTATTTATTAGTTTTGGATTAAAGTGATCAGATCAGACAATTAAAGTTCATCTGATCTTATTGTATTCTACAATCATGAGATGTAATCAAAGATATTATTAGAGTTAGATCATTTTATAAATCATTATAATTTTATTATCCATCTTATGCTGATAGTCTTATATAAGAAAAAATCAAAGATCTAAAGTTTAAATTCAGATGATTCAATCACACCAATTCAATATTAATCTTAGTACTTCTAATTCAATGATTTAAGATTAATACTAAATTAGATGCATTATTGGAATAATATCAGTTGAATTATCTTGCAATCAAGTTAATTGATTAAGGTGATTAAGGTTTAGATCTTAATCAAGATAAGTTAGGATTTATCCCCTAGCCTTAACAAAATTAAGACTAATGGTTGATTTAAATATCATTGACAAATCAATATATTATTGGTGTATTATTGATATCAAATTTTAGATTTAAATTAAGTATCATCTATTTAATCAAGTTCTTAAAATTCTTACGTTCAAGTATGGTTTAATGTTAACTTAAACATATCCAAGTGTCCAATTAAATGTTAACATTCTCTAGCATACATCCTAATATCATGAAAGCATATAAATGTAAATGTGACATAATATAGAAGGTAATTAAGGCTAATCAAATTCTAAATCAAAACAAAGGGGTTATCACTTGATTACAATTCTAAAAGACTTAAAGTTTCATATCATTTAGTTATTAAGGTATACTTAGTTAATATAAGTAATCATGGATCCTAGTCTTTAACATTTGGCACAAGATTATTATGACATAAGATATTTTAAGCGCATATTAAAAAGGGCTTCAAATTAAATTTTCACATAGAATTTTATGCAATGCTCAAATTTAACTAAAACTAGGTTCAAATTTGATATAATCCTAAGGACCTTAAAATGCAAAACCAGCAAAGTTTTGGCCATTTTAGCCATTTTTGGATAGTTTCAGAAATTTCTGGGCGCTACGGCGCGTTGTGGCCCACTATAGTGCGCTGCAGCATTTTTGGGCGTTGTGGCGCGCTAGTCTTTCAGCAGTTTTGCTTACTTTACTTCTAAATGTAAATAATTAGAACTTTTTAGATTAGTTTGGATGTGTTAGACTTATTATCTAACATGTAGTACTTTTGGGATCTGATAATTTGCTACATCTTGAGCAGCATGTTGAGCTATGTCATGAGGACTCTTAGAAGATTTAGGAGGAGTTTGTGGAGCCTTAGTGGACTCTCCTTCAGTATTGCCATTTTCTTTCTGTATTTATTTCAATTTAGTAGTTAGACTTTATTTCAGTACTATTTCAGTAAATAATTTATAATAATTATATATGCATTTACTTTTCTATTATGAGATGAATGTTCATATTCAATTCTGTGATGAATATTTTATGGATGGATGCTTAGCTTTCGCACTCTATTTTATACATCTTATACTTAGTATTGTGATATGATCAGCATACTGGAAATATTGATATCTTATACATATTTTGGATTCCTCATGTTGTATATTAAATCCAATGTATGTATTTGTCTAATACTTAATATAAGGATACTACTCTTACCTTAAGTATTAGCACTCGACCCTCCTTTGGGGTTGAGTCAGCAGCCCTTTAGATGGGTTTCTTTTCAGCTATTTAGGAAGATGGGAAATTCCTTCCTAAGTGGCGCACCTCTTCACCGCCGAAATTGATTATGTTATCCATTTTGCGCGCGGAGATGGGGTGGGCGCCACACGGGTGCTATGATGCGCTTCAGCACCAGATTTCTTGAGACACGAGTGCTGCAGTGCACTGTAGCGCTTACCTGGCCTAGAGTAAGGCGCTACGGCATGCTGTAGCGCTCAACGATCATATTACATGGATGAAAAGCAGAACGTCTTCCTTATTCGCCCAAATATTCTCGATTTATGGCACCTGAAGTGCGATGCCATATACTGATGGAAGGTCTTTCCAAGACCTTCCCATTGGTACCAAAATCAGCATGAAAGGATCTTTCTAGCACTGTAAACAATGATGCCTTATATCTCTAGTTCATTTTTCTATCATGCAACTCTGTTCTCCTTTTTCTCAAAATTATATTCTGATTGAGATCTATTGAGCTCGATTACTCAAATGTGGGGTCTTAAAGATGTGAAATAAAGGCATGAACGAAATGAAGCAGCCATTGGATCCAACAAATGAGGGAAAGGTATAATACAGGGGAAGTACCTTGGCTTACAAATATGGAGATTTCTGTAAGGGATCTTTGGGAGCATGAAAGCTTGAGAGGAATGAGCTTCTTCTTCAGCTTCTAACAAAATAAGGAAGAGAGCCCGATATCAGTTCCTATTGCTTTAGAAAGCTTAGGGTTCTTTAGAAGCTTGGGAGGAAGAAGCTTGATATATCTAAAATTTATAGCAAAATAAAGTGTTAAAAGATATTTCAAATATCATACAAACCAGCATCATTTGAGTGGAATTTATGTATTTTCTGGAAAAATGAAGAAAATGGCAAGTCAAAGCTAAATTGAAGAATTCTGGAAGAAAACTATTGTGGCGCGATGCAGCGCGCCATGGCGGTCAACTAAATTACTTCACCTGGAACATACCCGAAGGCCTAGAAGAAAGACCGTTGTAGCGCGCCCCAATGCGCCACATCAGGCCACAGCATCATTTCCCGGGAGCAATACTAAGACTTCGTGTGAACTAATTGAACAGTGCCAAATCCGCTTCCATGAAATATTAACTGCTGCATCGCACTCCAAGCGCGCCATAGCACACTATGCCCTATAAAGATTAATGCAGACCTGAGACAAAACCCATTGCAGCGCGCCGTAGCATGCCACGTCGACATTTCTGATTAATCATAAGAAAAATTTATATGAATTAATTGAACAGTATATATTCCGCGTTCACGACAGTCTAATTACCGCAGCACGCCTTTAGCGCACCACAACAGATAACAACGGCCCTAAGGTAAACTATAAAAATAATGCAGCAAAATAGTGTTTGGATTTTAGCTACCAAAGCGTGCTGCCGCAGAATAGTGTTTGAATCGAAGCTGCCCCAGCACGCTGCGGTGGATCCTCAGCAAAACAACCCATATGAAGCTAAATTCAACAGAAGCAAATGCAATCGCTGCAGCGCGCCATAGCGCCCACTACAAAAAATCTCCAAATTTTGCATTGAATACAGCATAGGGAAGGCCACAATCAGACATTTGGCCTTCCCCTGCCTCTTGAAACCTGAATTAAACATTAACTCTGATGAATCCCAAGTGAATAAGTAGAATAAAATTTAAATTGCTTGCATTAAAGTAAAAGGAGATGAAAGGTCACTTATGATTAATGTATGGAGGCTAAAAACTCTCCTATTTAAGGGCCAATTTCAGACCAAAGAGAGGTTTCTAATTTTAACATTCAAAAGACCTAAAAAGGGAGGTTGTAGGAGGAGGAAAGAAGAGAACTCTTCAAAGAGCAAGAGATCAATTGTGAAGAATAGGGAGAAGAAGGCAGCAAAAGAACTACAGAGAATTTAAGTAGAAGCAAAAGAGAAAGATCGAGAGAATCCTAGAAAACCTCTAGATGTTTCCTAGTACTATCCCTGAACTTATACTTATTTTTTCTGCTGTAAACTGATGTTAAGATTTACTTTTTTTTGCATGTGTTCTTTGATTTATTCTTTAATGGAAAGTTAAATCTCTATGGAGATGGTTGGGAAGTAATTGCAGAAAAATGTAAGGCTGTAATAGTGTTGGAATGGATTTATTTTGATTAATAAAATGGAGTTCTCTTTTATTGTTTATTATTATTATTGTGAATGAATGCCTGGATGAAACTCTGTCAAGATACTTGCGAAAAAAAAACTTAAATGAATTATCAATTAAGAAAAAAACTCAAGTTTCAAGCTCATTAATTGGACAAGAGCAAGGAAAATAATGCAAGTAGAACTGAGAACTATGTGACAAATTCTCAAGCTCACTTGCACCTTTTCTTAAGAGCTCTACCAAGAGATTTGATATTTGAGAATCAAGTTCTCATCAACTTTGCTCTGCTGCTCAGCAAAGTAGAAGGGATGAGAGGACGTTGGAAATCCAATTGACAATGTGACATAGTCCATTTGACCCAACACATCCTCTCATATAGCTAAATCACGTGTGTCAGCGCATGAGGCAATGTTGATGGAAATCATGTTTGTGAGATCTAGACGTAGGAAATCAAAGATAAATTTAAATCACGATCTCATAAAAGTTTATGTGCTAAAATAAAACCTTAAGAGGAGTTCTCCTTGTTGCTCTAAATCTAAACTTACTGTAATTAGGCATGGAAAAATCAATTTATACATTTTAATAATCAAATAACAACTCAAAGTCCTTACAAGTCCTACAATGAAATCCCACCTTTCTCCTTTTGAATAAATTGTATCTTACCCTAAGGTAAATTGTATTGTTAATTTAAGAACCATCTCAACTCAAAAATTAATATTCTAAATATTACTGAATGAAGATAAAACTTAGTATCAAAATCATCGTTCCCTGAGGACTATAAATATCGGAACTAAACTTTCACTTATTACTCAGACCACGTACACTTGTGTGCAAGCGCAAACACAAAATATATGTCTGTCAAAGCTTTAATTGTCAGTAAATGGAGAGGAATGAGGGATGAGGCTCCAAACTTAAAGGAGGAGAAAGTATGGGCTGGGAGAGGGAGATGGCAGGGCAGCAAGCCCTCTCCCATCAACATGGGGAGGAAGAGGGACTTGCATGCGTAGGAGGAAGAAGAAAGCGGCACACGCAGGGCTTGAGGAGAGGGGAGTAGGTCCCAGCACAGAAGAAAATAAAGGATTTAAATTCTAATAAATTATTTTCTAATTTTAATTAGCACATTTTTTTAATTAAAATTAGATAAATAAATGAGCTCCAAAAAATCCAAAAAACTCACCCCTATCTAATTCGAGAGTGAGGAATGCAACGGCGAAGTCAAATTTTGATTTTGGCAACTATTTAATTATTTTATTTTTCGAGGTATTTAGTTATATTAAAATATTCAACGAAATATGAGCGACTTCAAAAAATTTCCAAAACTTCACCATTAGCTAATTTGGGGGTGAAAAACTCAACGGTGAAATCATATTTTGATTTGGAATTCAAAATAATTAACCTATTTTTCTTAATTATTCAAAATTATGGTTTATCCTGATTGATTCCCAAATTGAACCAAAATTTTGGGATTTGCTTCTAATGATGATTAAAGACTAATTGAAGTGATCTAAGACTGATTGAACTAAGTTTAGCCTAAGTAACAATCATGGGTTGTTACACCGTCGTTTGCACAGAATGATCCCTAGCTACGCCAAAGCTCTCGTTCGCTCTTGATTTGCCAAACGAGCCGCAGGATGGGTTTGGTCCGACCTTGTTTGGGCAAATCAATGTCTACGCCGTCAATTTGGAGCGACGCAAGTCCTCGAGCGTCGGCCCTGGGGATGACAACTCGAAGAAAGGGCCCGATAGATCTCAACCCTTATTTTGTCGGATGGCTTCTGTGACTGTGGTTAACGCGGGTTCTTTCCCATGGTTTGCCTTGTTGTTCTTCTAGTGGAGGTTGTAAGTGCCTGGGCTTTTCCTAGTTGTGCAGGTGATGATTTGGTTCTGCAGGTTTGGGTTCTCGGTAGTTTTGCACTACAGCTATTACATGGTTCCTCTGTTGGTGCGCTTGGTTTGTTTGTTTTTTCGATTTGCTGGAATTACTCCATGTTTATGCTTTCTCCTTACATATTCTGTTATTTTAGCTATTTTTTTACTTGGTGTTTTCATTTTAAAAAGATCTCTCAAGTTATACTATAGATCTTTTCTTTTAGGGTTAGTTTCAGGATTTTAGTTTATGATACTCCCAATCTTTATTTAAAAAAAGAAAGAAAAAAATGAATGTATAACAATGTTTGGTCTCTGTCAATGATTTAATTTCCTGCTTCCAAATTGTGGAAGAGGATTTATGAATTTCAAAGACTAGCGAGGGATCTTAGCTCAGCAAATAAATGGTATTGAATGCATCTCTGAAAATACTAGTAAATGATGCTTTAAAAGCATACTAATTTCGGAAAAATGATTATTTACTGCAAATTTATTGCACATACGAGACGTGCAGTGGCTTCAAATCTCGGTTTGTTTTCTATCTTAGTTATAAATAGGTGATAAGCTCACATTAATGCCTCTCCACTTGCTTGATCATTGTAATTATTTATATCCCATCGGCAAAAATCTGATATAATATTTTTATTCTTGCATACAAATATATGTATAATATTTCACGAATAACTTTGGTAAGTTAAATATATTGCATAGTGAGATTTGGATCGTTGAAAGCTGTTTTTGATTTTTTGTGTATGTTTTTTCTTAGGGATTTTTTGAGTGATAAATAAAGTTTACAAGTTTTCTAATATATATATGTTATATTATAAATTAAAAGGCAAAGATAGAGAGTACATATAAAAAGAAACCTAGACAAAGGGCCAACCATGTACAAGAAAAGTGTGTAAACACTGGCATAGTCACAAGATCCCCACATACTACTTTAATTTTTATTAAACATATTCAATTTTTGTAGTAGTTAGGATCGCTTGTTGATCATATGTTCAATCTATGTAAAATATTCTCTTTGGCGTACAACAGATACTCCCTCATAAACTCAAGATCGCTCATTTTCAAAATTCCACAACTTGCACGATGAGCATCTACGTCCAAAGAACACTTTTACAGTACAACGACAAAAGTTGTATGTTCATGCGCAAGCGAATCGCTAAATCTTAAGAAAATTTGAGAAATTTGAAAGTTTACGTAGAGAATTATGCGTGGGATACCTGTTTGCCTTGATTGTGTTAAGAAAGTAGTATGAATTAAAAACTGTAAGATTGCTTCAACAGTGTAGGTATTCGAGTGTCGGTTAGTTGTGAATTAAGTACTGTAAGATATCAAAATTTATATTTTTCAAAATAATAAGCAGTATGCAACAAGTAAAAATTACAGGAGATAAAATATAAGAGTATTTAAAGAGCACGTAAGAAATTGTCCATTCCTACAAAACATCTTATTAGGTTGCGTAAGAATTCATTGGACGATTCAATTAATACTACTCCAAGGGTTTGTCAAAATATGTCACATTAAAAAAGATAAAAAATATATATATCTTGCATCAGTATGCATATTTATTATTTATTCTGTTCTACAAGTTCAGAACATTAGTGCTGAGGTTAGCTAGGTTCATAATTCATATATACTTATATATTGTGCCCCCTCTCACCCAATTCCATACAATATAGCTTATAAGAATGCATACATCTCAAATAAATAAACAAATTGGGATATTTTTGTATAGTGATCGAATTAAACTAATATAGCAAATTAAAAAATAATATAAGCTCAAAAGCATACAAATGCAACACAATATATGGTAACTTTTTCTAATTCACTCGAGTCAAAATCAAAGATCAGTCCTTTCTACACAATTATTATTTAATTAATTAGCTTTTAGCATCAAAATTTTCTAATTGTTGTTTTTTTAATTTGACTATATATGTATACTTAAAATTTTATCATAAAGTGTATATATATATATATAGTTGATTCATATTTAATAATTATAATTGTAATTTTTAATGATAAGATAATAATAATATAAGAATGATTATATATCATAATAATATGAAAAAATCTTTCTTTCCTAATTTTTTCTGCCTCTTTTTTCTTATTAGGAAGATAATTCTCTTTTTCTCTTTATTTTCTTCTTATTCTCTGTCTCTCCTTCTTTTTCACTGTTCTTCTATTTTTCTCTGTCTTATATCATTCAATTTAATTATAAATCTAAGATAATAATAATAATGATAATAAGAAAATGATATAATAGTAAAAAATGACTTATTAATAACAATAAATAATAAATGGCATAATAATATAAATAAAAGAAATTTAAATAATAATAATAAAAAAGAAAATAGGCCCTTGGTCTCTTGTTTTATGCCAAATTGGTCCACATAAATGCTCAAGTTTCTATCTCTAGCTCCATTGTCCGAAGAGCTGCCAATGATTGAGCGCGCATAAGCACCTAGGGTTGACCAGTCAAATAAGTCCAAAGCTTTCAGCGCACCCGAGCCTTCGGTGCTTTGGCGCTCTTAAGAGTATGAGCATTCAGGTTTGACCGAATCCAGGAACATCTTTACCAGTATTTGGATGTGCTTAAATTCCTGAGCTTCTATTGTAGAAATTGTCTCGAAGCCTTGGCTCGCCGAAACGTTGGCTCCACTATCTAGTATAATTCCTTCAAGACCCTTCAAGCTCACTTGAAATGAATCGTGTCTAGCTTACACCCATTTGATTTGTAGCTATCCTATGGTCACTCCAAGCTTCGTAGCTGACCCACCATGATCCACGCTGAAACCATTTCATTAAAGTTGGGAATTTACCACCCTCTTAAAGCTATTGTCATACGTGTAGGGATCTCTTAGGATATAAATTAATACGTAACAAAAGCCCGAGACATTGAGCAAAAGAAAATAAAGCAAGAAAATAATGCATGCAATCACAAACGCAGCACAAACAAAATGATTTACGTGATTCGATGCTAACACCTACGTCCACGGGGAGGAGAGCAAAATTTCACTATATAGAGAAGGGAGTTACTATCAATTTTAGGGTTCACAAACCCTTACAAAACCTCTAAGAGCTTTTTCTTCTTCTTCAATGGAGCAGTCACCACACTAAACCCTAACAGCAGCCAAATCTCACAAAATGAGAATGTCGGCCTTGGAAACTCCTCCAATATGTTCCATTAAGTATCCAGCTCAATTTTGAATCTCAAATGGTCCAAAATACCTCCCAATTTACTTAGGGCGAAACCTGAACCGGAGCAGAAATCCGTAATGCGCTACGACGCGCAGTAACGCTTGGGCTTGGAGTAGTCAGGCGCTACAGTGCGTTGTAGCGCCCGCCTCTCTATTTGCCTGTCGTTGTGGCGCGCTGTAGCACCCTCCTCTTGGGTGCCTGCCGTTGTGGCGCACTGTAGCGCCCGCTTCTCGGGTGCCTGTCACTATTGCGGGCTGTAGCGCCTGCATTTCGGGTTCATGCCGCTACAGCGCGCTATAGTGCCCGCCTCTCGGGAACCTGCCGCTTTGACGCACTGCAGCGCCAAATCCTGTTGCAGCACATTGCAGCGCCAAATTCTAATGCAGCGCCTAATTCTGCTTCATCGCGTTGTAGCGCCTGCCACTTGTTAACAATATGCACCTCTTCAAGCTGAACTCAAGTCTCCACAACAAAATATACTTATAATTTATTACAATAAACAAAGAAGCCGTGTAATACCTCCTTTGAATGCTTTGATCGCAAGGCTGCCGAGGTTGACCTCTTTCTCAAAATTATTCCTTAGCCAAGATGCCAAGTCTATCCTTTACACAATTTTAATGAAGAGCTATAGAGCTTTCTATCCTTTATAAATTTGTGTAAAGGTGGAACATCCACAATCTCTCCTTAGCAAACTTTTGACATAGTGATGTGAAGTGCTCCCTCTTTTGCAATACTTTATATTGGCAAAGCTTCCTTATTTTCTTCTTTGCAAGTCTTGACTACTAGAGCTCACCCCACAGGAGTAATATAAGAACATAAAATGAAATTATACAAAAATAAAATTTTATTATAATCTTGAGATGATTTCCCCGAATTTAAATCTTTCTAACCTTTTAGAGGGAGTTGAGCTCTTTCTTAAAGCAGCTTTAAATCTTCCTTTAAATACTAAGAAGTTTTTTTGTTGGTGCTAAAGGTGATTCTAAAGGATGGATAATAGCACATACTTTTAAATGTGGAGAGTGGGGTCGTTTAAACAAATTTTGATTTTGGGAGGCAGATGCACTTGGGTCCATGGCTATGGATTATCTAGGTATGAGAGTTAGTAGTCTATCACCTGAGTATTTCATAATGGGCATGCTTAGATGTGGGTCAAAATAGATTTTGGCTCATTTCTAAAGGATCTCTAGGAAACAACCATCTTCCTGCACATTAACCTAGGTGTGTGAGCCTGGGTGTATAAAATTTTACAACTAGGCACAATCATTGCTTAGGTAAAATGTTACATGTGGTTAGTTCTCTAAGTGAATGTTCTCTCAATAACTTTAGTAAGTTACATTACAACACAATCATTAAATTATATTATGTTAAACATAAAGAAAATAAAAATAAATATTAAAGCAGAAAGTTTTCAATCTTGGGCTATTAACTAGCTAATTGAAAATCATGAAATTTCCTAAAATATTAACTAGACAAGATTATAAATCCATGTCAAGAAAAAAAATTACACTTGACAATCTTCAAAACCTAACTTTGAGATATGGCGAGCAAGGCGCTTACTGTCTGAGATGTGGTGCTTGTTTCCAAGCTCATTCTTCTCGTGAATTAGAGATCAGGGCAGCTCTTCTGCTCATACAGGCCCTCCAAGATTGAGTTCCCTAGTAAATGATTTTATTGTCGAGAGCGACTGATATGAAGCTTTACACAAACTACGTCATACTTGAGAGCAGACTCAGCAAAAGCGTGGCATAAAGAGACATGTTGATCATCTAGCATTCCTTCTAGGCATCCCTATAATTGTTTTAGTGCACCGCATGCTTGATTTCAGTAGTGCAGCAAATGTTTTTTTTTCCTGATATGATGACTTTTTTTTTGTTAAGGGGGTGTGCTCCCAATGAGACTTTTAGACCTCTTAAGTGATGACACCTTGAAATTTGATCTCGGTTGATTGTAAAGTTATGATATATATATATTATTCAATTTCTTGATAGATGGAACTAGTTAACTATTCTAAAAAGAAGAGTAAGATCATGTGGGTAACCTTATTGATGCAATATGTATTTGAGAAATTTGGAAGGCTCGCAATAACTATAAATACCTCAATATGCCTTATAACAGTGATCGGGTGCTTTCCATTATTCGCTTTGAATTGGCACCCATTTTAAAAGCATACCTTATGCTAGTTTTTAGTGGGGTAATGTTGACAAGAGTAAGTATGATAATCTACTACTCTACTAAGGATGGTTCTATATCGTTCTCTGCTTTACTTTGTCTGGTGAATTTTGTGCTTCTTTATGTGATTTGCATTTGTTTGTTTGTTTGGTTGTTTGGGGTTTTTGGCTAGGCAGTCTGCTCTCAGGATTGAGATGGCAGGTGGTCCTACTGATTTCGAGTCAGTGATTTGTTGCCCTAATTGGCGGTCGGCAATCTGCCAAGTTTTATTTGCTAGATGCCCGTGTACCTGCTGCTTTTTGTTTCTCTATGAGGAGGTGAGTTTGAAGGTGGTCTTTTTGGGTTGATCTTTTGGTGGAGACACCCAGTTGGTTTGACTGCTTTGTTGTTTAGTTAGTTGTCTTGGATGCTTCTTTGGTACCTTAATATGTTGGTTTGTGTTGCCATTGGTTTGAAGGCTAGTTATTTCGGTTTGGATGGGTTGTTTGAGCGGTTTCGTTAATGACGAATTATATGGTTTGGATTCCAGGTGGTATATTTTTTTGTGTTGTTTGTTTATTAATGTTGTGTTGTCTATGTGTTTTCTTTTGGGTATGCATTTGTGATGTTGTTGGTTGTTGCTTTCTTCCTTTGTTGTCGGGTGGCTGTTAGTTCCTCCCTGTGAGGTTGGGGTGGTGTGGTTCCCTGCTTGGATCTCACAGTCTCATGGTGGCAAGCATGGTTGCGTGCTATATGGCACAAATCTCTCCTCCTAGCTGACAGTCTGGCCGAATCATTTGGTTTTGTGTAGATTTTTGGTTTGTTTGCATTCTACTTTTTATTGCTTCTATGGTTTGTTTTTATCTTGTTTGTTTGTGTTTTTCTTTTTTTTTTGGAGTATCTCTTAGATTATACCCTGGGCGCTCAGTGTCATTTGGGATTGATTTTTGGCTTCTTAGATCTAGGATGTTGTTGTTGGTAAATACGCAATGAAGACTTCAACACACTCTCTTCACTGTGGAAGCGCTTTTACAAGAGCGTGCATTTTGAATTCGAGGACTAGGGTTGCGTTAACGGTTGTCAAGCAATCTCAGAATCACAAAATCATAAGACTAAAAAATCACAACACATGCATGCAAGTTCACTAAACACAAAGAAACATCAAAACACAAAGAAATATGTAGAAAACTCAAGAATGGGAAAAATCACAAAGCAACACCACAAGAAAATTCACTAGAATAACTTGAATATTACAGAGTTATAAAGAGCTTATCACCCAGCACAAATGCTCCAACTCTTACTCTAGAATGGAGATGAGAGAAAGCAGCCACCACCTAAAGTGTCTCCTCCAACATGCAAAGGCTAACTTGCAATGCAGCTTCCTTAGGGTTCAACCTAGGGATCTTCTCCTCACAGCAGCTTCTAGCCTTTAATTTGAAATGTCAACCTTATAATCTCCTCCCAACTTATCAGCTTAAGCACCCAACTCCATTTCAGACCCTAAAAGGTCCAAAATACCCTCATATTTGCTTATGGCATAACCTGGATCGAAGCATTTTTCCACCATGCACTATGGTGTGTCGTAGCTCTCGCGTCTTAGGTTGAGCCAGCTGTAGCTCTAGCCTCTCAGGTTGAGCCCACTGCAGCGCGCTGTAGTGCCCACATCTCATGTAGAGCCCGCTGCGGCGCACTGTAGCGCCCGCATTTTGGGTTAGACCCGCTAACCCACTGCGGTGCGCTGTAGTGCCGATTTCCACTGTGGCGCGCCGCATCGACAATTTCTGCTGCTGCGCGCTGCAGCACCTGCTTCTCGGTTGCTGACTGATAAGGCTCATGATAGAACCTCAGTCTCATGTTAGGACTGCCTGGGCGCGCTACAGCGCCTGTGCTGTTCTTGAACACTAAGGGGTCTCCACAACACAACAATCTCCCACTTGGAGACCTTTAGAAAATCTCCCACTCTTCCTCCATTGTTTCTTCATTATCTTCTTCTATGTTTGTCAAGAGACGTGGTGTGCTCACCCCGCTCTCTCTTTATGTACCAAGACTAACTAAAGCTACACATAATTTTAGTTTCTCAACTATTTATTGCTTTAGTAAGTATATCAATTGGATTCTTAGAAGTATGGATATTCTCTAATCCTAGTTGTCCTTCTTCCAACAGTGTCCGGATGAAATGATAATGGAGTTGAATGTGCTTTGTCCTGGCATGAAAGGCTGCATTCTTTGTCAGATGAATATCGCTCATACTATCATTGTAGAGCCTCACATCCTTCTGCTCCTTGCCCAATTCTGCCATGAAACCCTTCAACCAGATCATCTTTTTGCTTGCCTCCGTAACAGCAACATATTTAGCATCTGTGGTATAAAGCGGCACGATGTTTTATAGCCTGGAGATTCAACTCACAGTTGCACTTCCCAATATATACACATAATGTATAGTGCTTCTCCTGTTATCAACATCTTCTACAAGATCTGAATCCACATAGCCCTGTAAAATAATGTCAAATCTCTCAAAGCATTAAGCTTTGCCCGCTGTACCTTTCAGATACCTTAGGATCAACTTGACCGCATCCTAATGGTGCTTCACTGGGTTTTCCATGAACCTGCTGACCACTCCCACTGCATGGGCAATATCCAATCTCATGCAGATCATTGCGTACATCAAGCTCCCAACTGTTAAATCATAAGAAACCTTCAGCATATGCTCCTTCTCTTCTTCAAACTTTGGCATCTATTCCTTTGATAAGTTGAAGTGACTTTCAAGGAGAGTGCCCACTGGCTTAGCTTCACTCATGTTGAATCTTTTTAGCACATTTTCAACATATTCTTACTGCGACAACTTCTGAATTATTGCACTTCTCTCCCTATTGATTCTCATTCCATGAATCTACTTGGCCAGCCCCAAGTTCTTCATGTCAAACTTCTTTGACATCATTTTTTCCAGCATCCTTATCTCCTCCATGTCCGATTCTACGATCAACATATCATCAGCATACAATAATAGATTGATATAGGAGAACTTACACTACTTTATGTAATATTAATGATCTGTCTAGCATCTCTTATACCCTGATTCTAACATGAACTTATCAAACCTTTTGTACCACTGCCTTAGCACCTGCTTTAAGCCATAGAGACTCTTCTTGAGCATTCACACTAGCTCATACTTTTCTTTCTCTTGAGCCTTGTACCCTTTAGACTATTGTATGTATAGCTCATCTTCCAGTTCTCCATGAAAGAATGCAATTTTAACATCCATTTGCTTCATATGTAAATCCTCAACTGCAAAAATTTTTAGCACAACCCTGATAGTTGTTATCTTCATAACTGGGGCAAAGATCTCACTATAGTCGACCCTATGCCTTTGCTGGAAACTTTTTAGTACAAGTCTCGCCTTATAATGCTTGCTCCCATTCGATTCTTCCTTCACCCGGTAAACCCACTTGTTCTGAAGGGCTTTCTTCCCAGCTGGTATGGGCATCAACTCCCATGTCTCATTTAACACGAGTGATGTCATTTCATCATTCATGGTAGCCTACCACTTGATTGAATCTTCAACTTAAAGTGCCTCTTCCAAGCTTTCTAGTTCACCTCCATCCATTAGTAACAAATAGAATAAGGAAGGAGAGTACCTCTGTGGTGGTCTTATGACTCTTGTGGATCTTATTAGCATGGGTGTTTGTTGTTCAACATCGACACCCACATGAGCTTCTTCTTGTACACCAACGTTTGGCTCAATGCTGTCATCAATCTCTATATGCCGGGGCTCACCATCTGAAGCATCCTTGGAGTCATTCTTGACTCCAATACAGTCCTTGTACATTTTACTTTCATTAAAAGTGACATCTCTACTTTTGATGAAATTTTGGTTCTGATTGTCCCAGAACCTGTAACCAAACTCACCCGCGTCATATCCAACAAATGTGCACTTGATCGCCTTGGCATCAAGTTTGCTCCTGGATCCTGCATCAATATGCATATATGATGAGCGACCAAATGCCTTGAGGTGGTTCAGTTTCACCTACATTTTGCTCCAAGCTTCCTTGGGAATCTCTTTATTCAATGGTACAAAAGGTCTGCAATTGATTAGATATACTGTCGTGTTAACGGCTTCATCCCATAACTGCTTTGAGAGAACTGCATGCAATCTCATGCTTCTGGCTCTTTTTGTGACTATTATGTTAATCCATTATGCAACACCATTTTGTTATGGTGTTCTAAGGGCTATAAATTCCCTTTTAATGCCTCTTAAGGTACAGAACTTATTGAACTCCTTATCACAATACTCGCCGCCACTATCAGATCTTAAGCATTTCAGCTTTAATCATGTCTCATTCTCCACCAAAGCTAACCACTTTTCAAACACATCAGATTTATGTTTTAGAAAGTAAACCTGTACCTTCCTAGTATGATCATCAATGAAGGTAACAAAGTATGTTGCTCTACCTATGGAAGATGTAGGAGCTGGTCCCCATACATCTGTATGCACCAACTTCAGTTTCTTGCTTTCAGCTCCCTTCCAACTTTGGAGAATGAAACCTTCGTCAGTTTGCCCAGCACGCTATCTTCATAGAAATTGAAGTCTACTGACTTCAGTCCTTGGATTTTTCCCTTTGACTGTAGGGATTTCAATCCCCTCTCGCTCATATGGCCAAGCCTCCGGTGCCATATATCCACATCTATATCTTCTGCAACTGCAATAGTATCAGACACTTTATTGATCAAGTAAAGTGTACCTTCCATATTGCCCCATGCAATAATGAGTGCACCCTTGGTGACCTTCCATGAGTCTCCTGTGAAACAAGTGTTGTAGCCCTCTCTAGCTAACTGGCTCACCGAGATCAGATTTCTCCTTAGAAATGGCACATGTCTAACATCCTTGAGCTTCCAAACTGTGCCGCTTGGTAGCATAATATCCACATCACCTCTGCCAATGATGTCGCACACCTTATCATCTTCAAGATACACTTTCCCCAAGTCACCCTTTGTGTAACTCTTGAAGGTGCTCCTCGACGGAGTAAAAAGATGCACCCGAGTCCACTACCCAGGACTTCGGGTCAACAAGTGAGAGGATCAAAGCATCCTGATCCTCCTCAGTTGAAACATTCATAGTGGGGTTCATAATCTTACCACCACCACTTGATTGCTTCAAGGTAGGGCAGTCTTTCTTGAAGTGACATGCCTTCCCACAGTTTCAGTAATATGGCTTTACTTTTCTAGGTCTTGATTTTCCTTATCTAGACATTGCCTATTTTTGTTATGTCTCCTTTCAGCATGTCTTCCCCTGCTCTCAGCATTCAGTGCTGAGGTAAATGACTCTCCATGAGATTTTTTCCGCATCTCCTCAATTAGCACAAGCTCAACAATGTCATCGAATTTCAATGATGCATTCCCTGATGAATTGTTGATGGCTGTAACCAACCCATCCCAACTATCCAGTAATGAAGAGAGGAGTAACAAAGCTCGGACCTTGTCATCAAAACTGATGCCCACCGAACTCAACTGGCTCGTCACAATGTTGAACCCATTGAGGTGTTCAGTCACTGAATAGCTATCCATCATCTTCATATTAAACAATCTCTTCATCAAGAAAATATTATTTGAAGCCGAAGTCCTCTCATACATCCTCATATGGGCATTCATGAGATCTATAGTAATTTTCTCATTAATAATGTTAGAAGCAACAGAAGAAAATAGTGATAAGTGAATCAAACCTAGTGTAGTTTTATCAAGAACTTCCCATTCTTTATCAGTCATGGCTGTATGTTTCTTGTTGGCTTCTTTCAATGGAAAATACAACTTCTTCTGGTAGAGCAGATCCTCCATCTGCATTTTCTAGAACACAAAGTTTGTTTCGCTAAATTTCTCAATCTTGTGTCTCATCTCTTCGACTATTACTCTCACTCAAATAAGCAAACCCTAGGACTAACAAGATAAACCCGCTCTGATGCCACTTGTTGGTAAATACGCGATGAAGACTTCAGCACTCTCTTCACTGTATAAGCATTTTCACAAGAGCGTGCACTTTGAATCGAGGATCGGGGTTGCGTTGACAGTTACCAAGCAGTCTCAAAATCACAAAACCACAAGACTAAAAAATCACAGCACATGCATGCAAGTTTACAGCACACAAAGAAACATCCAAATATAAAGAAATTCATGGAAAACCTAAGAATGAGAAAAATTACGGAGCACACAACAAGAAAATCCACTATAATAACTTGAATGTTAAAGAGTTACAAAAAGCGTATCACCTCAGCACAAATGCTCCAGCTCTTACTCTATAATAGAGAAGAGAGGATGCAGCCACCACCTGGAGTGTCTCCTCCAACATGCAATGGCTAACTTGCACTGCACCTTTCTTAGGGTTCAACCTAGGGATCTTCTCATCACAGTAGCTTCCAGCCTCCAATCTGAAATGCTAACCTTGTAATCTCCTCCCAACTTATCAGCTTAAGTACCTAGCTCCATTTCGGACCCTAAAAGGTCCTAAATACCCTCAGGTTTGCTTAGGGCGTACTCTGGACCGATGCATTTTTCTGCCTGGCGCTATGGTGCGCAGGGCGTAACCTGGACCAATGCATTTTTCCGCCTTGCGCTATGGTGCGCAGGGCGTAACCTGGACCGATGCATTTTTTCGTCAGGCGCTACGGTGCGCCGTAGCCCTCGCGTCTTGGGTTGAGCCCGCTGTAGCGCCCGCATTTCGGGTTGGACCCGCTGACCCGTTGCGGCGCGTTGTAGCTCCGATTTCCGTTGTGGCGCGCTGCAAAGATGATTTTCGCTGCGACGCTCTGCAGCACCTGCTTCTCGGTTGCTGACCGCTGAGGCGCGCGATAGCGCCTCAGTCTCGGGTTTGGATTGTCTGAGCGCGCTGCAGCGCTCCATGGCACGAAGCAGCGCTTGTACTGCTCCTGAACACTAAGGGGTCTCCACAACACAACAGTTGTAACCTCCTAATCCCAATCACGTATATGTCTTGTTTTTATCAATAAAGTTTGCAGGATTTGCTAAAATATCTATCAAATGTATAATCCAAGGAATTGTTTGAATCAACACGGTTAAGGGTGTGTATAATCCAAGGAATAAAGTATGCATAATATTGATCAAATTTACCTTTCTTTCTATTTATTTTTTCTATTTTCTTATATTTTTGTATTGTTACATATGTTCCGTTCCATTTCACATCATCCTATTGTGTTTTTTTTTCCTTTTCGTCAAAAACTTACTTCTTGTTGTGAATTACACTAGACTTGATTTTGTTTCTCTTTGTTGATCACAAGCCACATAAACAACTACAAAATACAAAAAAAAACATAGTTTTTATAGATTCCTAACAATTCCACAATAATCCTTTCAAATTTTCTGTCAATTTTGATTCCATTTGGGTCGCTAAACACCTTTCCGGAGCTGAATCATCATTTACGCACACATAACTGTCTTTTTCAACTTTACACCACCATTTTTTTGGTATCAAATAGGTTTTCACACCTTAATGCAAAAGAAAAAGCTGTTCTACTCATCAACAGTTTCATGCCCTACATTTTAAGAAAATTTCTATTGCTCTGGCCACCACCAGCGACCACCACCGCAGTTAGAAACTGCTACCCAGAAATCGCCTCCGAAAAATGTTATCAAAATCGTTCTGCATTTCCGAGTTCGCAAGGTCCCTAACTGGCTCAACCTGACCCAAATTGCCCCAAACTGGCCCAAGTCCATCCACCTACATGTGCGCACGCCAGCTTGCACGCGCCCACAAGGAGCCCTTCGTCGTGCCGACTTTTGATGCCCCGTTCTCTATCGTCCAACCTCTGATTTTTGTATCATTTGCGGTGTTGGAAAATTAAGATCCTCAACTACACCTCAGCGACATCCAAATAAAAATTTGAGCATTCAATTGAGAAGGATGAAGGCAGAAAGTTTTGACACGTGAACGAGAATTCGTTCACACTCATGCGAGATAAATCCTATACTTTTTATTGCATTTAAAGCTTATTATAGTATGTATTTACTGTCAATATTGTGTTAAAGAAATTTACATATATGATTGCAAGTTTTTGTCAGATTACAATGAGCTCCACTTTAAAATAGCCATCTATTTGATCATAAAACCTACCCCAACTCTTGAGTGACCTCTTGTGAGCTCATGTGCTCCTAAAATAGCTCTCATAAAGTGTAATTGATCTTCATTTAAGCTTAATTTGAATAAAACTCTAGTCATTTAGCAAGTGTTAGTTCATTTATTGCATTACTTCATTATTTTCAAGGCATTTGGCATACAAATTTTGTGACATATTTATTAAAATTTTATCAAATTTAAAGGCATCATGGCTAATTACTAGGAACCAAATGAGAAAGCGATGAATCAACGAGTTGAGTGTTCAAAGACTTCCGTAACTTTGATATAAACTCAACACAGGTAAGTACTAGAAATAATGAAAATGAAAAAAATTATCAATAACCACCACAACATGATCCTCCTGCATATCAAAATAGACAAGGCTAGGACATTATCTTTTGCCATAGGCTAGAAATGAATAGCCTTATGAGATTAGGCACAACCCAAATTATAGGAGAGGCAGGACTTTTCGAGAAGATGACTTTGATGATAACTTAGATGATATGTATCCGAAGAGGGTATTACAAGGTTTAGAAAGAATGTGAGCAGACCCAAATACAAGAATAGGTACTCTTGAAAGAGAGCATTGCAAGAGAGATCTTTTGGATAAAATTAAAATAGAGGCTCCTATGTATGATGAAACTCATGATATTGATATGTTCTTAAACTGGATGACCCAGCTTGAGATATTTTTTAAGTGGCACGATCTTGATAACTGCTAGCGATTCATCTTTATTTGTAAGAAATTGATTAGCCATACTAAAATATTTTGGGATAAATGCCTCCAAAAGGATATGAGGAGCGGTCATAGGATAATCACGTAGGTACAAATGCGTGAAGTATTACGTGATAAGTATTATCTACAATATCATCACAAAATTACACAGTTTCTCATTCGAAATAAGGTATAATATCTAACATGGACTATTAAAACACATTTGAGATTATAGTTGCATGCACTAACTGCCAAGACTCAGATTAGAAGCTAATAAACAAGTCGTGTTAGGCTTGAGGGTGGACATTTGTCACCAAGTAGCGAGGAATGATCCATAAACTATAGAAAATGTTGTACACAATGTCATGTTTATTGAAGCTTAATATATAAGGCCTCATCTTATAATGTCAAACCATCTACAAGTGGTAATAAAAAAAGTGTTCCTAAATTAAGTATTGTTTTAGTACACCAGTTTGGATGCTTGGTGCCCGAATAATAAAACCTATGAAAAATGTTATTTTCTATAGTTGCAAGCAAAAAGGACACCTAAAACATAAATATAAGGATGTATTATGTCATTATGGATTTAGAAGATGAAGAATAGAGAGTTTATCTAGAAAAAATCCAAGGTGATGATGATGTTAAGGTTTTGATATTGAAATGATGAGACTTTCTTTGGAGTGGTTCATTATCTGAGTGCATCTTGGTAGAAGATAGTTGAATACGTAAGAAATTTTTTAGTATCTTCATGACTTGCAAGGGAGTTGCATGTAAGTTTATATTAGAATGGATGTAGCTCTATGAACACAATTTCTTAAAGAGTGTTAATAATGGATAAACTTCAAGATGAGGCACACTTGAGTTAATTCTTAGTAAGTTGGATGAACCACACCTCTCTTCCTATCATGCAGTGGTATTTAGTGCCAGTAAAGCTAGGGAGTTAGGAGGGTAGAATTTTGTGTATTGTCTTACCCATGGATATACACACATACTATTGGGAAGACATTGGCTTATTAACATAAATGTCAAACACTATGGTTGAGAGAATGCTTACACGTTTAAATAGAATAATATGACCATGAAACTCTACTTCACCAAACCTCATCTTAAGACACCTCCCACGCCATCTAATATTAATTCATAAATACTACCTCCACGTGTTTTTATTCCATCCACATCATCACAAAATGATTATATTAATATGACTTCTATTCCCTCAAAGCCAAAAAAAGGGGCTAAACTTTAGTTGATTATAATAACCACATCTACTTTGACTTCTAATACACCATCTACACCTATCCAACCCATGGAGCCTGAGATTCTTATCCTTGCACCTATTGTAGGTATGGTAGGATGACACACTTTGCAAAAAAAGTTACAAAATTTTAAAGTAGTTCAAATATTACATGTCAAAAAAGTTACCCTTGATAATGAGGAATATAAGTCAAATGAGTGACTGGTGATTCCTTTAAGCTTATCCAATGCACCCATCACCTTTATATACTTAATGAATACTATGTTACAACCATTATTGGGAAAGTTTCTGACAGACTGTAAATACACGTCTACGCTTGCACGCAAGTGTACGTGGTCTGAAGTAATAAGTGGAAAGTGTAACTTTCCGGGAATTTATCGATCCTCAGAGAATTGGTTGATTTGGCACCAAGGTGTATCTATTCTCACTTATGTTTAAGTTATAGTATGTATTGGATGAGTTGTCTAAAATTAGCACAAATATTCACTAAGTAAAATAGTAAGATTTAAGAAAGAGGAGAGTTGGGGACATCCCACATGCTATGACATAATATTTATGTAGATTGGTTTCTCAAGTTTTATCATTTAATTCAATTTAAAATCAAGTGCACATTGTTGTCCTTAAGTCTAGCTCAAGGTCTTACAAGTTCAAATCTCGTGCACAAAATAAACTCACATTCAGTTTTACTTTGGCACAAAGATCCTTGGGATTTAAATTTTAATCTTATTCTCTTGATCAAGGAGAGCTTGATTTTTAAACCTTAGGATCTTACAAGCATTGATTTCCACGACGAGCATCACTCGCATCATACATAGTTTATATGAGGGATTCAAATGTTGGGCTCAACGACTATGTCACTTAGTTTATGAGCACTCAACACTTCTTTCCTCTACCTCAATTATGTTGAGCTAAGGAGCTCATTTAGTGGGTCTTAGCATCACTTGCATCAACTCTTTGGTTGAGCTTAGATTGAGGTGCATTGAGCATATGAACTTTCTCACATAGTTCCAAGCCTTCATGCACTCATAATCTAGCATCCAATCTAAGGTGAGCTAAGGAGCACAAGACAATTAGTTCTTAGAGTTTGTTTTAGTTCTTTTTTCATAATCACATTCAAAACTAATTAGATAAAAATTTCTCAGTAAGGCATTAAAATCACAAATAAATTATGCTTGAGGGAAAACATTCATACATTAATATTACATTATGCAAATGGGACTTAACCCCAACCCTCCCCAAGGGAGTTTAGCTACTCATTGCACAAGAAAAGAAGAAAAATATATACATGGATAAAGACCTTTTCATGGTCAACTAAAAAGAAATACAAGAGTGGAGTTTAGAAGATACTAGGAACACTCCATAGAAGTTCTCCGGAATCCTTCTTCTCATTCTCAATGTTCCCTCCTTAGGTCACTAGTGCTGCCTTCTTCCTCCTTTTCCAAAGCAAGAGCTTGCCTTCCACCCTTGAGGAGTTCCTCTTTTCCCTTGGCTCTCCTCCTTACTTAGTAGAATTTTTGCTAAAATTGTGAACCCTCCTCTAGTCAAGAGGAGGGGTATTTATAGAAAGGGGGGGGGGGGGGCTGCCATCCTCCTCTTCATTTCAAACCAGCTTTTCCATATAAAAATCTGAATTCATCATGACAATAATCTCCATTTATGGTGAGGTGATGATAATCCTCAATTATTTACCCAAAACATCATCTCAAAGCTTTCTTTTTCAAATAAAATGGGCTGCAGCAGGGAATGATGGCTGGGGACAAAATGCAGGATAGAGGTCATGTCCCCAGCCGCATATAATGCTTGTCTGGAAAAAATTTGCGGCGGGCCGCTGCAGCGCGATGAGCGCACTGTAGCGCGTCGTGGCGCACTGCGGCGTGCAATAATCATTCTCACATTCGCCAAGTCCTATGCTGTCGCGCGCTATCGCGTTTGAGCTTTTGAAGATGTCCCGCTGCAGCGCGCGACCGCGCGCTGTAGCGGGCCATTCCGCGAAAATCACTGTTTAAATAGTTGAGTCCCCATTTTATAAGGTTATGAATATTTCCGCTGCAGACCGCTACAGCGCGTGACCGCGCGCTGTAGCGGGTCATTTTGCGAAAAATACTGTTCAATTAGTTGAGCCCTCGTTTTATAAAGTTATGAATATTTCCGCTGCAGACCGCTGTAGCGCGCGACCGCGCACTGTAGCGGGTCATTTTGCGAAAAACATTGTTCAATTAGTTGAGCTTAATTTTCATATAGTTTAGATATTTCCGCTGCAACCCGCTGCGGCGCGCGGTCGCGCACGGCAGCGGTTTTCCTTTAATAAATTTTAAAAGCTCTGCAGAAATGCCTTAGAACTCCTTTGTATTCTATTTCTCTGAAAAAGATATAAAAAATTAGTTTTATGAGCAGCATAAAGATCTTAAATAGATGAATTTTTCTATTTATTTAGATATAATTTATGGATTCATCAATTTCTTATAGTATACTTTGATGATAATTTAATCCTTAGCATAGAAGAGAGACATCATTTGAGTCACCTACAATTAGTGTTAGAAACGCTTGAGGAAAAGCTTTTTGTGAATAAGAAAAAGTATCTATTTATGTAGACTAAGGTGACAATCTTGGGATTTATTATTTTTTCTATGAGGATGAAGCTAGATCCTTCCAATAATTAGGCTATCATTGGCAAGCCAAGCCAACCCCAAAGAACTTCTATGATGCAAGAAGTTTTTATGATATAGCCACATTTTATAAGAGATTCGATTGAAATTCTAGTTTTATAATGACTCATTTCTCTAACGTTCTTCAAAAAGAGAAGTTTGAGTGCTCCCAAAGTGCATAAAGACCCTTTTTGCCAAATTAAGAAGGTGATGAGGACCCCTCTTGTACTTAGATTACCAAACTTTTCTAAGGTGTTCGAAGTGGCTTGTGATTTTTTTTTTTGTGCTGGGATAGGGAGATTCTATCCCAGAACAACCATTATGTTGCATACCTTAATGAAAAGCTAAATGAAGAACATTATTCCAACTGTGATTGTGAGTTTTATGCAATCGTCCAATTGCTTAATCATTGGAGACATTACTTCTTACATCGTGAACTCATCTTCCATATGAACCACTATGCACTAAAGTTCATAAATAGGCAAAAGAAGCTCAACTATAGGCATGCAAAGTGGGTAAAGTTCTTACAATATTATACTTTTACTCTAAAACATAGTCTTGGTGCTGAAAACAAACCTGATGATGCATTTTCTAGAGTATCTTTGGTGGTTACGCCACTCATGAGTTGGAATTTGGGCTTTGATCTCTTATGACACGAGTCTGGTAACTGCCTTGACTTTCATTTTATTTACACTGATTCTGTCATGTTGTCATCCCACTTTGCATATCATGTTGTCGATAAATATTTTCTTGTGTGCCACTGCTTTGTATTCCTCGCATAAGGAGGAGGAAGACTATTCTTTTGGTAGAGACCAAAGTTTATTGGCCTTTTTTTAAAAGAGATGTGAGTAGGTTTGTTTCCCAAGATTCAATTTGCAAGAAGGCCAAGCTCAAATATAAAAGTCTAAAAAATATATTGATTTGCTTACATCTAACAACTATGGGAAGATTTATTGATGGGCTTTGTGTTAGGACTTCCCAAAACCACACGACAACATAATATTATATATGTTTGAAAATAAATTATGAACCTCTATAGCAAAACTCTTCTTTAGGCAGGCAGTTAAGCTTCATGGATTATGAGTAATATAGTTTCATATTTGGATGTAAAGTTTGCGTGGTATTTCTAAAAAATTGTATGTCAGTTATTAGGCACTTAAAGTTCTATTTAGTATTCCACCCACTTAAATTCTATTTAGCCTTCCACCCACAAAGTGATGAATAGATCCTCACACACACATGCATGCATACATACATATATACATGCATACATACATACATATACATACACTATTAACTTAATATGATTCTTACAAATTAATAAAATGATTGTAATTCCAATAATGTAAATGAAATGATCTCACGAAGAAGCTATCAAAGCTGATGTCAACGCTCCATTTTTATATCTTGATGATAATATAAAACCTTCATCAAGCGAGATAAAAATTAAGTAGTTGAAATAGTAAATAAATAAATAAATCTTAGAAAATCAAGGCTGACTTACTGAACAACAATTAAAATCATTTAAAACCTATGAGTAAATACTCTTAATGGAAAAGCCTGCATTTTTCGGCCATCAATGTCCACATGGCAAAATCGGAAGCAAGAAAGAAAATATATTTATTATTATTTTACATATTTAAAATACATTTAATCAGTTTCTTTTTCATTTTAAAAAATTACAAAAAATGCCCAAATATTTCTATCTCGCTATTCAATAAAAAGAGCATTAAGTCAACAAGATATGTTCATTTTTCATCAAAATTAAGAAAAAAAATTATTATCTCACTTTAAAATAAATATTAAATATAATAAGAAAATATAGCATATTCTCATAAAGCAATAAATAAATTAAAAATTTTATTTTGCTCTTATTTTATTTTAAAAAATATTAATAATTATTTCTTAGATTTAAAATATATATTTATCACAAAATTAATTTTAATTTTTAACTTGTGTGAATTTATTTTTTCATGCATTATTTGGGAGTCAAAAATACTATTTCAATGCATGTCATAAATTTGTTAAAGTTATGATTTTTTTGAATTTATTAATCTGTATAAATTTTTCTCAAAAGAAATTGAAATTATCATCTTGGTGCTCAAAAAATCTATCTAATAAGATTTGGATATCATTTTGTTAGTGTATATTAAAATAATATTTAAATTTATATTGAAATATGTCCATTAAATTTTAATATATATATATTTAAAAATTAACTTGGAAAATATTATAGTTAGCTTAATAAAAGTATGTCTGAGAAAAAAGAATGTGATAAGTTTGTGGTTAAAGGTGTTGTTGTTTGACATATAAAATGAATATAGATGTCAACCTAAGGAGGAGGGCTTTGGGAGAGAGTTGGAGGAGGGATGGCATATAAAATAAGAATAGAAGGGAGAGGCGAAGAAGGAAAGAGAGAAGGAAAAGAGTATTTATTCTCCTCCTCGCATTAAAGAAAAAGCAAGCGACTTAGTTGTTAATGAGCCCACGCTTCTCTCAAATCTCTATATATCACGCCAGCGGCAGCAGAAATCCAGCAGGAGAGGAGAGATGAGCGGCAGGAGCGGGAAGCTGAGCCTGAAGCTGAACCTCAGCAGGGGGAACAGCTCGGCGGCGGCGCGCGGAGGCGACGGCCGGAGCTCCGACGGGGGCTCGCCCAGCTCGTGCGTTTCGTCGGAGGAGGAGGAGGAGGAGATGATCACGTGCTCCGGCAGCCCGGAGGCGGCGTCCATGGTTCTTGCCGGCTGCCCTCGCTGCCTCATGTACGTGATGCTCTCGGAGGACGACCCCAAGTGCCCCAAATGCAAGAGCAAAGTCCTCCTCGATTTCCTCCATGACAAAAAGGCCAAGATGAGCGCTAGGAGGAGCTGAAATCCTGGGTTTCAGTGCTGCTGCTGTTTTTTTCATCTTGTTAGAGTATTTTATTTGTCTTCTGCTGCGTCCGACTACGTATTATTCTCTGACAGAGCCCCGAATTTCTTTCTTTCTTGTTTCGTCTATATATGTGAAGGATATTCTGGTCTGTGTTTCTTTCCTGTTTATCTACAGAGCAGAGCTTGAGTTCAATTCTTATGGATTATATATTTGTTTTCTAAATGGGAGCTGATGTAATAATAATTGAATGCTGGAGTAAGTGAGGCAGTTGAGAATAATTAAGGAATTCGGATGGAGATCATTCAATTCTCCTTCCATTTTTTTTTTTTTTTTTTTTTTTTTTTGCAGGTTATTTGGCGCCAAATCACGAACTTGGAGCAAAGGGGATCTTCATCTTTTCCCAAATTTATCTGTTTCTGATCGATTAGAACATGCTATGATCTCCAGGATGTGCTGAAACATGTAATTTTAAGCAATCAGCACATATATAAAAATAGTTGAATTAAATCAGCACTCAAATTAAGGTATCAGGGCTTGCATCTTTTCATGGTCCTACAGATCCCTGGGCACAGATTTTGGGTTGAGATGCTGAGAAGTACAGACCATCACTATCAAGACATTCAATGGTCCACTCTCCTCTCTTTCCCCCACACAATCTCTTCAGGCGCATTCCCATACCCTTTTGATGCAATTAGACCCACATGCAGAGAATCATTTAGTCCCCCTTAAGGATCATTTTATATGCTGCCTCCATCTTTGTGTGAAGTGTGCAATCATAATGTAGCATCTAATCTTAAGGTGTTTAGTGCATTGAGAGAGTGCTAATAATTTGAATTACTTGTGCCGGATGATCTAATCAGCATAGCTTTCAACTTCGATAATGAAGAAAGTTGCATTAATTTACTTGTTAACAACTCCAAGTTGTTCTTTACAAAACCTTGATTAGTTCACCTAATTTAAGAGAGAGAGAGAGAGAGAGTTTTAAAAATATATATATATAAATAAATTACTATCAAAATTATTCAATAAGTTTTATATTATTTTCTATATTTTCTATAAACTTTTATAATTTCTAGGATTCATATAATTGAATTTGTAAATTGAATTTTTATTTTCTAAATTATATAAAAAATTAAATTATTTTTACTTAACTAATTTACCCAACTTTTCTTAAATAACCATGTATATAAAAGTGTTTGGTTCAAATGGCATAGTATTTTCCACTCGACTCCTAATCTGATGGTAACCTCTCTTAAGATAAATCTTGAAAAATAACCAAGAAATTGCTACAAAATTCATTTAGTGTCAAGATTGGAAACCTATACTTGACTGTGATCTTGTTGATAGCACGAGGTACCATCTCTCATGAGTTAAAAGAACAAGTACATACGAACTTTAAAGTTCGATTTTTGGTTCGATGACAGCTCGAACATAATTTGGTTGAATGAATACTTATTTATAAAACAAACACTTATTTTATCAACTTTAGAGTTACTTACATACCCAAAAAAATATAATCTAGATCCTAATTACCAATATTGAAATCAAAGCAAAGCTAAATAATTTTTTTCATACTTTTATTTTTTATTATTCAATATAGATTTACAATGATGAATCTCAAATGTCTATATATAATATGCTATAACCAAAATCATTATTATAAATCTATTAGACATTTAATTTCCTAAAGAAAATAAGATTTTGAAAATCTATATTGAATTCTGAGACATTGAAAACAATAAGAACGAATACTATATAATAATATAAAACAGAAAAAAAATGCACAAGAAATTTAAAATTTTAATTAAAAACTCAATTTCAACTGCAATTAAAAAAACTAAACTAAATTATGCAATTCGATGAGATGAATATATAAAGAGCAATAACATAATCCCTTAAAATCCTTCAAAAATAGACAATTGATGAAAAGAGATGGGAAGCAACCATACTCGTACAAAAGCATATTTAAGAAAATTAACCATTTTTCCTGCCAGAATTTGAGTGCCTGCTCGTCATTCTTGCCAGCCCTGAAAGAGCTTTGATTGGAACAAGAAGCTGATGACCTGCAGCGCGGCGGCGCAAAGGGCGGCTTTGGCTACAGTATTCCCGGCCTCTGTGCGGCCTGAAGGGCTGCTTGTTCAGAAAGGTCTCATGAGGCAGCAGACTCGAAACCGGCCTTCTTATCTGATGATCATAGCCTGCGTTGGTAAGCATCGGATTGTCTAAGAGGCTGAGGGCCAGTAGAGAGCTGTAGTTTGCTACAAGCTGGCCTAGTGCATTGATTGTGGTTACCTTGTTGAAACTGAGGTCCAGCACCAGGAGTTTTATAAGACGGGTCCACATTACTGAACTTATTCTCGGTAAAGTACAACTCTTTCTCAGATAGATAGAGAGATATCATGTCTTAAAATATAAGCATCAATAAATTACAACATATATCAACAACAATAACATATCTTTCAATTCAGTCCTAAAAATTCAGCATATAACTATAATATTTCAACTAGCACATTGTGTACATCATAAATAATAATGCCAGCATTTTGGCTAATAAACTTCTCAAAATTTGCTGCCACCAGTGCTATTTGCATTTGTCCTCAGACTATTCTCAGTGGCAGTTGCAATTTTATTAGTGGAACCTTGGCATTGCATTAGTTGTTGCTGAAGGCTTTGAACAAGCGAATTAAGTCTCTGAATATTTTTTTCTTGAGATAAAATTATCTGGCACAGAATAAAGTTGATATAATAATATGCAGTTCAACAATGAATTTCTTCGCATTAATATGGCTGGGTATATTAACATATCAATTGCAGTACAAATTGGTATGAGGATCAGTGGGTGCTCAAGCTGAATTTTATTCCTAATAAACACCCTTAACAGGACAATAATAAAATAAAATCAAAGCTTTAATTATATGAAGATAAGTTGTGGTTAACCGCTGTTCGATTCAGGTTTAATTTTGAGAGTATATGAATTAGGAATTACCTATACTAAAGTAAGACTGATAAAACTATTTAGTTTGGCTTTTTTATTTTTTTAAGAAGTTAGGGTAAATAATTAAGCTAAATGAGCTAGGTAAGTTAGATAAGCTAAACTAAATAGTAAAGATATTTGGGAGTAGCTAAGCCAAGTTATAAAAAGCTTAAAATAATGAACTGAATCTTGAGATTTTTCCCATAAAGAAAATCATATAGCAAAATTTATGATTAATAAAAGTTCATCAAGATAGTCATCAATAATTAATTGTCATTATCCAAGTAATCTAGGATATACTAAAGAGAAGATCAATCGTAATTTATCTTCAAAGGTTAATCCACTTTATCAACAAACTATTTAGTGTCAGATCATATGCACTGCAAAAGCAAAATAGAGAGATATTAACCATGAGAGCTAATTAAGTATCGCCTTGCTCAAATAAGATAAAATTACACAAACTCAAAAGAGAATATTCTCATAGGATATTGATCTTCTGGTTAGCTAAGTATTAATCAAGCTATCAAATAGCAATTGTTTGATATAGTGAGACAAGCTGATTTGTAATAGCAGCCATCAGGACATCCACGTCACATGAACAGGAAGTCTACATCAGACAACTAAAGACCCATTCCATTACTCCTATATACATACTTACGTTACCTCTATATATATAATTATAAATATTGCATGTAATAATAAGAAAACATCTTCTATTCTTTATTACTCTCCTCATCTCCCTCTCTCGATATTCTCTACATGGCATCGGAGCAAGGTTTCTCCTCCAATCCCTTCTACCTCAATCTCCATCAAGAACATCATTATCACCAATCCGTCACCTCTCCAACTACCTAATCTCTAGCCCTCCTTGTCTCGGCCTCTCCAAAGAATGCACCAGCAACAAGAACCCTCCAGCCGCCTTTCTTCAACTCACAAAAACCTGTAGTTCAGCAATTCCTTTCCCTCTCTAGCCCAATAACTCTTCGGCCAATTATCCTCAGTTCACATGAACGTTCAAAAATCACCTCTCAGCTCAAGAACTCTCCTCAAGAACCTTCCAGCTTGCCCTCCAACCTCTCTATCTACAACCTTTAGTCTATCCTCAGCATAAGAATCACAGCCAGCCAGCCTATCTTCAATAAACTAAAGTTCTACTTAAATAAAATCCTCCATGTTCCTAAATGCCATTATAATCTCTTATCCATTCATAAACTAGCATCTAATAATTCTTGTTCCTTGAACAAACATGGCTTCATCATCAAGGATCTACGCACCAACACTCCTCTCCTCAAAGGAACAATCCACAACGGTTTCTACACTATTCATCCATCAGATCTCACCACAAGCATAAAAATTATGCACTCATCAACCATCTCTACTAGTCCTCCATGGCACCATCGGCTTAGACATCCTAATCCATAAATTCACCAAATACTCAAAAAGACTAAACCCGACATCCAAACTAGCAATCAATCTCCTCGTACCATATGCATTACATCAAAAAGATCGCCTACCATTTCAAAAACTTTCTACTAGGACATATAAAACTTTTGAATTGTTGCACACCGATGTACGGGGACATACCCCTATTATCTTAGATGAATGTTACAAATTCTGTCATTTTTGTTGATGACTATACTCAGTGTACATGGCTATTTCTTCTAAAATACAAATTTGAAACTATCAACAAATTCATCAAACTACATAAATTCATCAAGTGCCCCAATAAATGCTCACATCAAAATCCTCCAATCGAACGGAGGAGAGGAACACAACACCAATACCTTCCATACACTCCTCAAGAACTTGGAAATACAACACCGTATGTCATACCCCTACACCCCACAACAGAATGGAGTTACCAAGCACAAACTGCACGAGCTCTCCTCCAAACTGCACAACTTCCCGAAACTTTTTGGCCCCAAGCAGCCCTCACCTCAATCTACCTAATCAATTGATTACCATCCCCGAACGCACAAAACACTACATTTCAACTACTCCACAATCACCCACAAGACTACAATCACCTAAGAGTATTCGAGTGCCTTTGTTACCCTCTCCTACTTCCCACAAAAATAACAAAATTAGACCCAAATCTGTCCCATGCATTTTTTTGGGCTACTCACCCAATCATAAAGAATACATTTGCTATAATCCCAACCTCCCTTATTTTGAGACACGTTTAATTCATCGAATCAACATTCCCTTCATCCACAACACCAAAAACACCATTCAACAATAGTCAAACCAAACCATACACCAGCCCACTAATTCTCTCACCAACCTCATACAACACTCACCACAAATATGCAAGTCCAACCGCAACACCTCAACCACCTCACCAACCGACCATCCATAACACCACCTCCCCAACAGCCGAAACAGCAACCCCTCAACCCCACACTCAGCCTACAATCCCACCATCCAATCCAACCAACTAGCACTCATCCACCAAAACCTCAACAAACACCGAAAGTATACAATAACCCACAAAACAAATCCCAACACACCCAATGATGATCCGCCTCAAAACAGGAACAATTTAACCCAAACCCCTAACACACTTCTTCCTCACCCAAACACCAACCACCGACCCTACCACATACAGCACAACAACCAAATCAGAAGCTTGGAAACAAGCAATGCAAGAAGACTACCAGGCACTACAAAATCAACAAACTTGGATACTAGTTCCCCCTCAGTCAAACCAAAACACCATTGGTTGTAAATGGACATACCACACCAAATACAACGACAATGGCACAGTGGCACGTCACAAGGCAAGACTAGTTGTACAAGGTTTCAACCAACACTACAGCATTAACTACCTTGAAATCTTCAGCCCTGTGCCAAAGATACCTACCATCAAAATTCTCTTCACCATAGCCATCCACCAAAAGTGGCATATAGCACAACTAGATGTTTCCAATGTCTTCCTACATGGTCACCTACAAGAAATGGTCTATATGAAACAACCTAAAGAATTTGAAGACCCACATAAACCTCACCATGTTTGCAAACTCAATAAAGCCATATATGAACTCAAACAATCCCCAAGTCAATGGTACTCCACATTAACCAACTTCCTACACCTAAGGATTCAAAACAAGCCATGTAGATACCTCTACTAATTCACACCTCAACTCAAAACCCAATATACATCCTAATCTATGTTGACGATATCCAAGTAACTAGCCCATCCACAGCCACCATAAATTCCTTTATTCACACTCTCACCCAACGCTTTCTCATGAAGAACCTTAGCAAACCAAACACATTCCTTGGGATCACCCTCATACACACACCCGCCGGCCCAATGTTAAGCCAATCAACATATGCATTAAACCTACTCAAACAATCCGGAATGAAAAACTGCAACCCAACTCAAACCCTTACCACTTAAACCCTCCCCACCATTCAACCAACCAAAAATCTACAAAAAACTTGTCGAATCACTACAATATCAAAACATTACACGTCCCAATCTCAGTCTTGATATCAACAAAGTCTACCAACACATGCATAGCCAAACACATTCCTTGGGATCACCCTCATACACACACCCGTCGGCCCATGTTAAGCCAATCATTGCATTAAACCTACTCAAACAATACGGCATGAAAAACTGCAACCTAACTCAAACCCTTACCACAACACAACCGCAACCACTTAAATCCTCCTCACCATTCAACCAACCAAAACTCTACAAAAAACTGAATCACTACAATATCAAAACATTACACGTCCCAATCTCAGTTTTGACATCAACAAAGTCTGCCAACACATGCATAGCCAAGCACATTCCTTGGGATCACCCTCATACACACACCCGTCGGCCCATGTTAAGCCAATCAACATGTGCATTAAACCAACTCAAACAATCCGGCATGAAAAACTGCAACCCAACTCAAACCCTTACCCAATGCAACCACTTAAACCCTCCCCACCATTCAACCAACCAAAACTCTACAAAAAACTTGCTGAATCACTACAATATCTAGCCATTACACGTCCCGATCTCAGTCTTGACATCAACAAAGTCTGCTAACATATGTTGTTTAAGATAATTTGGTCCAAAACATGAAATGGGCCACATTATTTTTAAACAAGTCTATCCCAGCAATCGTACAATCTTCCTAGAACCAAATGAGCTGGCACAAAAACCCTTTATTGGTGACCAAAGGTAGGCCCTAAATGGTGACAAATCAGCTTTGTCGTCAAACTAAATCATGGAATGGAAGCTCCATCCCTGAAATTAGCACCTTGTGCAGCTTCATTGTAGCCTAAAACTTCAGTTTTGTCATTGATATGGGCAACCACATTAATATTTCCTACACCAATGAAGACTCTTCTCCATGAAATGCACATTATTAGTTTTCACTCAGTCCTAAACATTTTACCTATACATTTATAGCATTCTATTACTTCCTAAAGACAACGTCTTTTATATGATCTAAATGCCCGAAACCTTTGAGATGTTGTATATGTGCACCGACGAAGAGGTACTTGTATTTTACAAAATCAAATTGGTATTATTCCAAATAAATTTAATAAAGAAGCCATGCATTTCTAAATGGTTTATTAGAAAATTTTTAGGTAAGAAAAGAAGACCTCCATTTAATCTTTAATGATCTTGAAAATGATATGATAGAGTGCCAAAAAAAATTCTTTGAAGAGTTTTAGAAAAAATAGGCATACAGTAACTTTATTAAAGATATGTAATATGGAAATGTAATATGTGTTCAATTGCAAGGTGGCTTGTATAACAATTTTCTTACTATTATTGAATTACATCAATGCTTTGATCTTAGTCCATATCTTTTTGCTTTAATTATGAATCTTCTTAACACATTCAAGGAAGGTACCTTAGTGCAAATTATTTACAATAGATATTCTATTAATTGATACAACTAAGAATGAACTTAAAGTGAAACTCAAGTTATGGAGGACTACTTTAGTCTCTAAAGGTTTTTATCTTATTAGTAGATCTAAAGGACTAGGCTATTGAGGCCATTTGATCATAAAGATCAAGAAGTTCAAATACCCTAGTTCGATTACCCAAAATAATGGTGAAATAGAGAAAGGTGATTAATAGAATCCAAACTAGTTGGATGATACAGAAGAGCTTCTAGAGAGTTGTGTGATCAAAAATTTCCACTCAAAATTTAAAGAAAGCTTTATAAAATAGCTATATTATCAGCTATATTATATGAGGTTGACTATTGGCCAATAAATAAGAAACTTAGTCGATAAAGTGTTATAGAGATGAGGACGCTAAAGTGGATGAGTGGGTATACTGAAAGAACAAAATGGCAAATGAGTTCATTCGTAGAAAGGTTGGAATAGCTCCATTAATGGATAAGATTAGAGATTGTCATATTTGATAGTTCGAGTATAATATGTTGTGTTCTAGGCCATACATACGACAGTTCACCTCATCAAGCACAGGCAAGAATGTTGTCGAAGCTCCGAGAGATCCTTCAGCTTCGTCACCCTTGAGAGCACAAAGCAAGATACCACAGCAAAAAAGAAGGAAAAACAGAGCATACAAACATGCACCAATTTTATATAAAAAACCCAAAGAAAAAGGGGAAAATCACTTAGCCACACCACAAAGAATTCAATATAAACAAGAAAAATACTACAATAGATAGATCTCACTCTCTTCAAGAACTCACATCCATTACCAGCATTCCAAAAGCTTCTCCTTCCTCAATACTCAACCACCAACTTACAATGCAAACACAACACCCACACAACATAGCATTACATAAATCCTAAGAACATAGGTATTTTAATCCCTCCAAATAGCCTCCAAATCCTCCATCTAGTTCAAGAAGTCCTTGGATGATTGCCATGTGTCAAACACGCCTTTCTTGGACAGGCCACGTGTCTAATTTCCCCTAATTTCTCACCAAACTGATTCCAAGATTCTGCATTCACCACTTAGTGCCTGGGCACGCCAGGCATCGAACTCTCTGTTTCATTCGGTTATTCTAGAGATACAAATACACATGGCGCCAGGGTGCGCCTAAGCTCCCAGACATCTGTCTTGGCATACGGCTTGTTAACGCCTGAGTGCCCCTAAGTGTCCAGGTTTTTGTCTCTGACTCTGTTGTCAAAAGAAGTGCGGACGTCTGAGCATGCCTAAACGCCCAAGGTTTGGCCCGCCGGATAAATCTAATGCTCTGGCGCTTGGGCACTGTGATGACCCATGTTAGGTTGGTAATAACCAAACTAACATCGGATGCATCTTTCCGCAGGATCATATTGCAGTTAGGTAAAATAGCAGTTAAACAAATATTTAAGTCATTCAAATATAAGAAACAACATTCATTCAATTTAAAATAAACAATATCCAGAATTTATTACATGGCTTTCATTTTACAAAAATAAATATCCCTTGAAGGGGGCAGTTATTTTCTATTAATTTGTCGCGCCATGTCTTTAAACTATCTCAACTTCCTCCAGTTGTAACTGATCTGGCATTATAAAAAAAATGCCTTTGTGTACATTCTAAATACAAAGGATATTAAAAATATACTTTAAGCAAAAGCAGAGGGCAAAAATGATAACGGTTGCAAATAAATACAGTGTATTTTAAATAAAAGATGATCATGTCTCCTGCATAATAAATGTTCTTTTCACATCCAAGTTTCAAAAGGAAAAGCAATAATAGCGTAAAAATTCATGTTTATGTTTATGACTTGATATTATGAAGTAATATAGCAGTTCTGTTGGGCAAAGTCAAAACCATGAGGCTGAGTTCACATGCATTTAAGCATAAACCTTCACCAGGACCCCCTTAAGGGTCTCAGATGGCAACGTGCATTTAAGCAACCTTCACCTGTGCCTCCCTCAAAGGCTCCAGATGGCACCCTTATAGCTCCCGAGGACTAGCCCCATTCCTAACCTATTCATGCTACGTTTCGGAATCCTTCTTGCAACATTCACAAGATACATAAACATCATTCAATTTCTCTTACATCATTAGTAGTAAGAATAACATATTAAGTAGCAACAGGCTCAAAGCGATGCATAAGCAGCAAATGAAAGTAAAAGCATATAAAGTAATATCTAGTGTACCTTTTGTGTTTTGACTAACAAGACGATTTACTCACAACCTTGATGTATCTGCAAAAGTTATAAATTTGAAACTCTATTATACTTTGAAAGTGATGTTCTCAACGAATCATATTTGCTTGATATCCTACCTATCTTTTCATTTTCATATCCTTCCCAAACCTTAACTTAAATCTCATAATTTAGAAGGTATGTTACCATAATTTCACTTAAGAGTTCTAAAGTTGTGACTTAGAGAGTTTAAAACATTACTAATATTATGTCGTAGTATTTCAATTATCCTTAAATATTCTTTATTTCTAGCAATACCAATCATACTTGACTCATCCAAATTCATTTATGATATTCTTAAGATAGTAGCAATGAATAATTTTCAAACATAGAGTATTATAAGTAATGAGTTACATTAAAGTCCGGCTTAAAACCCTAAGATAATATTCCAATTAATCGGAACATAATTTATTTTACTACAAACCTAGTGAATTCTAAAAAAAAATTCAGAATTAATCCCAATTAAAAAGAAATGCTCAATTTCATTATATCGAATTTTAAATTCCTAAATAGTCTTTACTATTATTGTTATTATATATATACATATATATAGTGTTATATATATACATTTATATATATATACATTTATATATATATATATATATTTCTATATATAGACACTATGAGTTTCCTTTTCCTAAGAGACTCGACAGAGCTCTTACCTTAACCGAGCGATGAATCGAGCCGAAGGGGTCGACGCAGGATTGTGCGGAGGGGGTTGGCGCAGAGTCGAGCGCAAGGGAGTCGCCGCACGGAAGGACAGCCAAGCGGAAGGATCGGTCGAGCACAAAGGAGGAGTCGGCGCAGAGGCGGAGGTCGTGCTGCGAGTTCCTGACATCGTCTCTTGGCGCACGATCGGAAGGAGGGTCGAGCGGCTCTGACTGCTGGACGCGGCTCAAGTATGCTTCTTACGAAAGAGAGGGAGAGGCGAGAGGAGGTTGTGAGGAGTCGAGGGTCTTCTGGCGCTTTTATAAGCCGTGCGTACGTAACGCACGTCTGCTCCTTGCGGCGTGAGTTATGGACTGGCTCGCGCATCCTTCTTAAACTATCGGTTCCTTTTATACGTTACTCGCAGGCAAGGAGGTAACCCTCTATTTGAAACCTTCGGTCGGTCATTACTACCGACGATTTCTTAAAAGATTCGTCTGTTTCAATTGATTCCGGGCTTAATGAGGTAAGTTATGCTTAACTAAATTGAGTATGGGTTAATGATAGTCTTAATTTCTATTTCAACATTAACCGAGTTTGAAAAACTTCCTGAGAAGTTATTTTAGCGGGAGATTTTAACGGTAACTGAAATTTGCGGGAGATTTAACGAATCGGGCATTCAATGTTTACCTTATAATGACCTAGGGTCATTACAGGCACACCTAAGTCTTCCAATGCTTTAGCGCTTAAGCGCCCGAGCTCTCGAGTTTTGTTGACTCCAGAAATACTTTCGCATGTGCCTGGGCGCGCCCAAGCACCCAAGCTTCTATCAAAAAACAAACTCCCCAGCGCTTGGGTGAGACTAAGCCTAAGAGCCTGAGCTTTGAAGGAATTGTCTCAATGCTTAGGATGCGCCCAAGCGTCAGCTACACTGTCCAGTTCAGTTCCTTCAGCACCCTTCAGGATCACTTGATCTGAATGACGTCCAATTAGCACTCAATTGATCCATGGCAGACCCGAAGTCAATCCAAGCTCCGCAACTAACCCATGGTTCACTGAAAGATCATACCATCGCACTTGAGACTTCATCACTCCAGCTCTCGCTTGCATTGACACCCTTCAAGCTGTAAGCAGGCGCACTAAACCAGGTCGCACCTCTTTGAGCTGCACTCGAGTCTCCACAATCATAACCACCTCTCACATGGAGATTGAGTGCAGGTCATCATCTCTTTCTTTACTTTGGCACAAACTTCATAGTCCTCAAGGCATAGTGTTGCTCAACACCGCCTCCTAGTCAAGTTCGAACCCTGCCATCAAACCAAATATATCCGAGTAGTCAATCCCTTGTTCATCTCGAACGCCTTGTGCACAAACCTCCATTCGGCACTTGCTACTCGTGGGTCTCTGTCTGGCCCACTTCTGAAAAGCAGTCTTCCTTCCTCCAATGGTTTGAGCATCCAAGTCACCTGTTAAACTTGGTGAAGGTGGCCACACTACCTTGTCACTCTTAGACAGCTCCCACTTCTTTCGGACACGTCGTAACCCGAAAAACTTCTTGGGCTCACTCTTTGGTGGCTGATGCTTGACCCGCCTCAATAGAGCCTTCTTTTCGATATCTTTGCGACCACCAGATTCCTTGTCAAGAGCAAACTTGGCTTTCCTCTGTCGCAGGTTCACGCCTTCTTTTGAGATGGGAGATTTAAACGTTCTCCTTATGTTCCCTTCAAACCAAAAGTCGGGCTCATCACATACAGTGGCCCAACTTTCCTCCCACGTGCAATCACCAACCCTACATTTATCACCTTCCAGGAGTCCTTCGTGACTATTGTCGCAAACCCAGCTCGTGTTAGCTGGACGATAGAGATCAGATTCATTCTCAGCTGCCATGTTGCACCATTCGGTAGTCTAATATTTGCATCTCCTTGCCCTATGATGCTACATGCAGTATTATATCCCATGCTCATGCGTCCTAGCTCACCCGCAATGTAGTACTAAACACCTCCTTGCTAAGCGCCGCATGGCACAACGCTTCAAAATCCACCACCCAAGACATCTCATCTCGAGACAAGATCAACGCATCTTCGAGAATAGCTGTAGCCATGCTCGTTGGGCCGCCTCCCTCCCGATTCTCTTTGATGCTTGCAACCCCGCCGCATCTCCAACATTTGGCTCAGCAGACCAACTTCCCTTTCCTCGAGATGCTCCGACTCAACTCCAAGCCTTGCTCCCAACTCTTTCCTCTATTTTCAACATTGAAGGCTCCAGGTATGGAAGCCTTGCCATTGGGTCTCCTCCTTGCCTCTTCATTTAGAATAAGTTGAACCACATCGTTGAACTTCAAAGTTTCAGCTCCTGTTGAGTTTCTAGTATAACAAATCTTTCTTTTGAATTTTCCGAAACGTAAAGTTCATTTCGGTGAACTTCTCCATGTTGCATTTTGTCTCCATCTCCATTGCTCCTACTTGAACAAAGCTCAATTCGCTCTGACACAAGTTGTGTTTTAGTCCAAACAAGCAGTAGTTCACCTCTAATGCTTGACGAGGATGTCACAAAAGCTTCAGGGGATCCTCCGGCTTCATCATCTTAAGAGCATAAAGCAAAACAGGAGAAAAAAAAAGAGCATACAAATACACAGATTTTACGTGAAAACCCCAAAAATAGGAAAAAGCCACGGAGCCCACCACGAAAATTTCGCTATAAACAAGAAGAGAATTACACGTAAGAGATCTCATTCTCTTTAAGAGCTCACGGCCTTTTCCAGCCATCCAATAACTTCTCCTTCCTCACAGCACTCAACCACAGACCTCCAATGCAAGCACAGCACCCCCATAACATAACATTACATAAACCCTGAGAACATAAGTATTTATAACCCTCCAAAAAACCACCAAACCCTCCATCTGGTTCAATGAGTCCTTGGTGATTGCCACGTTCCAGGTATGCCTTTCTTGAACAGGCCATGTGTCATTTCTCCTAATTCTACACCAAATTGGTTCCGAGATTTTGCATTCGCCACCTGGCGCCTGGGTGTGTCTAGGCATCGAGCTCTCTATTTCTTTCGACTATTCCGGAGATACACAGGGCGTCGAGGAACGCCCAAGTGCCCAAGTTTCTGTCTCTAGCCTGCTTTCTAAAAAAGTGCCGACGTCTAAGTGCCCCCTAAAGCGCCCAAGATTTGACCCACAAGATAAGTACAATGCCTTCAGTGTTTGGGCACACTGAAGCACCTCAGCCTTCCAGTGCATTGGTGCGCTTAAGTGACCGAGCTTTCGGGTTCTACGGACTACAAAAACATCTTCACTTACACTTGAGCGCTCTTAAGTGCCCGAGCTTTCGAGTTCTGCTGACTCCAGAGACATCTTCAACCTGCACTTGGGCGCGCTTAAGTTCCTAAGCTTCTATCATGAACAAACTCCTCAACGCTTGGGCACGCCTAAGCACCCGAGCAAGAATTGTCTTAGAGCTTGGGGCACGCCCAAGCATCGGCTCCATTGTTCAATCCAGTTCTTTCAGCACCCTTTAGGCGCACTTGATTTGAATCATGTACAACTCGCACTCAGTTGATCCGTGGCTAACCAAAATCACTCCAAGCTCAGCAACTGACTCATGGTCCACTCAAAGATCATTCTGTTGCACTTGAGACTTCAGCAATCTGGTTATCGCTTGCATCGACACCCTTCATAACATATTAAGACTTTAGCTATTTTATACCTCCGTTAGAAAAATTGAGCATATGAATTTTGCCCAAGTTAAAAGAGGAGAGAAAGATCAATAAAAATATGGGAAGAAACCATTAGAAATGATCTTTTATTTGATACTTAAGAAAGAGCTTTTATTTAATTGTGCATAATATAAATAAAGGATTCATGTAGTTGAGCTCACTTAGTGGGAGAAAGGCTTAGTGTTAATGTTGTCGTAGTTAAAAGATATGAGATTTAACTTATTTGTTGCCTCATAAAAGCTCTTTAAGGCTTCTTATTTTTAATTCACATCATCTTATAAAGATAATGATGAAGTAAATGGGTAAAGACACTGCTTGTATATGATCATGAGTTGTAACTTCATCTTCAATTTATTTACATATAGCTTCCTTCTGAGACTCCCAACCACATATAGAAACTATACATCTTGACTAATATGTACTTTCGTAATGATAGAATCATATAATGTTTGTAGGTTGTTGATCTTATATCATGACTAAGGTATAGATATATTGTATGCTTGTCATCTAGTTTTGTTCTTTGATATGGAATATCAACATAAGCAATACATTCAAATACCTTCAAGTGTAAAACAATTGCTCTTTTAAACATTCATGATTCTTGTAAAGTTACATTCATCAAGCTTGAAGTAGATCAATAATTCTATTAATAGACCACACAATTGACAACTTTGGTTCAAATTCTTTTTGGCATATTTTAGCTCTCAACATATCGCAAACCATGTGAGTATGGTTGGATCCTTCCATTGGATATAATCATTTTGTTTTAGTGAATATGGTGCATTTAGTACACTTTGGATACTTGATTTTCATAAAATGTTTCAAACTCCTTCGAGGATAATCACCTCCACAATGGCGAGATTTATCATGCTCTAAGAGCCTCTTTATACTTATTGAAAACTACAAAATCTTCTAACTTCAAAAAATGGGCCTAAGTTTTTCGACTACAATAATCAATAAACGTTATAAAATAATAATGTTCACCAAAGTTGTTAAAGTGCACGTGTCAAAGTGAATAACTCAAGTGCTTTCTTGCTCAAAAAGTTTGAATCTTTTCAAAACATGTCCTTGGTTAGGGGCTATTTGGCTTAAAATTCATCAAGGCGTACATGGGCCAGAAAAGACAAGAGCGGTGGGCGAAGGCCAATGAGGGTCGGAGAAAGCTAAGTGAGGGTTGGTTAAGGAAGTTTATGAATATGGAACCTGTTGTCGGTAACTTCAAGGAGCATCATTATTACAAAAGGAATGTTTGCATTCAAAATCATATCTCAAGCGCTCTTACCATCACATCCAATTCTAATGTTGCCTCTCCCTCCTATCTAAAGACATCTATTGATGCTGACCTCTTTTAGGTTAGCCTAACTCTAATCATTGTTCACTCTGAATATAAATCTTAGAACACGTCTCTTAACTTGTACAGGAGCCGAAATTATTGCATTGTTGGAATACAAATGAAATATTTTCCTTATTTTATGTTATATTGGTATTTACAATATTCTTTGGCCCTAGGAGCACAATTCCCTTACTATCTTCTAAATTATTTTTGTTGTTATATTGTTATTGTTGTTGTTCTTATTATTATTATTTTAAAATTGTGTTGCATTACATCATTTGTCAAGTAATTACAACTTACACCACTAAATAATTTCTTATTGAATTGTTCATAAGTTAAACTAAGAAGTTATTTGGTATGCTGGATTTGTAGTATAATTTGATTACAGCGTAATATGATTGCACTATAATCTGATTATTTTATAATTATTTGGTACTTTATAGTTATTTGGTATGCTAGATTTATTTTATTATGTAATCAAAAAAAATTTATTTTGAATGAAATAATTTGCAAGGTACGATGCTCTAAATAGTTCAATTGTGAGTTATTCCAAATTTTATTTTAAAAATATTTGATTTAAATGTAAATAAACAAAGAATTGAATCTAAATAGGTATACCTTATTTATCAATTAATGTATAAAGATAAAGAAACTAGTTCAATGATATTAATCAAAATAAAGCAATCTTTCCTAATAAGCATAATGTGGATAGTATGAGAATCAATGGACTTAAGAGCAACAAAATTGATATAAAAAATCTCCATCAACTCAACATAAGCATCATTATATACAAGTGCTTAAGATACAAGAAATATCATTGTATGCAAGTAGTCTTCTCAACAATACCTCTGCCGACTCAACCTATGCATCATCAAACCCAATTAGAATAGGGAAAAGTTTAAAAAGACTAAAGAAAAAGAAGCAATCTTGTATTGACTAAGTTGGAGTTTTTGCATATTGTTATGAGCCTATCAAGTTCCTAGGAAAAAATTAGTATACTAAGCCATCTAGTAGATTCCACAAAAAACTCTCATAATAGCAAAGCAAATAAAATGTGGAATGGGATATTAAAACATAATGATTAATTGACCATCACATTCATTGCTATATTGGATTGTCCCTACAAATAAAAATTGAATCCATACCACCAAAGCAATAATATAGAGCACATAAACAATGCAATGGATCTAATGGCTTAATACGCAATGGTTTGATTTAATAGAAAATTTTTAATTTATAATTAAATTAAATAAAGCATTGAATCTAAATTTTATTTCTCTATTGATAATATTTTTCTCAATCCAATTTTAGCACTACTAAGAATACAGGAAAAACATTAACTTCATTTTATCCCAAAAAATCTGTTTGACTTGAAAAACTCATGATTTGCATCGCTGTAATAGTTTATTCTAGTTTTTTCTTTATTATTTCATCACATAGCACGTACATAAAGATTGCCTCTCTATAACTTTACCGTAGTTCAATTTTTCTCGATATGTGCAGTAAGGAAATATTATCTCTTTAGATTAATAGATTTGATTTATTTCATCTTTATTACTCTGTTAATGAATCTAGTATTCTTTTTTCATCCAGGGTTTTTATTTCATTCATTTTTCTATAAGGCCTTGGATTACATTTTAATCTTTCATTCATTTAAAATTTTTTTTCTATGATGAAAAAAAAAAAAAAAAAATCTATGTATGAAAACTAACAGACTGACCTGACACTTCAATAAGGTAACAAAGGGAGAAAATAACTCATTTGATCTAAAGAAAACAACCTTCCCATGAATCGCCAATAAGAAGAATGTCGAAAGGAGACGAGCAAGCTACCCTTTCCCACCATTGAGTCGCCGAAGATAAGAATGTTGTAGCTGCTCCTGCGGGAAAAAATGTTGGAGAAGAGAGAATTTAGGATTTTCTTAAGGGCGACATTGATGGCTTGGGGACGAGATGACAGTGACAAGTAAACTATGCATCTCTCCCTTGAATCATCGATGAGAAGAATCTCAAAAGAATATCACACCTACTTCACTCACAGAGGAAGAGAAAATTTGTATTTTCTTTTATGCGGAACAGTGTAATCGGATTACCCCGATTTTGGAGTAATCCGATTATGCAAAATTTGTGAAGAGCGAGGGAACTCAAAATTTACCTCGATTTAAATTATTCTGCAAATCATGTGTACCAAACACCGTAAATTTATAAAACAAAGGATTTTGATTACTTTACACCTAAAATCTCGCATGCATACTAGACTGCCCCTAAAATAAATTAAAATAAGACTCCATGCAAAAGTTCAAAGACAATCAAGATGATTTCAACAAAATCATCTATACATGCAAAAATTATGATATCATATAAAAATGATTTTCGATATTTTCATTTCTAACAAAAAGGTCGCAACAACTGAACTACACGACAGATTTTTAATAGAAATGCACTTTCTAAACCATCCGTCAGACTGAAAATATAAGAAATTGCCAAAAAATAAACAGTATTAAAAAGATTTTTGGAGCTAGTTATGGCAAACCTTAAGGGTTTTAGTAACTCAAGAAATAGCATTTCCAAATGTAAGCAGAAAGAACAATGAACCACATGTTGGGGCACTCACTTTTTCTTTAACAACTTCTTCTCTGTTCAGAAGGTAGTTCTGCTTTTGAGAAACACTTGGACTTGATTCCACCTCATTCACAAATTGCTGCTTCCATTCAAATTGAGATGTGATTACAAGCACCACCAGAAGAAAAACAAGTACAATAGGCCTTGACATCACTGCCAGCAGCAACAAAACAGCCTGTTTTTATGGAAGTACGTAATTGCACAAAAAGCATGAACATGCTATGAGGCATTAAGCCTTTTCTTACAAAGTAAAAAAAAAATACCATAAGCCCTGCATTTTGCCTTTTGTGTAAAAGAAATAGCTCTAAGATTTTATGCACAAATACAATATTATTATTTATTCCATTAACAATTTAGTTTACTTGAAGATTAACGGAAACTGAGACAAAGAAAACAATAGCTTTAACAACAGGCTTTCAAGCAATTCAGGTATTCAGCTTGGATTAAAGACTTTAAGAGTAACAAAGGTATTTCTTCTTTAGTTACAGCCTGGTAAGGATTCAAAAAACTGAGATACTAATGACTTGATTTATAACTCAAGCATTACCATCATACTTTTTCACAACCCAGACATATTATTTTAATTAAAAATAAAAAATTTGGAAGCTGTCAAAGGCCATGTTGCACTTAGAGAAAGGGGGTTTTAACTACAAAAAGAAAAATTAAGAAAGAGCTGTTTAACCCTAAATGTTTTTTTTATTATAAAGAAGTGAAATTTTAAGAATATCTGCTGAAAATTTAAAAAGGTGATTATTTCCACAATAAAAGTCTGCTGGTGCATTTCACAATTCTATTTGTACCAAGCTTACTAAATCATCAAAACAATCATTAGGGGAAAAAGTTGGCCTTAAGAGATCTGAAGATGATACAATCGGTTACATATGGTCCTATGAATTTTAGACCACACCATGACGCATTATATATTTCATTCAATTTATTAACAAAACATGGGATTATGTTATGCCCATCTAACGTCGGAAGTGCTCTAAGTTTCAGAAAATTTCTTCATAATGGTTGAAAACGATTCAAGTCAAGATAAGTAATTGCATTACATAAATCTGGTGTGACATTTATCATAGAAATTTGAAGTTCATGTGATGAAAGGGAAAGATTGATCAACTCCTTGTACTACAGAATAATATTATTGATAAAAGAAGAGATAGCACAAAAACATTGCTTGGCACAAGGCCTGTTTAGCTAAGCTATCAGGTCGCATTGTTTTAGAAAATTAACAATCTAATTCATTTTATGTCAAATAATAAAAAACACATCCATCTTCACGTCCCTAATAATAATACCCACTCAAATTCACAGAAAAAATCTCACTGCAACAATAATTTAAATTTATGCCTTAACAAATGGATCCTCAAACAATATCGCCTGCTTCAAATAGTAAATTCTCTTATAGAGGCTTCATAACCTCCTTTTAGGCAGTTGTTGGCATTGCAAACGTAGCCATAATTAGATTCATGATGGTTAAAACAACTTGCCAATTTTCTTTGTAGTAGTTGCCATGTCAATACAAGGCGTGTTTGAAAATGAGCCATAAGTTCAACTAGTTAGTTATAAGTGGATTAAAAACCAAACAGCAAGAGACAATGATACAAGAGTTTGGTAGCTTACATTCATAGGACTGAACACAAATTAAAACTCACTGCATATATAAGAGAACCTAAATAATTATATACGACTCTAAAAGCTAGCAGAATAGCAGCAGTATCATCTCAATAAAATCATCCAAAATAAAGTTGTGAAAGGCTTATGAATAAGGATAACTGAAATCCAATGAAGAAATAGGACCTTTCCCTAAACATCCATAGAAAAGAGAAGACTGAAGAGAGGCAGAGGAGATGAGAGCGAGTAATAAAGAATTGGGAGTAAAATAAGAGATCATTCATATATGTAATTAGACAATACGCATATACTTATAGCTACAGCATATTCATTATAGGCATTGGATTATGTCCAAATCGTATGGACGGCTGTGATGTAAACCAGGCTGCTATTAGCCCCCGCAAACGAGCCATCCGGAATCGTGATGGTGAGTTTGGAGCGCAGCTTATGAAACCTTGATGCGGAGAGAGGCTTAGTAAGAATATCTGCCAGTTGGGCTTCAGTAGGGATGTGCAGAAGCAGAATTTCTGATTTTTGAATGCAGTTGTGGATGAAGTGACAGTCCACTTCCACATGTTTGATTCTGGCATGGAAAACCGGATTGTGTTCTAGAGCAATTGTTGATTTGCTGTCACAGAAAAATGGAGCAAGCTTGTCTTGAGTAATGCTGAATTCTTGCAAGAGGCGGCAGCGCAAATAATGTCTGTGGCGTCAGTAGCAAGAGACTGATATTCTGTTTGGTTGACGATCGAGAGAGTATTTTGCTTTTTTTCACTACAAGAAATTAGAGTATCCCCAAGAAAGATGCAATATCCCGTGATTGATTTGCGATCTTCCATTTCTCCAGCCCAATCGGAGTTCGCATAGGTACGGAGAATTAGATTTTTGGGTTTAATTGAAATCTCAATGTGCATAGAGCCTTTTACGTACCACAGTATGCATTTGAGCTTATCAAAGTAAGCTATGGTAGGACTATGCATGTGCTAGCATATCTTGTTCACTGCTAGGCTAAGATCAGGTCAAGTGATAGGTATTGTAGGCAGACGACTAGTTTCTTGTATAGATTCGATTAGGAGAAGATAGTGGGTGAACTTGGTTTTGATGGACTGGGAGCTGTTGGGGTGGGTCGAGTTGCAAAGGTCCATTCTGGCGATTTTGAGAATTTCGGAAGCATACGATACTTGGTGAAGGGTGGTTCTAGTGGCTGATTTGGAGAGTTGGATACCAAGGAATGTAGACGGTGCACTGAGCTGCTTCATGCAGAAGCGGTTCGTGAGATGGATGAGGGAGTTGATAGCGTCTTAATGTGGACCAGTTATGAGTATATCATCCACATAGATGAGAATATGGACTCGATGGGATGTTGCGTATTAAATAAGGAGAGAGGGATCAACATAGCTTGTTCGAAATCCTTGAGAATGAAGGAATATGGCAAGTGTAAAGTACCATTGGTGAGATGGCTGTTTTAGTCCATAAATAGCTTTGTGGAGCTTGCAAACGTGACTAGGAAAGTAGGGGTCCTCGAACCCTTAAGGTTGTTTCATCTATAATGTTTCATTTAGATGCCCGTGAAGAAATGTGTTTGAGACATCCAGTTGTACCACCGGCCACCGGTGGTGAGTAGCAACTGCTAGGAGAGTTCAGTTGGTTGGCATATTAACAACCAGACTGAATGTCTCCAAGTAATTGGTCCCATAATTTTTGTTAAATCCTTGAGCTACCAATCTTGCCTTATGATGTTCCACTGTGTCGTCATCTTTGTACTTTATTATGAATATCCACTGATAACCAAGCACGTTTTGATGAGAATGTGGAGGTACTAGGTTCCATGTGTGTTGATCCATTAGGGCCCTATATTCTTCTTGCATAGCAAGCCTTCAATGCTCATGTGTAGCTACGGTTTTGTAGGATGAGGGTTCGGTTGGAGTAGCGTGAGATTGAATAAAGGTTTGTGTTTGATGGTCCCTGTTTTCAATCGAGTGAGTATAGGATGTGTAGGGAGTTTAGTTTTTGATTTTGGTGGAGATTGTGGATGTTGTGAGAATGATAGTGGAGTGGCAAGTGAGGCTATTGGTTCCGTGGAATTGGACGAGATGGAAAATCGTGGAGGTTATGAGGGAGAAGCTTCCTGTTGAGGATTGTGAGAAAGAAGGAATAAGTGTGATTGGATTGGTGTATGATTGTGGATTGGGAAGAGAAATTGGAGATAGATTTTATGAGAAGACAAGTTTTCAATGAATTTGGCATGACAAGAAATTAGAGAGGTGGAGGTTTTTGTGTTGTAGAAATTGTAACCCTTATGATTTGGTGAGTAGCCTAGAAGACACATGGTAGAGTTTTTGATCCCAACTTGGTGCTTTCATAGGTGGAGGAAGTGAAAACCCAAGCATCCAATGACTAAGATGATCATAGTTGGGTGTGGTTTTGTTGAGGAGTTGGAATGGGGAGAGGTTGTTGGTGTTATGAGAGGTAGATGATTTATTAGAGGAGTTGTTTAAACCCAAAAGTGTTCGAAAAAATGAATAGTTTGGAGAACAGAGCGAGTAGTTTCTAGAATGTGCCAATGTTTGCGTTTGGCGACATCATTTTATTTTGGAGTATATGGGCAAGACATTTAGTGCTGAATGTCGAGATTCTTTAGCAGGTTATGAAAGTTATTTGAGTTATATCTCCACCCACATCATATTGGAGAATTTTTATACAAATGTTGAATTGGCATTCGATGAATTTGTAAAGAAGAAGAAATTTTTACAATGTTTCAGATTTTTGTTTCATAGGGAAGCCAAGTAAACTTTGAGTAATCATTCACAAAAAGCACATAATATTTGCAACCTTCATTCAATAAAATTGGAGCTGGGCCCCATACATTTGTGTGTAAGAGCTCAAAAGTATTATAGGATCTATAAGAATGTTTTGGAAAGGGAAGGCCTGGCAGTAATGCAAATAGATCAAGGATGATGAGTGTTGCTGAAACCGCGATCTCAAGAATGCTTGTGGAGGAGCTATTGGACCTCACGTCTAGGATGACCTAGCCATAAATGTCATGGAGGTGCATCGTCTAAAATTGATGATAGAAGAATGGTCTAGTGAGACTGGTATTGTGTAGAGTCCGTTAATGCAGAGGCCTCTAAGGAGCAGAATGTTAGTTTTGAGGTCTTTGATGAAGAATATTGTACTTGCAATGAGGTACATGGAGATGTTTGAGGATAAACTTACGATTAGGAGTAGGGAGGATATTGTTTCCAATGTTAAAGCTTGGAAGGGTATGGCCACTTCCAACAGCGACTCTTTCGGTCCTTTGATTGGGCTCGGCAATGGACATGTTGAAATTGTTAGTAACGTGAGTGAAGGCTTCGAAGTCAAGGTACCACGATGAATCTGGAGGACCATCAGTGAGTAGAGCTGTTGTTTAGTTCAGTTGGCTATTATAGCTGAGATTCATGAGGTGCCAACAGTCTCTGGCGGAGTGTCCAGACTTGCCGCAGATTTGACACTATGTAGGGCATTCTGAAGGTTCTCAGTGCATTGAAGGAGCCTCGAAATGGTGTTTTTGAATGAACACGACCTCTACTAAACCATCCTCGGCCATGGAATCTACCTGAAAATAGAGGTAGGTGGTTCAGAAGGTGGGTAGAGGATGGATTGTTGAGCTGGAGTTCTTTGTGTGTATCTTGTTGGATGTTGATTTCCTCGCTGCATAGTAGTGAGTAGAGATCATCCAGACTTATTGGTGTTAATTTGGTGCGGATAGCAGTTTTGAAGGCTTGATAACCGGAGGGAAGACCATTGAGTGTTTAGAGGATGATGTCTTCATTATCCACTTTGGATCCGGTGGCGTCAATTCTATCCACAATGGATTTAATTTCGGAGAGATAGTCATGCATGGATCTATCTTTTAATGAGATGTGTATCAAATTCTTGAATTGAACGAATCAATAATGATTGGTTGATTGAAGACATTTGACTAGTGTACTCCATGCATTGTTGTAAAATTCAGCCTCAAGTATGTAGGGGAGGATGGAGGGAGAGATCAAATATAGAGCAGCAATAAGGTTCTAATTGGCTAAAATCTAAAAGGAGTAACTCGAACTGTTGATCGGCAGCGGAGGTTCACTGCCATCTCTATGGCTTATTAGGTTGTTTGCTTTGAAAAGTTGAATAACTTGGGCTCTCCAAATAGGGTAATTATCTGCTATGAGGGGATTGTGGATGATATTTTTTATGTTGGTCATTAGGAATTTTAGAGCCTTATGATCTGTGATGAGAGTGGAGCTACTGCAAGATCCAGAGTTCTCACCAGATTGGGTTTTGATGTTGATAGATTTCATTGTCAATGATGATGAGGGAGAAGATGGATCTGAATGAGAACGAAGGCAATGTTGTGTTTGGAGCACCGGAAGGTGAGACAAACTTGGGATACATGCTGAAATTAGCGTGAACAGAGCGCTAGTTCACTGACTTGATGATGTTATGATGATAGGTTGCAGGTGATTAGGGTTTTGATTGAAAGGGAGGAATGTGTCGCTCTAATACCATGAAGAAAGGCAAAGGAGATGAGAGAAAGCGAAAAATAATTGTAAGAAAAATAAGATCTCATTTATATATGTAGTTACACAATATGCATATATTTATAGCTGCGTTATGTCCGGATCATATGGACGTCTGTGATGTAAATCGGGCTGCTATTAAAAATAAACTGTAGTATTTCTGAAATTAATGCTACAAACGGGAGAACAGGGATTGGTTCAATATTCAAGAGAGAGTTTAAGCAGGAAAATAATTTAATCGTTTTAACAGTTAAATGATTTTAATCGTAGAAGCCACATAATTTAAAAAAACAGGAACCAATTCACATCTAACTATATCCAACAAAATAAAAGAGTCTACAAAATTTATCCTAAATATCCTCACAAATTTGAATCATCGAGTAAATATCCCTTGCAATTATAAATATCAATGATTTTATTGGTAACCTCTACGTCAATAAGGAAGCAAGATTTGATGGAATGATATTAAGATTGCTTAATTGGTTCCCATAAGTAAATTGCATTTAGTATAATTTGGCCGCATAACCTTTTGTCCGTTAAAGGAAACTAAATAAGCGTTGGTTGCATTGCAGAAAGCTATTATGTGTTGTTTGAAATCTTCTAACGACGTGCACCAAATGCACCACATTTTTTAAAAGCAATATAGGATCGACGGCTGGGCCTTCTACCAACATCAAATTGTTTGGGAGTGATTTGCTTTTGTCTCCTCTTCTCCACCAAAGGATTGTTTGGGTCGCAATGCCCATCACAGATGACTTGTCAGCTAGCCAACATTTGAGGGACTCAATGACATTCCTATCCGATGTCCTCAACAGCTTCACACATATTGTCAGCCCAGCATTTCCATCTTCTGCAAGTTTTCCCTTCTCCGTCCAAATCTCTTATCAGTGCCTGAAGGAAAAAAAAAAACAAAAGAGACAAAAGCTCCAATTCATCAAATTCTGCCCCCTGACATACTGAATCTTGGAATTCAATTCATGTACACTTCTCTCCAGCAGCCCCTTCAGCACCTCACTGGTAGAAGTGTCAAATATGACAAAACTCAGTAACAAAACTCGAAAGCTGCTGAAAAAAATTCTAAATTTGGGCTGACATCATCAATAAATGAGTAAGGTTTCTATTAACGATATATACACTTATTTTTGGGTTGGGTCCAGGTTGACCCGTAAACATATAGGTGGAGCAACTTTGATGTGGCAATGCACAATTACATTAACATGTAATACATTTCCAGTTCAAGATGGGCCGGTTCAAATTAATTCAAGTTAATATCATGTTAACGCTTAAAAAGCATAATCACTGTCATGCCAATTTAAAAAAATTAACTTGAAAAATGTTTTATATGGGTCAAATTCAAATTATGTTGGTTTGACTCAATGTCATATCTAGAATATAGAAGTTGACACTAAAAATAAATGTATATGAATAAATCAAACTTATTTGGATCGTCTCAATTTCAGATCTAACCCAAAATAAACTTGTCAACACAAATTGGCACCCTCACTCACGAAAACCCTTGATTTTGCACCATCGTCAATGCCATCAATAGCAGATCTTTTATTTCTTTAAAGTTTTTAAATGATTTTTAAAATGATTAACTTTTAAATTTATAATTTTAAAAAGTAACGTGATAGCTAGATCCCCAAACAAAAAAAGTGCTGATGCGACATTTTGTCTATAGCTAAATCCTTCATTGCAGCTTCCTTGTAAAATTTCTAAATTATTGCAGCTTAGCCAAACATACCCTTAGCTTATCTTTGATGATTAAATTTGCTATTTTAACTTCCATTGTTAAGCATACAATTAATTTTCTTACAAAGAAATTCGAATCCTTTTTTATGCCATTTGTGCTAAAAAAATTTATAAAATCACAAAAATAATGATTACTTAAGAAAAAAATCAGCATTTGAGCTGTCATGTTAATTGAATAATCATATTAGAAACAAAAACAATTTAGAGATATTTCATACATACAGCTCAAATATTTTTTTTAGATATAACACAACTTTAATGAGAAAATTTTCAAAATGATCCCTTGACTCTTGCAAGCTGTTTAAATGTTTTTTTGATTCTTAACTCTTATTTAAGTGGTTTTTTTGATCCTACCCTTACATAACCGTAATTTCCCAAACTTTTCGTTCGAAATAAAAAGACAGGCGTAAATTCAGCCTTAGCAGAAAAAATTTTACGCTAGAATTCGACGAAGACGACGAAGAGGCTCAGCAAAAATTTTACGATAAATTATTCCTACTGCAAAAGACTGATTCCAGTTGTAAACTGCAGGCGGATTCCAATTGCGGTTGAAATCTGTCTCTCTGCAATAGTGTAATTATTTTTATTGTAAACTATCCAGCTGAGACGCCTTCATTGAGTGTAAAAACTTCGTCCCAACTGCAAATAAGACTTAACCATTATCCATATCGCTCAACGTCGACGAAGAAGTCTCATCTACAACCAGCGAAAGAAGTTTGAGTCTCTCTGCGGTCGTCAATTGATTGTGATTTCTTCGAGAGAAGTTGCAAAAGTTGAGTTTCAGAGATGGCGAAATTGATGGAAATGAAGATGTTGCAAAAGCTATGACGACCTCATTGAGGTGGCAAATTGATGGCAACGAAGGAAGTTGCGAAAATTCATAACAGAGCAGCAGCAATCAACGTCAATTTCGGCAACTTCTTCGTCGCCATCAATTTTACCATCTAAATGAGCAAAGCAGCACCAGTCGATCGCAGAGAGATGCAGAGTTCTTCCTCAACTAAAATCAGTCGGCCGCTTGCAGCCTCTCTTCATCACTTTCGTCAACGTTGAGCGTCTGTGCTAGAGCTGGAATTACGCCTTTGGCCTTAAATTTCGAACGGAAGGTATGGGAAGTTAAGGAGATGTAGCAGTAAAGATCAAAAGAATTACTTAAATAAGAATCAAGAGATCAAAAAAAATATTTACAAGAGTCAAAGATTATTTTAAATATTTTACAAGAGCTAATGGATCATTTTGATAATTTTCTCAAACTTTAATAGTTGCAAAACTATTAATTAAATCATAATATTACGCAGTTTGTTCCTTTTAATCATAAGAAATATGTGAGATTATAAAATTTGGTTGAGGTATAAAAAACTCAATATTTTTTTCCAAACTATATAAGTTGCCCAACTCATGTGATTGATATTTTGTGGTCCATTTTCTTAAAAGCCTAATTTATTTGGAAAAAAGTATAATGTGAAGCATTTTGATGAATCAAGTATGTTTTTAGTAATCATATTTTATCAATTCTACATAAAGTTAAAGTTGAAGCACCATCTGAAGTAGTAAATTGTACATGCATGAAAGCAATAATAGAGAAGTAAATCCACCTTTTTACTCCATACATCTATCTCATTAATCAATTTTTCTAGCCAAGTTTTTTTTATTTTAAATTGTAATTTTGTAGCTTAGCACCTCTATTTTTTATTTTGCAAACTCATAACTTCAAGATTAAACTTCCAAATTCTCAGATCAAAAAAGCATAAAGAAGATGACCAAAAGGCCAAGAAAGCAAAAAAGATCAAATTTATCAAAAAGTATTTAAATAAAGGTGAAAGAATATTGACTAACAAACTAACAATCAAGTAGTTGGAACTTAAATGAAGTACAAAAAAATATAATTTAATTCTAATGCGCAAAATTTTATAAATAAATGAACAAATATAAAAATATGAAACATACAAAAGTTTTAAGAAAACTTAAGATTTGGTCAATCAACAGACTATTAAGAAGATATTTCAAAACAAAATGAGTCTTTAAAATGAGGGAAAAAAGATAGATCAATTATGTAATGCTACCATGACAACAGGATGTGTACTTACATTGAAATAAATTATAAAAATGCATTTCACCTTTAGTAAAAATTGTTACTATTAGGTTCATAATAAGTAAAAATGGCTCAATTAAATATATGGTCATCTCAAAATATGTAGAGACTGCTTTTAAATTGAAAGAGAGACTTGTAAAATTATATAGATGAACCCATATAGTTTGCCTCACTGTGTACGCAATGTAAGATTTGTGGATTCATGCATTGTAAATAGTGTCAAAGAAAAGAAATCTTAAGATTCAAAAACTCATCAAAGAAACTTGCAAGACTATTATGTGGATCAAAAAAAGCTTAGAGCAGGATTTAAATAATGATATTAAACATTGAAGACATGTTATCAACTAATATAAATATATAAATCCACTAGAATGGCACTGCTTCAAAAAATTTCAATGAAAGAGTGCTAAATAAACCATACAAAATGTCATTGAAAATATCCTTGAAAGATCATTAATAACTTAAAGGGACGAGTATTAAGAAATAAAATAATTGGATAAATTAAGCAAAAAGTCCAATAATCCAACGTATAAGAATGTCAGCTTGAACATAGATAAATGCCCAAAGAATTTAGAAGAAACAACATCAGAAGTTGGAAGTATTTTAATTCATGAAATGATACACAAAGAACCAAGTTGTTGAGTTTAACTCGCATGGTAGCTATTACCAAGTTGATTGGGTGCATCCCATTGGATGGTAGTAGAAGAGCTTTTGAGGTACCTGAAGTTTTAAGTAATGGAATCTAAAGTTTCAAGAGGTCATAATAACCTTTATGGTGATATCCTTATGTAATCAAATAAAGTTCGTACCAAGATTTATATTATGACATTTTACATTGAAAACATTTAATTATCCAGCAATAATATGTTAATTTTACAAAAAAATGGTTGTTTTAAAAATTGCAATATAAGCATGGCTATATTTATGGCAGAAAGGTTAATGAAGATATAACTTTACATACATGCAAAAATTATCAAGAGAATTTAATATAGTAAGATACAAACTCATATATTCCAAGCAAAGAAATGCCTACTTAAATAGAGAGAAATGCAAAAGAATTTAAAAAGAAAAAAGGCAATGCCTAAATGGACTTAATTTTTTTACAGAATTGAGACATTTTCCCATTTTTTTAGTTCACACCTACTAAGTTATCAACAAATGGATGCTTTGGACTGGCTGACAAAATAACCACTTGTAGAGAATCAAATAACAATTTTTCACTTAGTAGGCAACGTCTAATAAAACCGATCCTCTACAAACTAGACAATTGAAAGCCACTGCAGCAAACAAGAGAGTTGCATAGGTCATGTCTCTCCTCTATATTTGATTCAAGGATCTGAGCTTGAACTTTCTTTATCATGCTCTGTCACTTATACCAATGGTCCAAGATTCCCCTTTTCAATCTTTTGTTTCTCTAGAACAGGCGAATGTTGGGACACTTCTTAACATCGCATCACTTGATCCAATCCCATTTGATGTATCTTTTTTCTCATATTCATCAAAATCATTCCCCTAGTTTGGTTTGACACTCCTCGATTGCAACACATTCTGACTTTGTTGGTGTTAGCACAGCTTTATCAGGCAAGTTTGGTAAAGGTGCTGCCTCTGTGTGGTTCAGTTTATCTTTCGCTCAAGTGGTTGCAAGTGTCCTATGCATGTGGTTCCTGACTCTCAAATTATTAAAAGTCAATCATTTTTCGAGGGTAAACCAGCCCTGTTATGAGAAAAATACTTGGACCATGTCTTCAATGCTTAGAGTTTTCCCTCATTTTCAACTTACTATGCATTGTAATTGACAAATTCTTCAAATTTTCTTTCTCAGGAAAGAGAACAATTGGTCTTATTATCAAGGCATGTATTTATGAAGCTTTACAATGATAAAGACTAGCGCTTTTTCATGACTTTCGCCGGTGTTGAGGGCTTCATAATGGGGTTGCTCAAATGAGCAACAAAGTTTTATCCAAAATGTGAATCTCTAATCAAACCTATTGAATCGCCTTCCCTAAATTCAAGATCCATTTCTGCAACAATAACACAATATAGTCACTTAGTTCAATTTTGGGAAATCAATTCAACTTATTGTTCCAGCTAAAAACCCTAATCTCTTAGTAGCTTGTAATTTGAAGGTAGACATCACATTGAAATTCTTGTCTCAAGTCTATATGGCCTTTAGTTCTAATTAATGGCAAGAAATAATGATCCAATATTTTCATAAATAATGTTCGGGCACGATTTGGAGGCTTGCTTCAAAATTACTAGAAATTTAGTCCTCCTAGTCATTGTACAGATGGTATGATGTTCATCGATCAAATTGTGGGTAATTGTCCTATGATCGCCGTAATGATTCCCCAATTACTTCCCACTTATATAAATAAACTAATGATATCCCAGCTTAGTCATTGAATTGGAATCTTGATGACAATGAATACTTGACTTATTAGTATTCAAACAATTAAGTCATTCGAATACAGTCAAGAGTGGTACTAAAAAAATACTCCATTTGTTAAAAAAGCAAAGGAAAGGCAAAGGCAAGAGCAGAAGTGCAACATATCTTGATTGTCAATTTGATGTTCACTGATCAAAAAATATTCAAGTTGTTATTCGTCGATCAAATTGTAGTTAATTGTCTTAATAATCCGGTGGTGCCCCAATTGCTTCTCACTTATCTAAATCAGCTAATGATATCCTAGCCTAATCATTGGATTGGGATCTTTATGGAAATGATTACATGACATATTAGAATTTAAACAATTAATTCATTCGAATGTGATCAAACGTGATACTAAGAAAATATTCAATTTGGTAGATTGAAAAAAAAAAGTGCAAAAGTATAAGATATCCTAATGCTTATGGAATGTTTATGGGATACAAATGGGTTGGTATGTGAGTATGCTCAAAGTGCACTATCTGTCAATATATGTAAGAAATTATACTGTCATAAAAATAATTCTTGTTTTAATAAGTAATTTATATTAAACAAGCAGAGAGACCATACCGTGTGTAGAAAAATATTTTTATAACATTTTAAGAAAATCTTTCTACAAAACAGAAATCTTTTCGCACTTCAAGAACACTCCATCCTGCCATAAAAATATTTTTGACAATCAAATTTTTATCCAATGCTAAGTGGAGTCAGATTACAAGAATACTTGGTTTTCCATTCTGTTATATCAAATGATAGCCCCTCCTTAAGCTCCAAGTGTGTGAAATCCTTTCTAATATTTCTTGCCATGAATTGTTAGATCTCCTTCAAGACAAAATGCATACCTCAGTTTTACTCATTAAAGCATCTAAAGGCCTATGTTTGATAATCCCAAATCATTTACAACAACTTCCTTTGAATTTGATCTCAATTACAATTACTCCAAATCAATCAACTCATTTATCAGCATCCATCTACTTTGCAAATAAAAATTCATCCCCATTTAATATTGATAGTTTTATAATTGTTCTATAAGAGCTTACTTTTAAGTTTAAGTGAAATTTAAATTGCACAGCACTCTCAAAGAGCTCATCCATTTTATCCAACCTATGTGAATCCTATCAATCGCATTGCTTTCAATTCACTATCATTTTGTATATCATTTTGTACATTGACCTAGTATATTTTAATCTTTCACTCTAAATAACATGATCTTCTATTACCATATTCATGATAAAATTGTCATATCTTAAGAAAATTTTAAAATCAGATTTATTGTGAGCTATATAAAATAGACTCATTAGTTATACCAAATTAAGTGATTTCAATAATTTTTATCTCAAAGTACTCCCTCTCTCTCTCTCAAAATTGAGAGAGATAGAGAGATTTGAGATAGAGAGTTTTGAGGAAGAGAGGGAGAGGGAGTTTTGAGAGACAGGAGCATCGAGGGTGAGTAAGAGAGATTTGAGAGAGAGAGAGAACCTTGATTGTGAGATAGATAGCATTGAGAGAAAGAGAGATTTAGACAGGAGCAAGAAATGTTGAAAGAAATATAAAGAGCTCTGTTAAAGAAAGAGAGAGATTTGGAAGAGAGAGAGAGAGAGAGAGAGAGCTTTAAGAGGAAGAATTTTGAGAAAGCGAGTCTTAAGAGGGAGTGAGAACTTTGAGAGAGAGTGATATAGATCCTTGAGAGTGAAAGAGAGAGCTTTGAACGGGACAACTTGACTCAATAGTATAATAAATCGAGAAAAAAAAATTTTCATTTCAGTACAATTACTACATGATGTATAATTTTTTTTATATTTGACCCATAAATGTTGAACAATATCCTAACTAAGTTGATAGCCTATGTGGAATCCCTAAGCATATAATATTGCAATATCTCCACAAAAAGCACCCGAGCAAAATTCGCAAGAATTTAGACAATAAAAGAGCATGTGAAAAAACAAACTGAAAGAAAAATAAACAAATCCACAATTTATTGTGCAAATGTAAGGCAGCACCAGCACCTCAATCAATTCTGAAGAACGCGACTTACTTTGATAGCAGTTTCACAGGCAGTACAGAATGTTAGGCAGAATTAACTAAGAAAACTTCATATTTCCTGCAGCCATGATAACTAAGGTGGATGTGGCATGAATTAACACCCGCCGATGAGCTTAAACGCAAGGAATGGCTTGAAGAACTTACAGGGCATTCTATCAAAAGAGCAAGCATGAGTCATCCAAAAAAACTGCCATAAAATTGCGCTTGTTCTCCTTCGATTTAACGCCCGAACTCCACCTGTCAAGAAAACGGATCCCTTCTTCAATCAATGGCCGTTGCCCTCGCTTACTATTCTACTACGGCTTGAAGGATTGAAGACGATGATTTCGGACAACGAGACCTAGATCAAATATTCTTCCGAGCATTCAGGATAGAACACGAGAGGGATGGCACCGATTGCCGCGGAGCTGCTAAAGACTTATTAGACCAGTAAAAATGGAAACCATAAATACTGAAAATAAACAGCGAAGCATCACACCGTACAAAAATCAACAGCCTACAGAACAACACATCCGCACCGAGAACTCCAGTTTTAGATTAGCAAAAATTTGGGTGTTTGGTTTTAAAGTGGTACACTGGATTTTAAAGTAAATATTTTCTTAGAAATTATATAATTTGAGTGTTTGGTTTACTATAAAATGAGTGAAATTTTCTACACGTGAATTTTATTTGTCTATTCTTCGCAAATTTGTAAACGTTTTATGCACAATCAAGGCATAAAATATTTTCAACTCGTTCGTACGACGATAAAAAATGTTCACACGTTCACTCCCTCGTCATCCCCGAGCTTTAATTGTTGGCTTAGACTTTGTCACATTCACACCATAACCTTCCCCCCCTTTGTCATCCCCAAGCTTCAACTTCGGCAGCTTCAAATTCATCGCGTTCACTTCGGCTTCGTCACATTAGTGAGGTTCGTTGCAGTGAGTCGGCCCGGTCTAGCTTTGTTCACAATTTTTATGATATTTATGCCAACTTTGTCCTCGTTAAGTTGTCCCCGACTTTGTCATGTTTACTTTGTCGCAGTGAATGAACCTGACTTCATTATCCCGGCCATTGTTGTAGTAAATCGACCACGTCATTGACGTCGTAGTGAATGAACCTGACTTCATTACAAACGATGATGCATAATTAAATAACATCAAATGATAAATTTATTTATCAAATAAAATTGATCACTTACCATGGTCATATACATACATAATATTTACATTAAATAGTAGATCTCATTATTATACATTATAACAAAAGAAATAAAATTCATTTTTTATTAATCTCACTTCTTGAGCCAAAGCTCTTGTGTTCAAGTTAGTATCTCATCTTATTAGTTCTCAGTTCTTGAAAAATATTATTATTAGTCAGATAGAAGTACGTAAAAATTTAGTAAAAATACTTTCTAACATCTTATCACACAAAGGACGTCCTTTGTGTGATGGAGGTCTTATTCGCGATGCAGTCCCCAATTGATTTTGTGTTGTAGGTTCCACTGATTTAATTTTGGCCATTGGATCCAAACATCAATGCTAACTAATAGAAATTTGACACGAACTGATTCATTCTTACTTATGTTATTGACTATGATGCTTTGACTTTGTGGATGAACAATCTCTTCATGAGAGCTGCATGCACTATATTGGTATCAATTTAACTGTTAAGACCTACATAGCCTAAATATATTGTAATTGCAACCTAATCTTTAGTGGTTAGCCTTAATTTTTTTATTAGCAAAGATGTAAAATTCTTAGTTTTTAAGTTATATTAATTTTTATTAATCTTCAATTTTAAATTGAGCAAAATATCAATTAAATTTGCAAAAGAAAATTATTAGGGTGTCAAGAATAAATTTAAGAGAAATTTGAAATTTTTTCATGCTTTGATTTTTTCTAATTAATTTAGACAATTTTAAAATTAAAATAATTAAAGAAAAATATTTAATATTCAAAATGAAAAAGTTTTTGTATTTTTAAATCGTAGACATTCAAATTAGTCATGTATAAAAATTTCATAATTTTTGAGTTAAATTAGATAAATTAATTTAAGACTACAATTTGAATTAAATTAATGGATTTATTTAAATTAATTAAATAAAATTCAGATTTCTTTTTAAATGTAATTTCAAAACGACGGAGTTTCCATCGTTTGGGCTAAACACAGAACATCGATTCCGTGAAATCTCATCCATTCAGCTATTTTAAGATTAGATCTGACGGTGAATCTGAACCGTCATTTGAACTAATTCACAACGGATAGTGTTAACCTTCCGACGAAGATCGGATGACGAATGCACGTTCCCGCCCTAGAGGACAGCGCAAATTGCACCACTGGTCTGACGTCATCGCCTTGAAAGCGATGGGCATTAAGTCGTCAGCCCAACCAGCAGAACCAATTAAAACCGATTTGATCTGATTAAATGCCGGCGAAACCTAACTCGAGCTGGGTTCAAATGCAAAATTCGGCTCAATCACTTGTCCAAATTGGCTGATTTTAGTGTCTATAGATTCCTCTCACTGTGGCTTATCACCATGACCCCTCAATTTATATTCTGGTGGTCTATATGTGAATAATTTAAAAGAATACTAAAATTTTAGTTTTAGCCCAATTAGGCCAGATTAAACTGAAAATTTTGAGAGTTTCTCCTCAAACTTATCTTTAGGGTTACCATCTTTATGTTTCACAAAAATTTAACTTATTTGAAGAAAATTTTTGTTCAATTTATTTTTAACTACCCAATTTTCTCCATAATCAAACCTCCAAATATATTTAACTCTTCTTATCATCCTAACTATGCTAAGGAACTTTAAATCCTACCACCAACATCTCTTGAGAGTTCATTCAAGCTTTGAAAAATATGTCCTTCTCTTTCTTTCTCCTTTCTTTCCCAAGGTCTCAAAACTTCACATCAAGCTTTCCTAGGGATCTAATAAGCATCATTTGATCATCAAATCATCTAAGAACACTTTCCATCAATCTCAAGGTAAAGCTCTCCCCATCTCCTCTCTTTCTTCCATGCCTGCAAAGATTTTGAGAAGCTATGTGATGCTTGAGGAGTTGGATTTGATTTAGACACTTTTATGGAAGCACATCAAAGTCAAATGTAACCACACGCTTGATGAAGTGATTTTTCATTTAAGAGCCCCATGTTCAAAATGAGAATTTTCTCATACTTCAGACTCATTTTATTTCTTAGCACTTTTAGAGCTTGAAAATGTATTGCATGCAATCTCATATATATTTTCATCAAAATATTAGAATACCTCACACACCCATGAAGCCTCTAAGATCTTCTAATATGTATGTAAAGTTTCAAAAAAATCCTGAATTTTTCTTTAAATTATTTGAGTTGTTTCACAAATTTTTGCCGCTATTTTGCATCATCATAATTTTGTATTTACTCATAGTTAGCTGTAGTAACTTAACATGCAAGTTCTCATATATGTTATTAACAAATTACTAGAAGACATCATACCTTAATATTGTCTATAAATTATTCAAAAAAATCACTCTATAGTTCAAGAAAAGTTCTATTTTCTTAATGAAAGAAGAATTCCAAAAAAAATTTTTTTGATTTTCTTACTACTTTGAAGTATCATAACTTTTTATCCACTTAGAATTAATTACTGTAACTTGGTATGTATGTTCTCCTATGTATAGGGAACAACTTCATAGAAAATTTTGCAAGTCCATCTAGATTATTAAGCCTTCATTTAGGAACTCAAAATTTAACGAAAACCAATTTTAAACCTAGAAAATATTTTGACATATTTCAAAAAAATTTTATGTTATGTTTGTAAAATTATAACTTTTGATCTAGTCATAGTTATTGGCTTAAATTTTGCATGCTTCTTCTTTAGATATATTAGGATCAAGTTTGTTCTTGATTACAAAAGCTAAAAAGTATCATTAAGACATATTTTTAAGGGTTCAAATTTCAACAAAATTTCAAATTTTTTTAAGAAATTCTGCAATTTAAAAATTCCAGAATGTTTGCATGATTATATCTTTCAATATATGCAAAACTAGAATACAAAATTTGACGTATGTGTTCTCTAATATATTGAGAACAAATTATATTTAGGAACCAGAGATTAATAAATACTTTAGGAGCACCTTTTGATATTCAAAGTTCAGCAAAAAGCTAAAAATTTATTTTATCAAATTTAATTTTTCTTATGAAAATTATTAATTGAATATCAAATCATAATATATTGAACACTAAACCTTATAAGCAATATTAAATATAAAATTAATGTAAGATTAATTTTTAGCAGATTAATGTAAGCATAAATAATTGGATAATCAAACAATCATGTACGTAAGGTTATTTGGAAATTATTATTTCTAACATTTTGTTTTAGCCTAATTTTATTTGCAAATTTTGATATATTGCATGTATATGCTTTATCTCTTATTGGATTGCAAAATTTTCATAATACTTATGATAAATATTTATGGTGAGAGTCTTAGGAGGGAGAAACAAAAATGAATATATACATATATGGTTTGCTAGCAACCCATGTCAAAATAAAGAGGGTCTAGTCCACTAGAATAGGTAAAAGATCCAGAAAAAAGACTTGTCACATTGAAATAAAAATCATGAACAATTACTGATAAGTAGTTGTATACATTCCTAGATTATTTAAACCAATATATGTGTTTCCCAGTGATGATTGGGGTCCTATGCCCAAAAAGAAGATAATATCGCCACATGATTTAATTCAAATTATCAAATTTGTACTTTAATTTATTGGTTTGATTATTGCTTTTATCTCAGTTAAAAAATGCAGCTTATTATGGCAATTGCAAGCGAAAGCATGTTTCCTCTATATGATTCGTTGTTGTGTTTGATGTAGCCTTTCTCCTTAAATTATTTTTATGATTTCTGATTTCACAATTTATATATATGATGTTATGATTTAATTTTTATTAAATACTCTACGTGATCATGCCTGACTGGCAAATATTATAATATTCCAAGTTTTGAGAATTAGTTAAGAGAAGATTAGTTGAGAAATTAAAGGGAATTATCACCTTATGATTTTAATAATTTACGCCAGTCGAATGGAAATTATCGCCTATGATTTTAATACTTAAATTAGAAAGTAGAGAACAAGGATTCATGTAATTTTAAGAATTTAATTATTAGTAACTTAATTTATGATTCATTTTTATCATTTTGTGCTAAAGCTTAATTTAAGTTTTTCCTTGGCCTAAATTATGTTAATCATGTGAATTATCACCATAATGCCAAATTATTATTTTTCTTTATTAATCACTAATTTAGATTATTTATCACTTAATTATGGATTGATGGTTATATTAATTATGTGTAGGTTGTTGTGCTTATCTTAAACTTAGTATTATTACAATTTATAATGATGTTGACATAATACATTGAAAAGTTAATTAGAGTAAAGCTCATGTAAATAATTGACTAGCATCACATGCCATTTGAGTAAAGCTCATGTAGATAGCTTATAGGAATGAAAGTGAACCACACTCTCCTTCCTATTTTATTAATAATGCATATAAAATATATTCACTAATCTTCTTAAGTTGACTCAAATCATAAATTGACCCACATTCAAAATTTACAAAAAATTCTTGGTTTGAATAAGCCTTAATAGTAATTGCATATATTATTATTAATTTAGATATCTATCAACTTAATAGTAAATGCATATTTCATTTATTAATAAATACTATTTTAATTAATGAATATTAATTAATATTATAATATACATAAAAAGTAATGTTTAATATTAATAATTAATTAAAAACATTGACTTGCATTAAAAGCAAATCAATCATTTGTGATAAACCTTTGTCAACTTGTCAATGCACATACTATTTATCAATAAATGATTAAAAATTATAATTGATTTTCTAGTTAATGAAAACCAATTAATTAAAACAACAAAATAAAAAGATAATGATTAATATTAAAAAATTAATTTAAACCAATGGCATTTATTATAAATATATTATAATAATACTATTACCTTGAAACAAAATAATAACTAAATAATTTTTTTAACTTAGTTTCATCAAATACAAATATTTGCAAATTCAATAGAATGCTCAAAATCTAATAATCATAAATTATTCATATATCTCATATTATATATATATATATATATATATATGAATGATGCTACAGTACCCAACCGGGTATGTTGCTCGGTGCCACAGCATAATCAATTATAGTGTTAAGGTTATAATAATTAAAATTTATTAATCAAAATCATAATTACAGTTACATTAAAGAAATGTATTTGCCTAAAAAAGAATTGTAGCACTGAAACATTTTCCTATAGACAATGAATAAGAAAAAAGAGATTTTCCCTCGTTTCTACAGTTCGTGACACCTCATTTCAACTTAAAATTACAGGAATTCTAACCCTAATAAATCACCTTTGCTTCAGATGTAAATACTAGAATTTTGGGTAGGCTGGATATGTAATTTTTAAGGATTTTGGTATCAGGCATGTAAAAATCCCCATAAGAAAATCAGTAAAATATTATATTCCTAAAATCTGCAGAGATCATTGGACAACAAGATGGACATAAAAAGAAAGGCATGATATATAAACTCAAGGCCAGCTACAGTAACCATGCCAGCAGGCGCAGCTCTCTATGCCACTATTGTAAAGATTAGGGTTTGAAGCAGGGAAAAGAAGCCAAGAGAAACAAGCCAGCCCAAGTATGAATGCAATGGAAACCAAACCTGCAATTAATGCAATTTTATTGTTATTATTATTACACACAAAAAACATCGATTTAAACATTTGAAAAGGAGATCCGAATCTAACTTGGTTTAACAAAAATATTACAAAACTATAATAAAAATATTTATAGCAGCATCAAAATTATCATCTCAAGCAATATCTTCTAACCATAAGAAAACAGAGTGATCAGGTGTTAATTTTGTAATTATTAAGATTTAGGCAATAGATAAGTAATACATATGCTTTGCATGTCATATGAGTATAACACAGCCTTAATCTCACCAAATGGCGTTGGCTACATGAATCCTTGGTTTCTATTGTGCATGATTTGTGCATGATCAAATAAAAGTCCCTCTCTAATATCCAAATAGAAAATAGCATTTCTAATGATTTCTTACCATGTCTTTTATTCTTCCTCTTTTAACATGAGTAAAATTCACTTGCTCAATTTTACTAACAAAAGTAAATATGCCTGAACCATTTAAAACGATATTTTCTAATCTTTATCCACTATTGGAGCAACTCCAACCTTGAAGGATGAACTCATTTTTCATTCTATCGTTACGAGCATACCTACTCGTTCACCTTAACATTCACATCTCTGCAACACTCATTTTATCTGTAGGTTTCTTTTTTGTTGGCCAACATTCAATCCCATATAACATAGTTAGCCGTATAGTCGCTCAAAGAATATTTCCTTACTTTGAGTGAGATTTTCCAATCGCACAACACTTTAGAAGCACTCCAATTTATCTGACCAGCTTGGATCTTATTAATCACATTGCTCTATATTTCACCATTATTTTGAACAATTGAACAAAGATATTTGAACCCCTAGCTCTTCTTGATCACATGGCCTATTATATCCTCGAGATTAAGGCTTCTATTATTATTAAACTTACACTCAATATATTTCGGTTTTAGATCTACTAAGAAAAAAACTTTTAGATTCAATTTAATTCTCAACAACTCAAGTTTTGCTCTAATTTCATCCCTAATTTTAACAATTAATAGAATGTCATTTGCAAATAATATGCACTAAAGAACCTCATCTTAAATATGGTCGGTAAGAACATCAATAATTAGAAAAAAGATCAGAACTAAAAGTAGAACCTTGATGTAATCCAATAATATCAGTAAAGTTATTAGACAACCCTCTTGAGATTGAACACATGTTATAGCCTCATTATACAAATCTCTAATAACATCAATAAGCGCTAAACGCATTCCTTGTCTCTCCAAAACTCTCCAAAGATCTTCTCTGAGTACTCTATCATGGCCCATTCAAGATCAATAAAAATTAAATAAAGATCATCTTTTCTTTCTCTAAATTTCTCAATCAAACCACTTGGTAATTTAAACATCTAACACCTATACATCAACTTATTTACAAAACTTCCCCTTAAACCTCTATATCACAAACACCAAATCTACAGCCCTCTAAGGCTCTCTTCCAAACATAACAAAAAAAAGTCATTAGCATAAGGTGATGCAAAACCCTGCACTAAACCCTAAATCCTACACTTTCATATATAATGCCAACTAAGAAATAAGAGTATTCAGCCAATATCAATTCAGCTGCCATTATACGTTGAGATATTGTAGGAAATAAGAAATGCAATAAAGTTTTAAATTTCCTAAAAATCAAATTAAGAAAAAATGGAATAATGTAGAATAAATAATTAAAATAAAAAAGACTTAATTTAAATAAAAAATTTTGAGTATAAAAAGTTTTTATCTTCGAGTCATGCATATGCACTGCCATTAGGGCTATCTCCACCCCTCTAATATATTATCTTGGTCTTTAAAAATAAAGTTTGACGGAGATAGCCCCCTGGTGAAACGACTCTCACTTTTTGACACATTTGCTTCCTTTTGTATTCAAAATTTGTATTAGGAACTTGGTGAGCCATACACTCATTGTTCAAATATTTCTACATATCAATGAGGATATTGATGTAATACAATCCCACAACTTTACGACTCTTTAATTTCTTTAAAAAAGCCAAACCTTAAATTAATCAACTCATCAAATAAAAGGGCATTTGTATTATCTATGGAGCTATAAAACCGACTATGTTGATTATATTATTACTACATTTACTAAAAAGCTTATGTAAATAATTCTCCCAACTAAATTAAATGTTCTAACCTTGAAAATATTTTTTATCAGAATCCTTAACATACTTCATTTGATCAAATTTTAAGTTTTATTGTTTCTTAATTTGAAATACATAGAAATGTATCTCTCCCTCGGCAATATCTAATTTTCTCATATAAGTATTTAAAAGCCACAAACTTAGAATCGTGAACAGTTTTTTTGGATTAACAATGATGTAATTTATATTTTTTTCAATTTTCATTTGCCTTGCATTAAATCACTATTTATAAAAAAATTACATCTTAATATCTATTTCTTAAGCATCTAGTTTCCACAATCAAGTATCTTAATTATTAGGGGTCACCCTCTTGATTCTCCAAATACAAGTTTAGTCATCTTGTAAATATAACTAGCATTTGTATCATCATTAGAGGCTCACCCTCTGATTCTCCAAATACAATTTTAGTCATCTTGTAAATACAACTAGCCATTTGTCTATCATCAAGTGGGCTTCCTTTATTTATCCATCATTCAAGCTCTAAAATTTTACTCTTGGTTATCTCTTTTTATTCTTAAAATTCCATCATTTATTCTTTGAACATAACTCAAGGTAATCATTTTTTATTTAAGTTGATGTTTTCAAATCTATGACCAATAAATGATGTTGAGTTGTCAAGTTGTCTCCCAAAATAACATTAAATTCATAGCAATATAGCAAATATTATTAACAAAAATAAATTAATCTTAGTATCGAAATATCCATTCTTATAAATGAATATGATATTTCTTTTCTAGAAAAATTAATACCACTTTAAAGTAATGGCATAAGTCTTGTTTCTGTGTAAACATGTCAAATATTTAACAAAAAGAAATCAGATTAACAAAAATAATAAAATTCACTTAGAAATTAGTTACTGACCTCGGGTCTGAGAAGACAATAGAACCGGTAAGCCCATCATGTTACAAAATATATGAGCAACAACAGCAGAAATTAGATTACCTACATATAGCACATCAAATTTGCCAATGTCAAGTATTAGATCTCGTTCAGAAAACACAACATGACGCCAAGTTCAACGCTGTTTCAATCTTTTTATAAATCACCATGCACAATATTAAAAGTGGGCATTTCTAAAACTTCAAGGCTGCTTGGAAGAACTTTAAAAATAATAGAGAATACAAACCTGTACGAATGATGAGGAAAGATGCATACCATCCAAATACTACAGTATATCCAAGTTGCAAACCTAATAGTTAGGACATTTCAGCATGAAATGGGATCATAAATCTGAACAAAAAAAATTTTGCGACGTTATCTGTAAATATATAATAAGTCTGCGTATGATATATAAAACGAAAAAGTTATTCAAGAACTTAGGAGGCTATCTGACATTAAAGCTCAAAGAAATCACCAATACCAAATGTTTCAGTTCCAAACAAAATGGCAGTTATGAGTCAACAAAATTTAAAAAAAATCAGATGCTGCTACTAAAATATACCCTAACAAACAGCATTTTTTTATTCTGGATAAAAAATTTGTAAATCGCACAAGGGTTTTTAAGCTTGGATGATCTTTGGCAACATAGGGGAATGCAAAATAAACAAAATACCATTATAATTGATAGATGCAGCATAAACAAGATAGCAATAATAATGAGGAATGACACCAAAATAGAAGATGAATATAATGTGGCAATGCAGATAAAAGTTACAAGACTTCAACAAAAAAGGAAACTAAAAAAAATATTCATGAGGGGTAGTTAAAAATACCTACAATCGAGAAAGCTTTCCAAAAGGCATATCTCTGTTGATAATAAAGCTCCATAAAATGATTTAAGTGTGCTATAAGAGAAAAAAGACAAAAAAATATCAAATATTTGAATATGCCACAAGACCACAAGAAATCTAAACGCCGCATGTTGAAAATTCATAGGCAGAGGATTCAATCAAACAAAACAATGATTCGTAGTGAAAGATGAGAGAAGGCAAAGTGACCAAAAATTACTAAGCGCTGCTACCTACCAGAAAACCAATATATGAAGTTTCTGCACATGATCAGTTTAGAAGGTAATTGTAAAGACCTCAAAGAAGATCAGTGTCGTACAGGATTGGCCGCAACCGACAATTGTCACAAAAATTCGAAGCTTCCTTGGTCTTGTTGGCTATTATCAGAAGTTCATCTAGAGATTTTCCCAAATCTATACACACTTGATGAGACTCATGTTGCAAGCAGTCTCGTATGCTTGGAGTAGCGAGTGCAAACATACAATTCAAAAGCTGAAAAAGGCACTCACCTCCTCTTACCTAGGGAGGGTCTAGATTATAAGTTCTACAGTCATGTGTCCTTTGTAGACTGGGTTATGTTATGTTGCAAGAGAAGAAATAGATCTCTTACGTCTTGAGACAGTTGAAAGTGCATAAGAGGAATTATCTAGTGCGTAATTTAGAGCTTGTAGTCATTTTATCCCTCAAGATTTGGAGTCACTACATGTACGGTACACTAGAACCTTCGTTATATCTTTATGTAGAAGGAGCTAAATTTTAGGCCGAGGTGGTGGTTGTAACTGATTAAGGACTGCAAGCTTATGATTCAATATCCTTTGGGCAAGACTAACATCATTGCGGTTGCACTTAGCCACAAGACAGTGCGAGTACTTGGCTTGCTTACTAGCAAAGAGTCCTTGATTAGGGATCTGATGAGGGTGGAGATTGATCCAGTGTTGACCTCCTAGTTGAGTACTATTATGAGCATAAGATGAAAAAGTCTACATTGGAGACTTGTATCAGAACTCCTCAGTTGGAGGATGAATATTTGCTATTATTACAAGCCATACATGATGTTAAGAGAGCAGAGCTCTGAGTTGAGGATGATTGTATCTTTCATGAGAGGCAGTTATGGGTATCTCGTAGCTGAGATCTGCGATCTGCGACAATATATTCTGACAAAAGCACACCACTCAGGTTACACCATTCATCCAGAAAGTACAAGGATGTATTGCAGCCGCTACAATCTGTACAAATATACATTAATTTATTAAAATATAGAAATTTTTGCAGCCTTATAAGAAAGATTTTCTCTCAACAACCGTTCCAGCCTGATTGGCTAATAAGTTGGCCATCATGTTCACCGATTGGATTGCCGGATTAGTTTTACTATCTCCTACAAGGCAAATGGCTTGGAGTACAGAAGAATTAATATTGTTGTGGTTAGGACGGCTTCAATTTTTCACACCCATATTTGGTAATTTATTAGTGTTTTGTTCCAAATTTTTCATATGAAATCATGAAAGTAAGAAAAATCTTTAATTAAAGATTACTCTTAAAATAGACAGCAAAGATAAAAGATATTCATTGAATATTAAAATATTTACAAAAGATCAAAAACTCCTATCTCAAAGGATCAAAATATCTATCTTACAAGACCTAAAGATAAAAAGAACAAAACTCATATCTTGCAGTATCAATTACACACTGACAAAACAATGCATAAATACACAACCACCACACAAGAAAATTTACAAACCACCCTCCTCGAATGTCTCCACCAAGTCGATTTTGGTCCTGCAACTTAGAGAAAAATAAAAAATGATAGAAACCTTCCTCTGAGGAGGATCCTTAGAAGCACTAAATCGAATTGGAGGAGCCTGAACCAAAACACCTCGGCCACGCACACACTTAGAATAAGTGAATAGGATTGGCGGACAGTCTACCAATCCCTTTTTTATTGAAACTACAATTATCAGGATACAGAACTCTCCTAATAAGATCAAGAAAAATAAAGATTATAGAAGCACTCCTCAACTTAAGAGAAATCTACCTAAACTAAAAGATCAAACCTATGTACTTTGAAAGTCTACCTTAAAATTTGTCAACTTAACCCTAATACTAAAAATGTGGGGATTCTTCAAGGGTCGGAGTTGACGCACTCACTGCCATATTATCTACACTATACAAAACAAAATATTCCATTAAAAACAATAATTACAACCACAAAATGAAAATTATTGAGTTCAACAAACAAAAAATGCCAACCAAGAATGCTAATGAATTTCTGCTCACATCTAACTATCAAACTCAGAATGGTAGCTACAAGTAAGAATGCCAAGTAATATTTAAGGAATCCAAAACTGTTTTCTAGATTTACATAAGAAAACATGTATGTAATCTTTTGGCTTTAATGCACATTAAAATCAAGTGATTTCCTTAACATTTAATTATGCCTTTTAAAAAAATTTATTTAGTTCATTAACTATGAGAGATAGCGGATTTTTAATAACTATCTTCAATAAGTGCCCACTTATAATAGTCAGCAGCTTGAATAAAATTTTTCATCTTCATTTTTCAAAATCAAATCCAATTCCATCAACTAGTAGTGGTTGAGTGTAAAATGCAGCCTCCATAGCTTAGGTCTTTTTTGTCGTTCTCCACACATCTTAATTTTCCAAATATCTAATTCACCTCCTCTTAGAATAGCATCACTTGTTCATTTAATCGCCCAACAAGTGATATCAAAATATAAAGTAACAGTCTAATCAAATGGCACTATTCTAAAGTAGAAATATACATGTTATGCAGGGTGCATCTTAAATCCGACCACCACTATTTAATGAAATTGAATTTGATTTTTGAAATATGAATATGAGAACATTTCTTCAAACGGTCAACTTCATGTGTGAGTACTATCACTCATAGACAATGGACTGAATGAGATTTCAAGGAGGCACAATTAATTATTAAGCCAATTTCTTGCTTTCAATGTACATTAAACAGGAAAATTACATGAATTTCCTTATATAAATTTGGAAAAAAATTTTGGGATACCTAATTATCACTTATGAATGATTGGATGATGTTCATCAGTCTACGATTAATATACTCACTCATGAATATGAACTATTCCAAGCAAAATAAGAAAAAACTCTCGCTAAAATGTATACTAGGCTGCTGAATATTATTGCAGGACTTTATACTTCAGAAAATATATAGTAATCAAGAAAAAGTTATCAAAATCTTAAGGAACTTACTGAATAAGTGGGATCCAAAAATCCAAACTATTCAAAAAACTAAGGATTTATCAACTTATTCTCTTACCAACTATTAAATTGTTTTACTACTTATGAACAAATTTTAGCTGGCAGACAAGATAATAGGAATCTAAGAAAATAAAAAAGCATCACATTAAATTTTTTGAGGAAACTAGCAGCAATAATGAAAGCTTCGAAGAAAATGAACAAATTGTCGTCATGTTGAAAAAATTCAAGCTTATGTTAAAGAAAAAATACAATAGAGATTATAAGCATCCTCAACAATACAAAGGCAAAAGTAAGAACTCTTTTAATAGAAGACAGTTAATTTATTTAAGGATTACTTTCATACTAATTAGAAGAAATTTAAGTACGTTTGAAAAAAAGAAACTTTTAAAATATAAGGCTTTATGTTAGTCTTTTAAAAAGAAGAATAATTTACCTAATACTAAGCTTAAAAAGTTAATATCTAAGAATACTAAAACTAAATGAGATTCTTTATACATAAAATTTGATGCTCAGTAAGAAAATACTAAACTGAAATTTATCTGTAAACCCTTAAAAAATAAGTTGAATAAATTTAAATCTAAGACTAGATTCACTAAAATTATACATCATAGAAAAACTAAAAATAACTTTTATCAACAAAGCTCTCCAAAAAAAAAAAAAAAATCTTACGGTTAATTCTAGAAAAGTTTTACCATGTGTCATGTTACTATAAGTAGTAAGCTAGATTGTTTTGTTCTTAGAAAAAAATAAATTAATAGAAAATGGATCCAACCCAAGGAGAGTGGAACCCCGAACATTAGTTTTGTTAATTTAGGTACGTCTTTACATTAAGAGCATGAGCAGACCCACGGTGGGGTCACTAGGACACGTGCTCACAATGACCCCAAAAATATTTTTATACACATGTATGTATTAATATGTATTTTTTAACATGAATATATGTGTTATACATTACTTTAACTCAACATTTCTAATAGATTAATTCACTCAGTAGAGTGGTTGGTGTGATATTTGTACATGCACAAGTTGCAGGCTCAAATCTTATGTTGGTCTGTTTTTAAACGGTTAAGATTTTACTATTTAAGCACACTTGTGCCTTTGAAAATTCTCAATCCTCTACTACAATTTTGGCTCAAAGTCTCATCGACACCCTTAAAAATTTTCCCTAAGCTCAGCAATTCACTCAATTCCTCGATAGAGCAGCTTGCTAGGATCGAGCCTCTCTTTGTCCATATGTTTTTGCTCTTTGAACTGAGCTTCTCTTCATTCATTCTTTACACTTCACGGCAGCTCTATATGGGTGACAATATTTACACTTACATTTTCTTAGTTAATGAAAATACATGCTTATAAAATAATCACATTATTTTATTTATTATTTATCATGATATTTAGTTTGAAATTGTTATTTTATAACATGTACTGTTTTATTTTCAATTTTATTATAATCATAATATATTTTTGTCTTTATTGTTTGATTATGCTCCCACTGAATTTTTTTTTTATTTGCCTCTGATTAAGAGCAATAAAGATATGTAATACCTAAATAATGGATGCTCCAAACATATGACTAAAGATAAAACAAGATTTATAAAGCTAGAACCTAGGAATGGTAAATTAATTCTAAAAAATAGCACAAAAATATAAATAGAAGTTAGATCAATTAGTAACCCTAATATAATTATGGAATATATTTTGTTTGTAAAAGATTTGTGCCATGATTTCTTAGTATAAGTCAGATTTGTAATTATATTTTTTATTCTAATAATATTTTATTAAGAAAAATTAAAAAGGTTTAATAGAATGATTATGAGTAAATAATGTGTATCAAAAACATCAGTACATTATTACATTCTAAAATTAAATGTTTTAAAAATAAAACGGATAACCCTTGGTAATAAACACCATCAAGCATGTTTAAAAGACTTCAAAAGGTTTCAAAACTAGCACTAGTTTTTGGCTTTTCTAGTTTAGATTTTTTAAAATATTTGCCTTGTGATACTTGTCAGCTTGGCAACCAAGCATGACCTTTTTATTCATTGTATATAGTAAGTACAACATAAATACTTCAAATTCTATACATGAATTTATATTAGCCCTGTTAGCCTAACCAACTTAGAAGGTATTATGTTTGGATTTATAAATGCAGAAGATTTTTCTCAGTTCACATGGATGAAGTTCATATAATCTAAGGATGAACCTTTGGTAAATTTAAGGAGTTTGCAAATTGAATTCAAAAACAATTAAGTTATATAGTGTCTACAATTTATTTTGATTATAAAGGAGAATTCAATAATAAACTATTTGAAAATTATCATGCTTCAAATGGAATTAATTTCATTTCTCTACTCCAAAGCCATCTCAACAAAGTAGAACTTTAGAGTGTAGTAATCTGGCTCTGTGTGAAATAGCTAGGCATATGTTACTTGAGCATCATTTACCCAAGTATTTTTTGGCAGAAGAGATGAATATTGAGCACGATGTCATTAACATAGTTAATATTCAAAAGATCAATAGAAAAACTCCATATAAAATTTTTACAAGATCCTTATTTTTTTTGGGGTTGTTGGTTGTTTGATTTCCATTGCGTATCATTGGACAACCTTTCTTTCTAGCCCATCAAAAGTTCATCCATTGGTGATAGCACCCTTTGAACTCTTGATCTAGCATTGATGATTCAAATTCATGACTAAGTACATCTTTGTGTAGGTCGGTGGTTTCAATTGGTATATGTTCACAAATTCTTTTAGTACTTGTAATGGTCCATATCTGATTTGCTTCAACTTTTCTTCTTCCCTTTTTCTAGTCATTGGTATGTTGAATTAGTTTAAGTTGCTGACCTCAAAGGTAATCTTGATGAGGTGCTGTACTTGTTGTATTGTTGGGCTAGGTTTAGTTCTCTTACACCATAGAACGAAATTTGTTGGTGCCTTCAAATAATTTATTTTTACTTGGTGATATCTTCTGCTGATTGATTTTTCTATACATGGCCAAGGCTTCAATTATATGTTGCAAATAATATGAGTATTATGATAAATAGCTCAAACCAATCTTAGAAAGGAGTTGTGATGTGAAATTGTGCAAGGCACTTTTAAATATGAATTGAAAGTAAGATAGCTTTCATCCAAAATTCCTGATAATTTAGAGTTAAAATCCTTTAATAAATGACTAGGTTGATTAACTGGTTTTCTCAACAGTGTTGATGGAATGTTGTGCTTAAGTTTAAAGAGCTATTCATCATTTGCTCATAAGCTTTTTCAGAATGCAATGAAAAATTGGGCTTTTTCAATTATATTACATCAAGGTTCAGCTCTCACCCATATTTTTTTGCTTTAATTATGGACATTTATACTGAACACATTCAATAGGAGATTCCTTGAATGTGAATTGAAAGTAAGATAGTTTTCATCCCAAATTCGTGATAATTTAGAGTTAAAATCCTTTAATAAATGACTAGGTTGATTAACTGGTTTTCTCAACAGTGTTGATGGAATGTTGTGCTTAAGTTTAAAGAGCTATTCATTATTTGCTCATAAACTTTTTCAGAATGCAATGAAAAATTGGGCTTTTTCAATTATATTACATCAAGGTTCAGCTCTCACCCATATTTTTTTGCTTTAATTATGGACATTTATACTGAACACATTCAATAGGAGATTCCTTGAATGTGAATTGAAAGTAAGATAGTTTTCATCCCAAATTCGTGATAATTTAGAGTTAAAATCCTTTAATAAATGACTAGGTTGATTAACTGGTTTTCTCAACAGTGCTGATGAATGTTATGCACAAGTTTAAAGAGCTATTCATCATTGCTCATAAACTTTTTCGGAATGCAATGAGAAATTGGGCATTTTCAATTAAATTACATCAAGGTTCAGCTCTCACCCATATTTATTTGCTTTAATTATGAACATTTGAGCACATTCAAGAGGAGAATCCTTGGTGCATGTTATTTACAAATTATATTCTATATATTGATTAGGCTAATGATGGAGTTAAATCAAAACTTGAGTTATGGAGAACTAGTTTAGAATTCAAAGATTTTTGTCTTAGTAGATCTATAACTGAGTATATGAAAGGAATGCAAGTTAAATTGTGTTAGAAGTTGAATATTGAGTACGATGTCATTAACATAGTTAATAATCAAAAGATCAATAGAAAAACTCCATATAAAATTCTTAAAGGAAAAAAATATAAAATTTCATGTTTTTGTCTTTCAATGCTAATGTTTGGTTATTAAATAAAAAAAAAGCAAATTCAACTCCCATTCAGATGAAGTGATATTTGTTGGTTAATTGACCTCAAGTAAATCTTTTAGGATCTTTAATAAGAGACAAATGATAATAAAAAAGTCAATCAATAATATATTTGACAAACCTAAATTTGATCACCAACTGAAACTATTAGAAAATGAGTTAGAAAATGACTCATGTTGCATTATTGATTTGCAGCTTCTAAACTCCAGGTGATGTAGAATCTATCATAGAAACCTAAAGATTAACCTCCTCATCCACCGTAGGGGATTATTATGTTAAAAACTTTCCTGAACACACAATGGGACTACGAGAAATTTGATGTAAATCACACTGATATAAATGCATAAAGAGATCATAACTAGAATCTATTTTGTATTACAAAAGTGATATCATACAAAAAATTGATAACAAGTGCATCAAACTACATAACATGTTCAAGAAATATTTCATCAACTTACAGGTTTGATAATAGTGCAACTATTTGTCATAAGTAAAAATTCATTTATAAGATTGTTAACATTGGGATGTCAATTGCTTTGTCCAAATTGAAAATTGAGTCTTTATGTTTCCACTTTAAAATGCAATCTAATTTCATATTAAATAAGAAGTTAAATTTTGATGACTGTTTTAAAATACAAAGGTCCTTTTTTACTTTAGTGTGAAAAAAGAAGCATACTTTAGTGAACCAAAAGCTCATCCAATAAAAAAGATTTTAACCAATTTATAGTCTTGATATAACTCTGATAGTCTCACGAAAGTTTTCCACACAATAATATTATTGAAGCTTTACATAAAACACGCTTATTAATTTACAGATATAACATTGTTGAAAGATCACATGACTGCGTCATATTGATTGAGAATGGGAACTTCTTTAGCAATCATCCAGAAAGCAATGCCCATCCAATTGTACCGGAAAACTGTGCTTGGCCTTGTGCATCAGAGCATTGCAAGAGCGCTTTGCAAAATAGTGGCTTCCAATGCAATTCACAATGCCCCCACTACACTTGACAAGCAAAGTAAAGTGCACAGCTACCAACACTTAGAGATGTATTCAATACTTTCTTGAGATGGAACTACTGTCTCAATAGTACTAATTGAAACATGCAAGCTAGGTTTTAGAAAATCTTCTACACCTTTGAGTCAAAAGTGAAACAAACGTTGTTAGAATATTATTCACCAATTAATCAAATGTTATAGAAGTTTTATAGAATTGTTACAACATTCCTCAGCAGATCTATTATTATACACGATTTAAGTGATAGTTTATGTGCTTTCCAAGAAAAATTGCTTTCATGTTCAACCAGATGGGCTGGTTCTAATGAAGATTCCAAATCTACTAATGGTAGCATACACAAGACATGGAGATATGTAGTGACTTAACAAGCAAGAAACAAACAGTGGTTGTGGTTGTAAGAAGCCGTGTCAAAGCAAAACATAGAGCCAGCACAATGAATTTACAATAAGATTTGGTTAAAGATTCCTACGAAATTTAAATGTTTGATGAACAGTAAAATGAAAATATTTAGCAATAGTAAATCAATTTTTTCAATAGTTCACAATCCCAAACAACATGATACGATGATGAGCGTAATAATTGATATAAATTTTATCAAATTTGAGATTGAAAATGAGACTGTAAGCCTGCAGTATGTACACCAAACAATCTTGAAAAGGCTATTCGTTTCACTAATGCTTTTATTAAATTAAGTTTTTAATGAACAATGGCAAAATGTTGACACAGCCACCGTACTGAGGGGGTATTGAAAAGCAAGGGCAGTAAGGTGAATACTTGATGTGTGGTAGCAAAAAAAAAAAAATCATAGAATGAACTAATATCATGAAGGAAAGAATATCATTTGAATCCATAAGCTGACTATTTCATTTTATCAATAAAGGCCATTAGATTTTTTTTTTTTCTTTATTTGTTTGCACGATATATCTTATATATATAGAAGGAGAAGTATATTGAAGAAAATATGATGTAGAGTTTTTGCACCAACTCTTTTTTATTTCTTCGCCTGATACAGTCTTCTTTTACATCAAAAAGAAAACATGAAACTTCAAGGTTCATTAAATACCTAATTACCTAAGCTGAAGAAAACCGGGCCAAAAAATATGATGGTTAGCTTTTGAAATCCACTACAAAGAAGCAATGGTATCATGCATGCCCTGAACACCAACTCCTCAGTAAATGGAGCCTGTTAAATAGATGATATACGTTATTAGAATGAAAAAATTGAGAACAAAAGTCAAAAGTTGCATTCTAGTAAGTGTTGAGGGAATAACGGATATAAACAACAGCATATAATGAACTTTGGCTTAAAAGCTTCTTTGCCCGTTCCCTCCCTCACTCTTTATGTGCATCCTTAGAGAAATGGTGAACTAAACGTCATCACATATAGTGTGAAATGCTAACTTTAGCCATACATTTAAATATCATGAAAAAGCATTGTCTTATTCTCAAAGCTAAATGAAGTAAATTGGTATTGTTAAAGATACCTTATATAGTCAAAAGTTGACTCGCTAGAGTATTCTAAAAAGGAAAGTTAAAACTTTTTAGCTTTCTTCAAAATTAACTGCAATTGAAAACATTTAATCCTAGAATGCCAACAAAACATAAAACAAAGTTTAAGAGAACTAACTCTCTTTGAAGATTCACTGGATGATAACTTAAGTTTTGCTGTAAGTATTGTCCTAAATAGGTACAGAAAAAAAAGACTACTATGCATATTTTGTCCATTACAAAGCATATATTAGTTCAGGTCAGCTTCATCAAGTAGAAAAGGCTGAAAGAAATCGAAATGGGAAGGCTTCCTAGTGGATCAATCATGTCTGGTTAGTTGGAGTCATCAGATCAATATTACTGCCACACAGACTTTACAAGAACTTGCCCAACATTTGCTGAAGTTGTTAAGTACTCCTTCTCGATCTGGGTGACTTGTCAAGTAACTGCATCCAATCTGCATTAGCCTCACTGAGTATTCCCTCAAGTCAGGTACTTCGGGTTGCTTGTCCGATGCAGGGTTCCATTTAGGCCAACTCACCAACTGCCTCATCTTATAAGCAAACACTTTGCCACCAGTGTAAGAATTAGCTCCATGCATCATCTCTCCTAACCCCAGCCATGTTGCCTTAGAGTGAGCATTAGGAAACCTAAACCTCAAATTTTAGTTCAATTTTGCAACCCACTTAGAAGCAGTAACCAAGTTGCCGTTCTATTTTAAGAGATATCATATCTGCACATAATTCATAACTATATGTATGTTTTGTGTAGCCGTTTCCTGTAGTGGTGATAGCAAGCATTAACCTATAATGCAGAGATTTATAACAGGCATGCCCTTAGACACATTTGGATACTAAAAATTTGCCAGTTTTTATGATTTGACACCTCTTTTGTATGGCTAATTATTTTGAATTGCATCTTTTTCCAGTGAAAAGAAAAAGTCTTTGTATTCGTATTTTCAGTTGCCATTTTCTCTTTAACTGAGCCTACCATTAAAATATTAGTTGATAAATCGCATTTATACTTTCTCAAACATCAACACCAATTTTGAGTTGAAGGATTGAAAAAAAATTAAAATATAACTTTTCTTTATTTGTGGTAGAACAATGGTAAATAAAGACCATTTGTTATAAAGAGTGATTTAAATACATAAAAATATAAAAAATTGAGGAGATATAAATTAACTTGCCATGACTCCGAGAAAAGAGTTAATAATCCTAAGAGTATGAATTTTGAAGGTTTATATGAAAATCAGACATTAATGAGGAGATATATAAAAGTTATCCAAGTTAAAAGTTAAGAAAACTAAAAACTTGACTCGAGTGAAGTACATTATGGATGCTAATTATAAATTACTTTTAAAAATGAAAGCAGATAGTATAAATGTTTAATTATTTTCATAAGCTTTTCATTGGCAAATTATCTTTAATTGAGCTACTAGTTAACTATTAGTTGATATACAACATTTATACTTCAAACATCAGCACCTATTTTGAGATATCTTAATTAAGAAAAAAAAAATTTATTTTTCCTTTATTTGAGTAAAACAATTGTTATGCAGAAGACTTGTTATAAAAGATAATTTAAATGCAATAAATGAAAGTTTGAAGGATCTAAATTAGCTAGCCATGACTCCATGAAAATAGTTAATGATCCTAAGAGTGAATTCTAAGGATTTATAAGAAAAATCAGGCACTAATGAGGGGGGGATACATAAAAGTATCTAAATTAGAAGTTAAGAAATTAAAAACTTGACTCAGGTGAAGTATATATGGATGCTAATTATAACTTTTTTAAATGAGAACAAAAAATATAAACAAAAAGATAATCTTTATAAGTTATTCAATGAAGATTGTGATAATATGATTACTAAGAGTAAGTTGGAGTTCTAAAGGCAACATTAACTGTTCTTTCATTTGGCTGGTAAGTAGGACAGAGTGATGCTTTAATAAAATTAAGAGCAAAGAAGTTGAATCAAATCATATCTCTAATGATGTGTAAAAAATATTTAAGTGAAAGAATTTATGGACCCACTATGTTATTAATATATCTTAAGACCAAAAATATGTTAGATGAATCAAAGACTACTAGATATCGATTACCAAGAACAAAGATCAAATCCAAGATTGTTTAAATTATAGAGAAATTCATTTTGCATACATACTTTGAAACTGTGGGTGGAAGTGATTGAGCATAAATAATGACAATAAATCAAGATTTCTTAGGATCAATATGATTTTTTCAGCTATGTTGATTGCGGAAGCATCACAAATGTTGAAAATTTTAAAGAAAAAATCTCTATTTGATCACCATTAATTTAAAAAAAAAACTTATGATAAAATGCTGAAAGAAGTTTTTTCGCTAGTATTAATGTTAATCTATGTTTCTTTTACAACACAAAGGAAACTGAGTACACAATCACAGCAACAACAAAAAATTTATAGTGGTTTAGCCTTGGAAGGTGTATGCCCATTATGATAGAAAGAAAAAAAAAATTCACAATTTAAAACTATATACAAGTTACAAAGTATGCACTTGACACTTATGAAGTCAAGTGTGTAATGAGATTTTAACTGAAAGACCGTAAAAAAACTATGAAGTGAAAAGAAACCGTGTAAGAACTATTTTCAAATGTTCTTGTGTAAACCTCCAATTTTCATAGAAAACATCATTTATAGACACCCTAACTACCCATGTGATGGAAAGGCATTTGACAACTTAACCTTTCAGATAAATGTTTGTTGTTTGACTTAATGGTTCATCCAAGATTACGGAAGTCAACTATGAGTTTAGACAAGCATATTTAGTCAAGATGATGTAGCATAATCCTCTAATCAAGCCTTGCGTATGATCAAGCCACATGTACAAGCCACATGTACAAGCCACATGTACGATCGTGCAACATTGGCGCAAAATCTAGGTAGTATTGCTTTTATTAACTTTATTAAAAATATATAATGAACCAAAAACAAGTGTTTGGATGTAAGACGATAATCAAATAATTTTCATAGTTCAACCAAACTACTGTTATATTTGTGGACACTCAAACACAACCCAAAATAGTGCAACAAATTTGGGTGCACTTGACTACAGCTTGAAGTGCGTAAATGCAAGCACAAATCGAAGTAATGAAGTCTCAAGTGCAATAAAATGAACTTAGAGTGAACATGGGTCGGTTGCGAAGCTTAGAGTGACTTTGGGTCAACCACGAATCAACGGTGCGAACTGGACGCAAATAAGATCAAACGAGCTTGGAGAGTGCTAAAGGAACTAAACTGGGCAAAAAGTCAACACTTGCCCGAGTGTCGGATCATTGTTCATCAGTCGAGGCTTGAGCACTTGGGCACACCCAAGCGCTGAAGAATGCTCCTAGAATCAGCAAAACCTGAGGCTTGGGCACTTGAGCGCATCCAAGCGCCGGAGGCAATGAATTTATCCGGTAGGTCGAGGCTTGGGTGTGCCAAACGCCGGTGCGCCAAGCGCCAACACTTCTTCAAACAACAGCCAGAGTCAGAGACTTGGGTGCACCCAAGCATTAGCAGCACAACCAAGCAAAAAGCCAAGATAGAGACTCTGGTACTTGGGCACGCCCAATCGCTCTATGCATTTTCAGGTAGCCAAAGGAGTTCGAGACTCGGGCGCTTGGGTGCGTCCAAGCGCCGCTCGGTGAATGCAAAATCCTGGAACCAATTTGGCGCGCAAGAAAGAGAAATTGGACATGCGATTTTTCCAAGAGGGGCATGCCTGACACGTGGAAAACATCCAATGACTCCTAAAGCCAAATGGGGGGTTTAAAGGTTGTTTGGAGGACTATAAATATCAAAGAGACTTAGCATTTATGTATGATGCTAGAGGTTGTGCTAGAGAGCATGCAACTGTGGAGATAATAGGATTTGGGGTATTGTGAAGAAGAAGCTGTGAGTGGGCAGGGAAAGTGTGATAGCCCATGTTAGGTTGGTAAAAACCAATCCAATATCGGATGCATCTTTCCGTAGGATCATATTGGCGATTAGGTAAAATAGCAGTTAAACACATCCAGAGATATTCAAGTATAAGAAATAACATTTATTCAATTTAAAGTAAATAATATCCAGAATTTATTGCATAACTTTCATTATACAGAATATAATTATTCCTTTAAGGGGCAGTTAGATATCATTAATTTCCCGCATCATAACTTTAAACTATATCAGCCTCCTCCAGATGTATCTGATATGACATTATAAAAATAATATCTTAGTGCACATTCTAAATACAAAGAAAATTAAAAATATACTTTAAGCAAAAAAGAGAAGGCAAAAATAATAATAATTGCAGGGAAATATAGTTTATTGCAAACAAAAGATGATCATGTCTCCTACAAAATAAATATCTTTTTGTCACATGCCAAATTGTCAAATGAAAAAGTAATAATCGCATAAAAATTCATGTTTATGTTTATGTCTATGATATTATGAAGCAATGATAGCAGTTCTGATGAGCAAAGCCAGAATCATGAGACTGGGTTCATATGCATTTAAGCATAACCTTCACCTAAGCCCCCTTAAGGGCTCCAGATGGCAACAAATATGCATTTAAGCATAACCTTCACCTGGGCCCCCTCAAAGGCTCCAGATGGCACCCTTATAGCTCACGAGGACTAACCACGTCCCTAACCTATTCATGCTCCGTTTCGGAACCCTTCTTGCAACATTCACAAGATACATAAACATCATTTTGATTCTCTTACATCATTAGTAGTAAGAATAACGCATTAAGTAGCAATATAAAACAGGCTCAAAGTGATGCTTAAGCAGCAAATAATAATAAAAAGTATAAAAATAAGATCCAGTGTACCTTTTGTGTTTGACTTAAAATGAATCACTCAAAATCTTGATGTGTCTGCAAAGTTATAATTGAAAATCTATTAAACTTTGAAAGTACTTATTTGCTCTATGAACGCTAATATTATCGTTCATAAACTTTTGGTTAACTACGAACCTTGTGGCCCTTTGTTCTTCTTAACTTATGATGCATATTAGTTATCTTTGGTTAAGAGATTATATGAGTTAATTTGAAATAATGTAGAGAAAACCAGTATTAAAATTCGCGTATTCTTAAACCCTAAGTGAGCTTTCTCTATAGGTTTGAAATGCAGCATAGGTTATTCTACAGTGTTTAATAGCATTGAAACCTTTATATTCCAAATTGCACACATATTGCAAATTAATTTCAAATGGAAAATTCCTTGATTCCATCATCAGTAATTGAGTACAAATTTAATGAAACTGTATATCAATTATAGATCTCTAGCTTACGAATTTTGATTATATGCTAAAATACTTGAATCTTATTATTGAACAAGCTTTGACTCAAAATAGTTAGTCTTTCGATCAAATAGCTATTAAAAACTCCAAAGTTACATCAATATACTAAGTTAACTGCAATTAGATCTTATATCCCAATAATACTAATATGAAAGATTGACTGAATTCACGGACAGCTCTCCATAATACTAATAACTAAAACTTATCACAACATTTAAAAATAACTTTCCTTTTAATTCTTAAAAAGTTTAACCCACTATAAATATTTTGATATACAAATAAATAAGAGATAAAGTGAAATAGTACGCCAAAGCAAATCCTTAGCTATTTGATTTTGATTTTGATTATTATTATTATTATTATTATATATACATATTTTATCCTTTTAAAAGAATCGAACATAGGAGAGGAGAGGAGGGTTCGCACCATATACGATCGATCGAGCGCAGAGGAGTCGGCGCGCAGAGAGCCGAGCGGTCGAGCGATCGAGCGCAGAATCGAGCGGAAGAAGTCGGCACAGAGTCGAGCGGAGAAGCAAATCGCGTAGAAGCAGAGGTCGTGCGCTATAACCCTCTGATTTCCGTCTCTCGGCGCACGGGACTACGAGCGGGAGGGATCGAGTCTCCTGGCTCCTCGATCGGCCGCCAGGTATGTCCTTGCTGCCGCTGAGTCTCCTAGGAGGGCTCGATCACTGAGAGGAAGAGGCGAGGGATCGAGAGTGGTGCAGAGTCGAACAGCATACGCCCGGTTATATATGGTGTGCGTGCGTAACGCACACCCGTTTAGATCGGCTGGTGTCGTTCTTAAAACGCCCGCAAATTAAGGGTAATAGCGTAATTGTCAACCTGCTTTAATGGAGCAATTTGTGCTTTGCTAATTTAAGTATAGGTTAATGGCCGAATCTAAAGTTTCTTTTTTAGCTTTTAAACGAATTTGAAAATTTTCTAAATTAGGGATTGTAACTGAAAATTAAGTTTTAGCGGAAGTTTTAACGAAATTTCGGTTTTTGCGGGAAACTAACGTCTCCCCAACAAATGACCTAGGGTCATCACAGAAAGGCCGAGTGCTCCTGAATAAAGTGAGATCGCTCTTATATCTTCTTCTTGAATCATAGTGAATATTGTCATGGTGTGGCTCCGTGATTTTTTCCCCTGTTCTTGGAGTATCCACCTAAAAATCTGTGTGCTCGTGGATGATGTGATTTTTCTCTTGTTTTGTTGTCTTTACTTCTATCCCCTAATGTGACGAAGCTGAAGATCCCTCTATGTTTTTGCTGTGACATCTCCGTTTGTACTTAACGAGGTGAGCTTAATAGCATAGTTGATGTAAACCACAACGACTGGTATAAGAGAGATCGAGTTTTGCTCAAGTGGAGCAGCGGTGGACGAGTTGAGGTATAGCATGGAAAAATTTAACGGAATGAATTTTGCATTCTAGAGGATGTAGGTTGAAGACATGTTGCCCTAGAAGTTGTACCTTCCATTGGAAGGCATTACAAAAGAAAACACAAGAGATGAGCGACCAAGAATGGCAGATCCTAAACAGAACAACCTTGGGCTTGATACGTCTATCTCTAACTACATCTATAGCGTTCAACATTGAGAACAAAAGAACCACCGTGGATGATGGTTGCTTTGACGAGCCGCACGAGAAGACATCGACGTTGAACAAAGTATTCCTAATGAATAGGCTATTTAGCATAAAAATGGAAAACTACAACTTAGTGACGAAGCATGTGAACTATTTCAACATCAACATGAGCCAGCAAAGCTCGGAGAACGTCCAGTTCAACGTAAACCATGACAACTACATCAAGGATCTTATTGTATCCATTTGTTATGAATGTTCTTGCTAAACAAATAAAAAAAAAAGATGCCTTAACGCATATTGTTAGAAATAATCTTCTTATTAATAAGACTAGATGTATAATTAAAGAAAAAACTCAAAAATATGCCTAGAGTATAAAGGTTTTCATAATGCTTTATTAAGTGCAAGTTTAATTATAATAAAAATTATAATATTGAGAATATGATAATTGAAGTATAAAGGTTCAAATATCTTGATTTTATTATAAAAAATGGCAAAATGAGAAAAATGTGATTAACAACATTCTTGCCAATTATATGAAATAGCACTTTTATAGGGTTGTGTGATCAAAATATTTCATTCAAGTATGAATGAATGTTTATAGATAAGATATAAGATTAGCAATGATATATGGTGTGAAATGATGGCATGCAAAGCAAAAGCATACTTAATAAAATGAGCGCTGCCATGATGAAGATGCTAAAATGGATGGATGAGTATATATGAAAGTATGATTAGAAATGGGTATATTTGTAGCAAGGTTGGAGTAGTTACAACCAAAGATAAGCTTAAAGAAAATTGTTTCAAATGGTTCAGACATATTGAGCTACATTGTTAGATGAGCCACTTAATTTGAGTTATAAACTTTACCCGTGTCAAAAGGGAAAGAATAAGACACAAAAATTTGGCAAGAAATGAATAAAAAAAGTCTCCTATATTTGAAGTTTATGAAGTTTATGTAAGGATTGTTGTTTGATCAAGTAGAGGCAAATTCTAGGTACCGAGACTTAACAATTTAAATTAGGTTATTGAAATCTCTATAATACATTAGTATCGCAAAATCATGATAATATTATCTTTCTCTTTATATTAACATTGACAGTTGTACACTAATATTACAAAGTCCTTATTATTACATTACTTATGTTGTACCATCTATCATTTAATTAAAGTAAAATAAATTAAAAAATAATAGTAAAATTTAAGCAAATAAATTAGTATAATAATGAAATTAAAATATTGATGTGGCAACCCAAAATTCTAACATCTAAGTCAATACAAGGATAAAACACATGCACATTTGAGTATAAAACACAAACAGTATCCAAAAATAGATATATTGTCTTATTGTCCTCATCCTCAATGAAAGATATAATATCTACTTATATCAGTCAAGAGGAGGGCCATATATCATACCCCTAAAAATGCTTTACAATATTCTAAAACTAAACATCTGCGGATACACTAAAGTGTAATAACATGAACACTAGAAAATAATATGCACATAAGTCATAATATTTTTATATATGCTTAAAAATATTATTTGAAAATAGGTGGAATATCATGAAATAGAGTCATTTTATATTAGCAGATAACTATATTTACATATCTGGTGTTAGGAGTTATTCCCAAAATAAGTTATTCAATTCATCATTGATAATCTCAAACTTAAAACAAATAAAGACAAATTTAGTACTTTTGTAAACATGCTTAAATTAATGTGGCAATAGATAACCTACCTATTTATAATAGTCTGTATATTAATATATAGAGAGCTTTTATTATAAAATAATGCTTAATATTTATTAATTTATTCTTATTGCAAGTATAAATTAATATTTAAATGCGTCAAGTATTTGAATTGTATATTTATTTTGTTTATATTGATTGATATTTGTTAGTTATATTTTTATCATTTATTTATATTTCAATAGTAATCTTTATTATTTTATTTTTAATATTATATAAGTATGATTATAAGATTTATTGATAATATATATATATATATATATATTATAAAATGTAAAAGAGCGGGGGAGAGACGATGAGGGCAAGCAACCAATCCATGAATTCATCTTGCCAACCAATGTCGCTCGATGTGGGATCAGACGTTCATGGTTGTCAAGGATGGCTACCAAAGCAAGGCCAATGGCAGTCAACGGGGTGGAGCAATGTGGATGCTCATATCCAAGCTTACTTGGGAAGATTCTGGCAACTTCGGTAAGCTCAATAGCAATGGTGGCGGCAATCTCAGAGTGCACAAATCGGGTGGAATTCATAGAGGGAGAGGAAGTAGTAGCCAAATTTTTCTAGAAATTGGAGTTTTGAAGCCTTCTTTGGAAAGAAAGGAAAAGAAAATGTAAAGGGAAAAGGAAGTGAGAAGAAAAAGAAGAGAATAAATAAGTGATAAAAAAATATGACTAACATACTTGTATGATATATTCTCTTAGTTAAGAAAATTTTCTACTATTTGTAATCCTTTGAAATGCTCTAATCAAGAGTGATAAAAGTATATGATCAGATAATATCCCTATTTATGCAAGCAAAAGTCTATAATGAAAAAGTTTCCTAGCTCATCATGCAATTTACTTTAATTTGAAAACATAAAGATCTTGGATATGTGATATAAGAGCATTGGGAAACACATAAGAATAAAGGCAATATGCAAAACTGTGCAAATTATGGATGAGTTAAGTTAAAAATTGTTGGTTTTATAACCCAAATGGTATAACCCAAGATGAGGATGAATTGAGTTTTACTTTAGAAAAAATTGAACTTTAAAACTTTTTGTGAGTTTGAAATAATTCAATTAATTTAATAGAAAATTTTAAGCGTAGCCCTTTGATGGCTGGTGAAGCTAACAAAGTTCTCTTGCACACCCCGCTAGAATAGAGTTATAAAATATATAAATTTTTTACAAAAAGGTACTTGCAAGACACTTATAGTGAAGCACTCAAGATTGAAATTTTTCTAAGCTTTAAGAGAGATTTTCAAACTTTCTTAAAGTTCCTTAGAACTTCCTAGATTTGCTTGTGAAGCTTTTTGTTGCTGCTATACATGAAGAGCTAGAATTGGCTTAAGGCAAGTTTATAATGTTGGGTGGCCTGGAAAACTTGGGCGCGTGACTACAGTACGTCTAAGCATGCAATCAACGATCCATGGCCTAGCCCTCTCCATATTGGGCTGATCATGTGAGCATCAAAAGCCACCTAGGTGTCTATTGGCAAAATATTTGGGTGTGATCCCACCAAGCACGCAGGCAAGCCTGCAACAATCACAGCACTCTTAGGTGAGTGATTGATGCATGCCTGGGTGTGTGGTTGTTGTGCGCCTGAGCACAGATCAACTCTGCATTTGGGTGTAACGTGTCCAGGTGGCTCATCCAGAGTGTTTGGGCGCACGCAAGTTTGGGTAAATTGCTCAAAATGATTTAGTTAGTTGTCTGAGGCTTATCTTTCAAACTTTAGTAAGTTGCAACACATGAATAGAAACACAAAATACTACATCCAAAATACAATTTAAATAAAAATACAAAAAAGACATACAAAATAAAGTCTTCGGAACACCTTGAAATGAGATTTTAAGGTATTTTGGGGCATATACACAACCTAGCCACTTTTCAGGGGCATTTTGGGGATGAATGCACTCACAACATGACCAAAACAATCCCATGTGAATCCTATGGTGCCATATTCCTTCTACCTGAGAATTAATCTCAACCACCCTCTCTCAACGACTAAATCGTAAGCATTGGTGCTTAGGGTCTCCTAATGGATTTAGGGTTTGTTGAACATCCTATTTATGTCTTTACAACACCCTGAAGGTGTTACTCATCCAAATCGCCCTAACAACCACATTGCTTTGTATTCCCTCCTGCAACCCTTCTCAGTGTGAGGACCCGATGTCGGGTCAGCGGGAGCTAATCTAGCACCGGTTTGCTTGTGGAATAGTAATAGCAATCACAACAAGCAATGACAAGTCCTCTAACCGCAGGATCATATTGAGTGGTTTAAGAGACAAATATATAGACATCAAACATAACTGTTTTATTCATTAATTCGCGAGTCTTGAGTACATAGATTAAAATAAAAGAAAAATTATAGACTTTTTAAAAGTAGATAGAGTTAAAAAGAGAGCGGTGGATCAGCAGGTAGCATTATCAGCACTGTTCAGTTCTTTAGCACCTTTCCTCGAGGATGAACTTCTGATCTGGGCACATTTCAAAAGTGCGGGCATTCGAAAACCAGTTAATTGTGAAACTAAGTACTGATAGATGTCATCTTTACAAATGTTAAATAATAAGCAAAATAATCAATATTTGACAGGAAATAAAAGTTATACAAACTTATCCCTGCAAACTTGTTTCAATTGCACTTGAAACTTAGCATAGAAATAATTGCAGTCACAAAAATAAATACAGAATTTTTAACGCTTGATAACTGAGGCAAAATATGATTTTGTTGGGAAAGTACAAAATCGAGGAAAATGGGGGTTTATTTTTGTGTTACATATCTCAACTTCCCTCTATAACTGTCCCCTCAAAGGCTTATCAGTATAGGCTCCTTATGACTCCCGATGTCGGACAGCCCCGTCCTAACGGTTGTTTGATCAGATAAAAAGTATAAAGCAACATAGAACCCTTGCTTCTCACTTATCCAAACTTATTCATATATCATTTTATGTGACTTTAAAAAATACTTTTATCAAATTTGTGCGATGCTGAGCAGAAAAAACATATTTAAACAGAAGTAATAAAAGACATCTGGTACCTTGTTCAAAAGTTCAACAGTTCAACAGTTCAACAGTTCGCTCATTCTGTAATTAGGTTTTGGATATTTTTAAATTAGCTCTCAGCTAATATTTTTAGGAGTAACATTTTTATCATTTCAAATATGTTCTTCTTTCCCATTCTCATAACGATTGAAGTCTGATCTTTAAGATACTGCGATGACAGTAATATTTATAGCGTTTGTTAAGTCGCTGCGGATAGAATCACATTATTATTATCATTATTTTAATGATAATAATAATATTAGAATGAAAGAATATAAAAGAAATAACTGTCAAAAAAATGCTTGAACTGAAATTATAGTCATTTTATAACACATATATATAGTTTTCATTATTAATTAATGAAAACCATATTAATGTGAATAACAATATTATATCTTCATTATTATCATAATAATAAGTATTAAATAGTTATAAATTAAAAGAACTTAAAAATTTCTCCTCTTTTCTCTTCTTTTTTTTTTCTATCTTTTAAACTTATCAACTTACCTTAAAATTAGGATTGCCGGAAAGCGGAGGGAGGCCGGAGCGGGGTGGCCGGACGGCTGGCCGGGGGCTGCAGCAAGCTGGCAGCGGCCGGAGAGGGCTGCCGGGTGGCTGGCTGCCGCTGGAGGGCTGGCCGGGGGCTGCTGGGGGGCCGGCTTGCTTGCTGGTTGGCTGCGGGAAAGGGCTGGCTGCTGAGGGGCGGCTGCCGCGGAAGGGGGCTGCTGCTGGGCTGTTGTGAGGGGGAGGAGGGGCTGTAGGTTTAGGGTTTGGAAGAGGAGAGGGTTGTGGGGGGGGGGATGGAAGGAAGGGGAGGGCTTATGTAGAGGAGAGGAGGGGGGGAGGGAGTCGGCCAGGTGAGCTGACCAGCCTGCTCCAAAAACGGCGCAGGTGGCCCTCCCTGGCGAGGAACCTTCCGCGTCAGAAGTCTGTCGGGCGAGCGACGCTGGAGCAGGGGGGGCGAAGGGGGGGAGAAGGAAAATAAAAATAAAAAAAAAATACTTAAAGTTAAATTATTCGCATTTTTCCGCCGTTCGGCGTCCAAATTCAACGAAACTTGGCAGGGGCCGGAGAGGGCTGCCGGGTGGCTGGCTGCCGCTGGAGGGCTGGCCGGGGGCTGCTGGGGGCCCGACTTGCTTGCTGGTTGGCTGCGGGAGAGGGCTGGCTGCTGAGGGGCGGCTGCCGCTGGGCTGCTGTGAGGGGGAAGAGGGGCTGTAGGTTTAGGGTTTGGAAGAGGAGAGGGCTGTGGGGGGGGGGGATGGAAGGAAGGGGAGGGCTTATGTAGAGGAGAGGAGGGGGGGAGGGAGTCGGCCAGGTGGGCCGACCAGCCTACTCCAAAAACGGCGCAGGCGGCCCTCCCTGGCGCAGAACCTTCCGCGTCAGAAGTCTGTCGGGCGAGCGACGCGGGAGCAGGGGGGCGAAGGGGGGGAGAAGGAAAATAAAAAAAATAAAAAAAAACTTAAAGTTAAATTATTCGCATTTTTCCGCCGTTCGGCGTCCAAATTCAACGAAACTTGGCACCGAGGTGTGTTACGGCATGGTGAACACCCTCGCGCCGAAAAATTTTGATTCGGACAAATATTTTATTTTTAATTAATTTCTGAAATTTGAAACTTCAGAAATTAACCACAATAAATCCGGCGCTCAGAATTTGATGAAACTTCTCGAGCAACCTTTAAATAATATACTTAACACAACGACACTGAAATCGATGAATTTCGACACGTATTTCAATGTTTTGATTTTAGGATTTAAATAATTCCGAAAATAAAGCGAGAGCTTCTGTTATTCGGATTTCTCCCAAACTATGGCACTTTGATCTTAAAACTTATTCTTATCTAAGGGTATTTTTGTTTGCCCTTGTTTGAAATTCTCCGGAGCTTTGATGTCTGAAACGGGCTCTGACCTAATTTTGAAAAATAACGACATTGGGTCGTTACACTCAGTCACCCTCTATTTTAGGCAATTTCCAGTCACTTGAGACCACCACTCAGCTCCTGATCCTCTTCCCTACTTCCCCTCTACCTCCTTAACACCTCACCTAAACTTGTAAGTCCCCCCAACTAGCTCTCTTGAGCTAGTCAATGAATGAACCAAGTTCTTCCTCCATTGAAGACTGAACACTTTTGAACACCTGGAGTGCTTGAACCAGCTGCTTGGAGCTAAAACCTGCTAAATCAAAACTTGAGTTGAATCTTGAACACCATCCTAAATATTAGGTGAACCCATTGGAGCAGCCCCTTTGAAGGTTTACTTACCTACTTAACCACATTTCCATGATTTGATAAGCAAAGCTTGTCTTACTTAGATGATGCATAGGGCAGGGCATATATGAAATAAATACAATCTAATAATGGCAACTAAAGTCCTTGCCTCCTCTCAAGTAAGGACGATCTCCCCAAGTAAATCCAAGTTAATGTCTAGGCTCCTTGATCCGACTTATAATGGGTGCTAAGGAAATGAATCTAGTTAGCGATGAGCCAAAGTACAAAAGTTATTATAAAGTATTCATTGAAAATATATTGTGTAATAATTAAATATTGTTGAACATATGAAATCAAAATTTAAATGTCAAACAAAGAGCATTCAAAATAATACATTTCTTTTATATTGAATGATACTACTTTATAAGAGTGAGCACAAACCTTTTATTATATTAAAGATTATTAAGTGTAATTTTTTGAAGTCCAAATAATTTTAAATATTATTTAATAAAGATAAATATTATAGTAAAATTGGGTTTTCCATATGAGTACTAAAATAACTCATTAGAGATCCATAGTTGTTACTAGATTCTACAAGTGAGCGTGTTTTTACTATTGAAATACAAAGAACTCATTTATAACATTTAAATAAGTAAATATTATGTATTTAATGGGTTTTCCTTTTTGCTAGTAATATAAATTTAAAATCCAAACAATTTTTTATTAAAACTGAGTTCTCCATCATACACATTTCATTTGAGATCCAAATAAAGAGAATTATCAAAATAGTTTATTGACTCTTGTAAATGTTCAAAATAAACACTAACTCTTGGAAGTGTTTATTTTTTCCTTAATTTTTGCTTAAGTGTTTTTTTGTCCCTCCCATTATCTGACCTCCCCCTCTCGTAAAATTTGCATTTTCAGCCAGAATCAGCTTATGGAATCCAGCGACTAATTCGAGCGAGATATAGCAGCCGATTCCCATAGGAATCGGGCACTAGAATTCAGAGGCCGATTTCAGCAAGAATCGGCCGCTAAAACCAGTGACCGATTTCATCCGCAAGCGGCCGATTCCAGCTGCTGGAATCCACCGTTGGATTCAACGGCCATTTCCAGTGACTGATTCCCGGTAGAATCTGCCGCTAGAATCCAGCGGTCGATTCAAGAATAGGTCGCTCGATCAAGCAGCCAATTCCAGCTGCAAGTGGACGATTCCGGCGGCCAAAATTGGCCGCTGGATTACAGAATCAGCCACTGAATCCCACTGGAATCAGTCACTGAATTTTAGCGGCCGATTCCAGCAGCAAGCGCCCACGGGATTCCAGTTGTATTCAACGGCCGATTCACGATGGAATCCAGTGGGACTTCCAGTCCGATTCTAGTGGGAATCGGTCGTTGGACATGGCCACTAAATCCAGCGAAAATCAACCGTTGAATCCCGATGGAAAGGGCCGTTGGATTCCAGCGACCGATTCCAGTTATAAGCGGCCGCAGGAATCGGTCATTGGACCGACTAAAAAATGCAAATTTAACATGAGGAGACTGTGAGTTAACGGGAGGGACCATGAAAAAAAAACAAACAAAAATCAAGAGACCAAAAAGAACATTTAAAAGAGTTAAGAATTATTTTAAACATTGTGCCCGAGTCAATGAACCATTTTGATATTTCTCTCAAAATAAATTATAATGAGTCTTCATATAAGCTTTAAATAGAATATTATGGGATTCATACAGATCTTCTCATAATTAAGCCCCAAGGAGTTCTTTTATACTGACTATAATGAATCTTTACAAAACATAAATTCATGAAGAAAATAACAAAATAATATGGCGCATACTTTAGCTTGAGTTATGACATTTCAAACTAGAAAGAATATACTTTAAAAGAATTTAAAAAGAAATGGTGCATATCATATTTAATAAATTAATAATTTTATGTACCTAGAAGTTAGTAAAAAAACAAACAACAAAAGATCCTATAGATCTTATTAGAATTTGAAATTCAGTTGGTTAAGAATTTTGTTAGGTTCTGTTATATTTATGCCAATAAGGAAGTAAAATTTAAGAGGAGCCCCTACAATTTGGGTAAAAACTCATATCTATAAATGGTAGTAACCCGGGCCTAAGAAAAGAGAAAATTAATAGATTTTTATTAATATATGTTTAAGGTTGTGTACCAACCATACCCAAAACTCATTATGAATAGGTATGCATTTTATAAGTACATAAGACGTGTAAGGGCTAATGGTACTTTATCATAATGCACATATATTATTGAAATATTTATATATGTAAATAATATGAAATTTATGATTAACTCATCATCATACAAGATGTTAATCATGGTTAGGGTAGATGATTTAGGCTAGGTTAGGTTTATAGGTTTTTAAATGCTAAGTCTTGGCATATGCGGAGGGATTGACAACAACTTAGCATATAGATAACATAAACTAGGTTTCAAGGCTTCTAAAATGGTAAATTAGATCCACTTAACCTATAGGGGACTCAAGACTTTAAACTTAAGGATAGGTAAGGGCTAGCTTAACCCAAAGTTAAACCTAAGAATTTATGAAAAGAAAGGGTGATTAGTGCTAACTTGGGCTCCACGATAACTTGAGTTATAGGTGGGTGACCCTAAGCTTTTATTTTATGATAAGACAACAACTTAAACACATTTTAAGTGAGTTTATAAGTTCTTTGGAAGTGAGTGAAAGGATGATTCAAGCTAAAATAGTCATCACCTAATAATTGTGCTCCAATGATTTAGGTAAGGTCTAACTTAGGTTTCATGCACTCAAGTTATGTCCAAATGATCAATTTAATTTCTTAAGATTTATTTTACTGCTATGAAATTTAAATACCATTTAACTAAAGATAGTGAGACCATCACAACTGTTTCAAGAGTTTTTAAACTAGTTACTAGGTTTCAAGTTCAACATAGCTTTTTATCAAGTGTTAATATCATTATTTGGTATTGTGCTCAATTCACTTAGATCTACCTTATACAAGGATAGATCTACTAGGACTCATCAGTACATGTCACCTAACAAACAATTATAGCAACACTTAAAGGCAAGATGCTCAATTCTCTTGTCTCAAGGATGGTGTTTGTGAGTCAAGGCTTAAAGGCTACTTGGATGACAAGGGCTCTAGTACATGACTATACTACTTCAATATTGATAAAAATTAACCTGCTTAAGATAAAAATTAAATTGGACAATAAGTGAATTATAAAGCACATGGAAATGGCATGACGTGCTACTTAACTAGCTTGCTACAAAATTAGTTTTTTGCATGCATGGTTTAATCAAAGATAGAATTAAGTGTGAGTCCTAATTTATCATTTTAAGCTCATCATGACACAAATAAGATGCCAAACAATGAGCTTAATGTCTAATGAAACTTAAATACAATAAGGGTATTGTCAGATGGATCTTGGTTAATAATGCTTACTAGCTATGTCTATGCTTACCCATCTTAAGCCAATACAAAGTATGGTTACTCATGGATCTTTACAATTATAAATTTAGCCATGTTAAATATTAAAAACAACAAGTTATCAAGTTAATTCATAAGTTGGAGTTAAGGTAGACTAGCATCCAACTAAATGATTTCAAATGGGCTTGTTAGGAATCAAGCTAAGTTTTCAAGCATCCAACCTAAGTTCAATTGTTCAAATAGTTCATTTTCCAAAAGTCAAAACATATTTCATTAAATAATGGAGGGCAAACATATGAACCACCTTCTATTGCTTCCATCTCCAAATAGTGCCATTCCAAATGGATTTTTACTCTGCAAGACCATGATATCTTAATACATTAGAGACACACTCTGATACAACTTATTAGCTTTTATAGCTTCACAACCCAAGAAAGAGTTAATTAATTTTTTACTATAAGAAAATTGAACTTAAAAACTTTTTGTGTACTCTATATAATTCAAACTAAGAGATTAAACTCAAATCTTAAAGTCACAAAAATTTGCTTTGAAATTTTAGAAGAGTGATTGAACACATAGTACGATAAAAAAATCATAGTTAATAATCAATTTGGTTTTAAACTAGGTTGGTTGATTATGGAAGCCATATACTTGTTGAGAGATTTTCCTAAAACTTTTGGAGAGTGTAAAGATTATTATGTTTGATCTTTATCAATTCAAAAAAAACTAATCATAAAAGTAAATTTCTCAATTTTTGACTCAACACGATAAAATTTAAGTTTGGATTGACCCATTAAATTTTTGGGTTAGGTTTGGGTTCAGAAAATTGACCTATTTAACAATTCGAGCCAAGTTTAGGTAAACCTGAATAACACAAAATGAACCCTTTTAACCCTCCTATCCGCTCCACTAATCCTCCATTAAGGGATCACATTCGCAACTTGCATCCTCATTGATCTACGACGCAAAGCCACTGTGAAACCCCACCCCATTAAAAAATTCTTGAGAAAAGCGCAACTCTCTCGACTCCCTATTTTTTTTCTTTTCAAAAAAATCTTTCTCGGCTCTCCATCTCCCATCTCGTCTCTTTTCCGAAAGACAGCACGGAGGGCCCCGAGACGTCAACAATTCAAAGGCTCGAGATGTTGCACATCCTTGGTGTAATGGCAGCATGCCCGGGCATTTAGCAACAATCAAAAACCAATTGTTATCAACATCATGCGCTCTAATGAGGAATATGCTTGCCCGACACAAGCATTACCTCTCTCTGTCTCTACTACAATGTGTCCTTTCTTTGTGTAGTAAGTAATCGAAGATTATCTTCATTAGATTAAGAATTTGATATATTTTTTCATATTTACTATTATATTTATGAATCAAGTACATTAGCTTTTTTTAAATAATGCGAGCTTTAAATAAGAAGCAAATATGTGATCGATGAGAATTAAACCCATGATATGGGGTAACAATTCCAGGCTAAGCATCAACACTATTCACAGTATACTAGTTTTTATTTTTTATTTTAAATTCATTGGGTTTTTGGCAATTTATATTTGTTCTTATCATTAGATTCAATACTTTCTTATTATATGTTGAATTGAATTTTTTCAGGTTATGTAGCTCGGGTTTGGATTACTCGAGTTGGGGGTTAAGTTCAGGTCCACAAAGCTTATATAGTTTAGAAAACGGATCGGGTTCTGATTGGCATATTCAGAGTCAACTCAACTTTAGGTTGAGCTCGTGCCCAACCCATTAACCCGCTTTGATAGATTTATAATAAAGTACCACAAGAAAAATTAAAAATAGAAAAAAAGGAGGTTTGTGTTGCTTAAATTATTAAAGCATAACGTAGAGCAGTTTGTGTTCAAACATAATGCAGTGTGCCTAACGAATTTATTATTGCAATTGAAATAAAATCACCTATAATTCCATACCTCTTTGCATTAAATCTAAGTGTTCTTACTTAGCACATTCATGTGGTGCTATGGTGCATATTGTTTGCATGTGAAATTCTTATTATTAATAAAAATAAAAATTTGGTTAAAGTGAAATTTGAGCTGTGGAGAACTATCATTAAATCTAAAAGTAGACCCATAGTATATAAAATAAAGTTTAATCAAAATAGAAGTTATGCAATCAAGAATATAAATAATAAAACTCATGTTATCAAGAGCCAATAGCTTAGATACATTGGTTCTTTCAAATAAAATATTTGCCAAAAAAAGTGATCCCAAGCAAGATAAATAAAGTGGAGTTTTTGAGTTGTGCAATCAAAAATTTCACTTGAGCATAAAGGAAAGTATTATAGAACATTGCACAATATATAAATTTGTGTAAGAACATACTACTAAAATTAAGTGTTTGAAAATGAGGATGCTAAGGTGGATAAGTGAAATACACGAAAATATATGATTAAAAATGAGCACATCCATGAAAGCATGGGGTAATCAATTGAGGATATACTCAAAGATAAGTACCTTTTATAGTTAGAATAGACTAAGATCTTTAGATGCTCTAGCTAGAAGAATCGAGTTAATAAAGTTTTCTTATATTATAGGAAAATGAAAGAACAAAAATGGCAAGGCAAGAAACTACTATGAATAATCTCACAAGTTTTAATCTTAAAGAAGGATTGTTGTTTAATAAACTGCAGCAAAGGCAAAGGATACACAAAGTCGATCCAACTTAGAAAAAATAAGATTTGATATTTTTGTTGAGGTGTTTGTATTCCATTTCACTATAAGGAATTATGCTTATTGTAATAGATTGTGCACAATAAGATACATGTTCTATTGTAATAGATTGTGCACAATCCTGCAACTTCAACAATACTTTTCTTCTTACAAGGGGTTTGTTTGGTTGGATACAATTAAGGTGTACAGTAATTCAAATCCTAAGAATTATAAAGCACTAGTGTTTGGTTTGATGACTTTGAAATGCAAGGTAAAATTTTGGGAAATTCCGAATCCCCAAAATCCCCCATTTTAGCAAGATTTAGAATTTGCCCTAAATCGAGCAATATCCAATTCCACTATATGCAGGGGGAAATTATTGCACTTCGACCTGCTACACCGGCATCCGACTAGCCTCACAAAACTACAACAAGCCTCTCAATTCCTTCAATTGGCCACACAAGTCCTCACCTTCCTAAACCACGACTCCTGTCGACCCTCTCCAAGGGCTCACTAGCCCACACCAAGGGCTCGCCGGTCAACCCCAAGCCCTCCCCAGCCCTTCCTGACAACTCTCCTTGGCCCTTCCTAGCAAACCCACTACAAAAAGGCCTCTCCGGACATCTCCAAGTCATCATCAAATCTCTAAGGGCTCACCTGCCCCTTCTAAGGCTTGGCCAGCCCTCCTACTGATTGTCGACTTTTCCTAGGTTGGCTGTTGGCAGCCATTGCAGAGTATAATTTTCTTTTTGGTTTAAGAAGCTTTACATTTCACCCAAACAAACAATAAAGTTTAAATACGTTGCATTTTTTCCAAACACTGAATTGGAATTAGATTATGGTTGTTTTACTAGAATTTGAATTACACTACGATTGACTTACTTCAGAAATTCTTTAACCCCAAACCAAACAACTCCTAAATGTTTAAGGGGAAAAAACTTCTTGTGCATAAGAAGTATATAACAGAACAATAATAATAATACATAATAATAAGAAGTTGCAATTCAAGATTAATTGACACTAACCACCACGTAATTACGCCAAGCCACGGCATTGTGAACACAAGTCAATGCATGATCTAACAAACTTTGAGCCGCAGCAATAAGAACTTGGCATGAATCCATTTCACAACAAGAGCTACCCCTGCAGTCTCTCCAAGCGTGAAGCATTAACACAGACTTCGACACCAAAGAACCCAAGTATAAGAGAGAGGTCAATAAAAGTGGAAAGACCACAGCTTGCCACTGCACAATGTTATATGCACAACTCTCTAAATGTCAGTAGATTCTAACTATCACATCATCTTCAAATTTCAAAAGATATTTTTCACAAAGAAAGAAATCCTAAGCTTCCATCAGTATATTACCATGTGATCCTTTCTGATGCCGTAAAAGCCCAGTAAAACTGAGAAATCCTTGTATCTCTCGATCTGAATAACGAAATGGAAGGAAAGGAGAAAATAAGTTAGTCGAATAATAACGAGATGGAAAGGAATGGGGCATGTCGTAGAGGGTATATTACCCCAAGTAGGGCGGCCGAAGCAAACGCTGAAATGACAGAGAAGATTAGAGCGCAAGTGAACCTCCGGAGTAGGAAGGATTCAAGGGACTTGGGTGGTGGAAGGCGAAGGACAACCGTAGGAACGTACAGAACCAAGACGTAGCCAAGCGCCATGGCCATACAAGCCACCACCGCCATCGGAGGCGATAAGTCCGATCTTAAAACGGGAATCTCCTGCAGCATGGAGGGAATTGGTAGCTTAACGAGCGCCGCGGTAGCCATGTTAGTGATCCTTTTGGCGGATCCAGGCAACCCTTGGAGTCCACAACGACAGAGATAGAGCTAAAAAGCTCATTTACGCAAAAATCTAAGTTTTTTAATTCTTGTATACTTTAAATCCTGATTTAAGGTTATTAAAATGAAAAATCAGATAAAAATTGCACTACTTTGAAATTATTTGTCCCATATGGTGATTAGATGTTTGTTTTTTTATAAAATATAAGTTATTCAGATTTTTAGTATATTGTAACTTAGACCAATATTTTATAAAATTAAAATTAAATTATATAATATATATATATATATATATAATAAAGAATAATACAGTGTACTTTAGGTCTTCAAATATCTAATAGTTATAAATTTTATATTTAAGAATATAAAATGTATATTTAAAAATTTTGTGAATGATCTAACAATTAATGCTTTGAATTTGGTGTTGCAAATCATATTTCAAGTTCTATATGCCACATATTTGTTTCTATTTTTTGAAATTCAATTTCTTACAAAAAATATATATATATATATGAATTTTAATATGCTTTACTAAATCAATATTGAATAAATATACATAAAATACTATTCATTATTAATAACTAAAAGAGAGGCTTTTAAAGAAAAAATTTAAATTCTATGTTAATAAATATAAAAATTAAGCATTAAATATATCATAATAATGATTTTAAAATATATATTGTAACGATACAATATCAGATTAGATGTTCTGACTCGGTGTAAGATTAGGTATTCTAACTCAGCACTGAATGTCACTATAATATTTAATACTGAATTAACATATCTTAACACACTATTAAGTACTACTAGAAGCAAGGGATATATACGATAAAAAATGCATATGCATTTTTCATACATAGAGACATACATTACCAAAATATTTATCCATAAAAATAAAAGAAAAACATTCATCCCAAATTTTATAAATAAATAAAATGTTCAATGTACTAAACATTACAACATCTCAATAAATAAGGCACACTCATCCTCACATGACAAAAATAAAGATAAAACTAATAAATTCTTCAAGCCTGCTCTTGATCCCCTAACTTTACTCCAGGTTCACCTACTAGCTTTACTCCAAGTTCCCGATCTACTGTATTTGGTTTTTAATACGATAAGACAACTAATAAAAAGTGATTATACTTATATTAATTTAAACACATTTAATAATATCTATGTAATTCCAATTAGAGAATATCACATTTTAGCAAGTAATAAAAAGATGCATAATGCATTTATACAAGAAACAATGGAAGTAACATATATTGAAAAAATAAGTAACTACTAATAGGTGTACTCATACATGTAATGTTTTTTAGCATACTAATTAAGCAATAATAATATTCAAGTATGAGCTGTATAAGAAATTTTAGCAACCTAAAGGCAAATTAAAGATGATGTACAGTAAAATTGAGCTGCAATAAATAAACGTAAGTTGTAAATAGCAAATGCAATTTATTATTATTTTATTTATATTTTGTTATGCGGACTCATATTATGACGACTCACTTAAGTAGTATTGAGCATAATTTTTAAACATTGAGGTACCTTTTTAGATAACAATGTAGTTCATGATAATAACTCCAATATTAAGCATGCTCTTATGAGAGCACTTTCAGGTTGGGTGAACTGCTGGAAAGTTATCTTCTGAGGATAGAAAATTGAGGAATTTAATACCAAAGCAGATAATACCTTGGTGCTTAAGAGTTTTAACTGCTACAAATGTTATCAAAGCAGGTCATTGGGTGTCAGATAGAAGTTAAAGCTTTATACATGACAAAGTATCACTTTATGTGAGCAGTCTCTTAAACTCATGATGATTAAGGTGTTATATATTTGTGGATACCTCTTGAGCTTGTGAAAGCTATCTCTGGTCATATTTACCCAACGGATGCTTTATGAATCTGTATGTGAATACTAATGATGACGTTAGTTACTTAAAGTTAGGGAGATTGTGATGACCCACTTTAAGTAGTATTAAGCTGAACTCTTAAATATCGAGGTGTTTTTTTAGATAATGGTGGAGTTCATGATAAGAACTCCAAGTTAAGTATGCTCACGTGGGAGCACTCTTAAGATGGGTGACCTACTAGAAAGTTATCATTTGAAGATAAAATTATGAGGCTTTTAATACCAAAGCGGACAATACCTTGGTGCTTAAGAGTTTGGGCTATTGCACATTCAAAACAATGATGAGTTATGTACATTTACCCAATTGTATGTATCGGGGTTCCTTGTATAACCTCATATTCATTTTTAGGGACATGTGTGATCTCCTGATCACTCCATAGCCAGCCCTAGCTCAATAATGTTTATAAAGACTGATTCATCTTGAGTGAAATTACTTCTCAATTTTATTTATAGTTTATGTTATGCATATGAGTTATGATCAATTGAATAAGATTTTCAAAGCATTATTGTATTCCAAGGAAAGTGCCAAATTTAATACAATCAATATATTATTAAATTTAGTTATATACCTTAATGATTGGGGTCAATTGAATCCCCTATTGACTTAAGACACATTCCTTAGTCAATTGTAGCAAAATATATACATACATAATGTCAAATTATAGTTTTGAAAATAAATGTTTATTTGATTTATAGTGATAAGAGATTCCCTTATGACTTCCTATCATATTCTTATAATTACAATCCTCAATGTCTTCTACTTGAACAGTATACAAATGTTTAGGAAATAATAATTATCTTAAGAAAACTAATTGAAAAATCTTAGGTTCATTCTACCTCAAGAACTTTTAAAGTTCTTGATCTCTTAGGTGTCTCTTATTGTGACGTCCGGGGATCGAAGTTCGAGAGTCTCAAAAGAATAATTTATACACTGGAAATATACATTTATGAAAATAAAAGAAAATAAAATACATAAATGTCCATATTTATATTCAGAGCCATTCATATATGAAATTTACAACAATTTTAATATTTATAATAAAGCTTTAAACATTTTCCATTTCTCACATATCTATCTCTTCTCTTCTTTTATTACTTAGGCAGATTTTCAATTCTTTAATTTTTAAAACCTAAAAAAATTCAGTTACTAGTCAGGCAGGAGTACGTAAATAGTTCTTATAAGAGTAATTCTAGCATCCTATAATAGGTATAAATCAAATATAAAACTGAATGAAATATTTGTATATGAAATAAAAGTAATTTTTTTAAAAATTTCAATATTGCCCTGCAAGTTAGCTGTGAAATTCAATATAGCATGAAATAAATAAATTTTATCAAAAGCATTTGTAACAATAAGTTGAGTCTGTAAACTCCTGAGCCAAAATGGGTAAACCTATAGGCATAACCTGTATGAAGCTTTTCTCACTACCCGTCGGTAGCTTACTCAAAATAGAAACTGATGGTGTGTCTTTCCTCTGGATTTGCCCACTTCCTAATAAGGGCTAAATCCCTCCATATAACTCCCAGGGGCTGCCAGCCGGCCTAATCTGTATAGATTCTCAGTATTGCTTTCCATTATCCAAAGATAAATACCACAATAATATATACCATATTTCACCTTTTTATTACATGCTTATTTGATAATATTCTTTTGCAAGTTATAAGCAGTAAGCAGTTAAATAATTCTCAAATGAAAATGGCTCAAATAAAAATACTAAAATAAAACTTATAAGTAGATTTATGTACCTGACTATTTTGATATAATTTCATTCAATTCAATTTCTTTGATCTGTCAAAAATAATTTAATTCAT